>JBBBDQ010001688.1:545000-850000 GCA_037127315.1 Ascarosepion bandense
GAAAGCCGGAAACCGCATCCTAAACAGGGAACAAGAGATGAGCCTCTTCATCTGTTCAATAGACGTGGGTGGAGTCTGAACCGGGCGAGAGTTTAGTCTATCTACTCCAATTGAAAAAAACAAAGAAAAAGGAGTGAAAAGATTGGAAAAGAGAAAGCTGGAAACCACATCCTAAACAGGGAACAAGGGATGAGCCGTTGAGCTTGTGATCTTGATGAGGAAATATCAAAACGCATACAGAAGGCTAGTGATGCATTTGGTAAGCTGAGTAAACGTATGTGGTTTGCCACAAACAGACGAAAAACTTGAGAGATTCCACAAGTACCGCTTGCATCGTATCTTCAACATTACCTGGCAAATGTTTGTTAGTGATGTAGAGGTGCTAGAGAAGAAGCTGTGATAGTGTTGTGTTCCTATAGATTAATCATCATCTTCCGTGGGCAGGTCACGTTGTCAGAAAGGATGATAGCCGCATTCCGAGCAACTGCTTATGGTGAGTTGCAAAGAGGGAAAAGGAACATCAGCAAAGATGCGGTTTAGGGACTATATTATGGGTTAGGGGTAAGGTGCCCTGAAGAAGGGAAAAATTCCTTGTGAGCCACTTGGAAGAATGTGCATTTAATCGCAATATTTGGAATAATAGTAGTGGAAGGCGTCACTTTCAATATGAGAAAATACGGGACGCAAAACTTAAAAGAGATGTGCGCAAGGACGCCCTCGTTGAGCTTCCTGAAGGCATTCACAGGCAGCTCGATCTGGCGTGTACAGATTTTATTAAAGTGTGTTTGTCAATGGCATCTCTAAAGAGCCATTTGAAAGTACACCGGCTTAGGATGACAGTTGAATTGGAATCGTAGACTTCCATCAGTTGATATGTGATTTTTGTAGCAGGATATGCTGGTTCAGAAGTGGTCTCACGCGACATCTCAAATTGCATGATAATTTAGCTCTGATTCGTGAAAGAAAGGCTGAGGCGGGCAGATGAGATTTTGTTTACTGATCAGGTGGGTGACGGAACAGGGGTTGCCAGGAGTAACAGCAGCAAACATACTAAGAGCCACAAGGGATAGGGAGACGTGGAGAACCATGATCGCCTACGTCGTGAAGGGACAGGGCACATAGAAGAAGAAGAAGAAGAAGAAGAAGAAGAAGAAGAAGAAGAAGAAGAAGAAGATTGGTTTATCCGAAAATAGGGGTTTCTGTGTGCTGTAGAAACCGAGCATGCTAGTGTATACCATAGAGAAAATTGAGGTTTTATCTGGTATATCTGGGAAGGGATGAAAGCATTCATGTTGGCTTTGACACAAGAAGAGACCTCAATGGCGGAATTTTCTATTGAGAAGTTGACGATGTCAGTCTATGAGAAATCACAAAGAAAATCACGGAGTGAGTCTCAGTCAGCATGCAGGAAACGGAATAAGATTTTATGGATAGGGAATTCCTGTTTAATAGATGATTGGAAAAGAAAAATCAATAACTACCACAGAGTGGTCAGTGTTACCAAGAGGGCAGTGTTACGAACCTCGACAAAAGCGAAGCGAAGGTAAGAAATGAATCAAGTAAATAAGCCTTTTTCTCAGTTTTGCACAGGAAACGAATTGGAAAGTCTACGATTTAAGTAAGGGATTGGGCAATAGAAATATTTAATGCCTGAATACCGGAAACATCAGTACTTGTAGAATGTTTCACTCACGTTTCTTCCTGAGCATTAAAGTCAATGAAAACAAAGATGTTTGGAGTTGGATGAAAAGAAAGTGCCTTTTCTACACATTCTGCTATCATATCAAATATACTGCAGACTTGGGAAGAGGGAGGGCGATAAAGGAAAAAGAGAAAGTTAACAGATTTTAGAAACGAAAGATGAGACATAAAGAAGCAACCAGGGACCTCGAAAGACAATTCACTGGCCATTGAAAGATTATCTGGGTGTATACAGTAAGGTCATGCATGTGAATTTCGGAATTTTTTCGGCAAAAGATAGACTGGAACCAAAAATTCATTGGTAGCAATGGAATAGTTTAAGTTAGTTTTGTCACGTAGGGAGATGGTTAATGTTTCTTTGATTCAGCCTTGTGTCAGACTTAACCGAACTCCCTACAACTTACAGGAGTTATGCAGAATTATCATCTGGATTATCAGAAGGTTGCTTGTCGGCAAGTTGGAATGTGTGGAATTGTGTGGAATAGTGTAAGAATAAAATATACATTTTGCATTTTAAAATAGAAATTTATTAAAAGGAAAGAATAACACAACTTGTAGAAGTTAATGTTCAATTATAAACATTATTAAAAAGTTAAGAGTGGAGTTCGTGTTCAATGAATAAGGTTATGGGTATCAAGGTTTGTAGAAAAAGTTCGTAGTAGTAATTGTTGAAAGAGATAAGGAGAAAGATAACAAGGTGCGACCTGACCTTATCTCCAGCTCGATTTGAAGTTGAAGTTACATTTTAGTTGTTTCGTCTTGCTGCTCCCATCTAATTCTCTCTGACTGACTGACGCTGGTGAAGTCTTTTTATTGTCATTAGATTTTCGCACTGATTCGCGAAGTCCTCAAGTCTTGCAAGTCGCTCCCATTGGTCAAAAATTCAAGTTAAAACCTATTTACGAATTCTGGGTTCGACTTTTTCTTTAAGCACATGGTCAATTCTTTTTTCTATTTGGGAAAACCAGGATTTCACACGTCATTTTTTTTATTTGGGAAAACCAGGATTTCACACGTCATTGTAATTTTTTGTAAAAGTAAAGAAGAATGTTGCTTTTAATTAATTTCTTACCCGCTACAGTTTCACAGAGAGAGAAGATATACGATTATCATTTCAAGAGAAAAGATTCTACACTGCAGAAGTTGGAAAGGATATTACAAATACTCGTGAAAGAAAGGCTGAGGCGGGCAGATGAGATTTTGTTTACTGGTTTATTTGTATTTCTGTTTACATGAGGTTCGTTTCTGGGGAGAGAGAGAGAGAGAAAACACCATAATTGCCGCTATCTCTTGCCAATGGCAAAATAAACCAGGCGAAGCATGTCAGTCAGTCAGTTAAGTGCCATACGTGAAACACGCTTGGGCGATCATGTCTCGAAAGAGACATGACTGACTGGGCAGAAGATAATCCCGCAAGGAATTGCCATAGCATTTTGCGGTTGACTGGTTGCCATCAAAAGCTCAAAAGCTATAGAACCCAATCTGTCCTGTTGTTTGACTCATAGCTAGAGAGGGAAGAGATGTATTATATTATTAAGTAGTAATTAGTGGGGGATCAGTTTATTACTTCATAACAATATAAAACCAATCCCCCACTTTATGACCGGTAGAAGCCTTAATCATGATTCCAACTATTATATTTAGTCAGTCAGTTAAGTGCCATACATGATACACGCTTTAGACGATCATGTCTCGAAAGAGACATGACTGACTGGGCAGAAGATTATCCCGCAGTAGGTTGCCATTGCTTTCTGCTGTAGATTGGTTGCCAGCCAAGGCTATAGAACCCAATCTATACTGTTATTTAGCCCACAACTAGAAGGAAGAGACGGATTAATACCTTTTCCAAGGGTATTTGCGCGTAAGTGAATGCAATGAATCGTTCCGAGCCGATATCCAATGCACCACAACGCACATCCCCTAATGCATGTCAGTCAGTTGAGTGCCATACGTGATACACGCTTGGGCGATCATGTCTCGAAAGAGACATGACTGACTGGGCAGAAGATTATCCCGCAGTAGGTTGCCATTGCTTTCTGCGGTAGACTGGTTGCCGACCAAGGCTATAGAACCCAATCTGTCCTGCTATTTAACCCATAACTGGAAGGAAGAGACGGATTAATACCTTTCCCAAGGGTATTTGCGCGTAAGTGAATACAATAGATTCAGCTAGAATTCGAACACGGCTCCCCAATTTCTCG
Organism: Ascarosepion bandense; assembly: GCA_037127315.1. NCBI lineage: Eukaryota > Metazoa > Mollusca > Cephalopoda > Sepiida > Sepiidae > Ascarosepion > Ascarosepion bandense. The sequence continues at coordinate 548,903 of JBBBDQ010001688.1, forward strand.
TTCCGAGCCGATATCCACTGTACCACAACGCACATGCATGTACATCGCCGAATTTTATTATTGGTTTGAAAAAGATGGTTGTCATGTACCAATTAACTTTATGGAAGCCATACCGTGAACTAAACGTCTTTGTCTTTGATGAAAGGTTGAAGGTTGTTTGTGCCTTTGTGTATATTGGGCATTTTTGTTTTTAATCATATCACCCCGAGCAAGGCGGTAACGCCACTGATGTGCAAGGGGCTACGTAAGAGTGAAAAGATTGGAAAAGAGAAAGTCGGAAACCACATCCTAAACAGGGAACAAGAGATGAGCCTCTTCACCTGTTCAATAGACGTGGGTGGAGTGTGAACTGGGCGAGAGTTTAGTCTATCTACTCCAATTGAAAAAAATAAGAAAAAAAAAGTGAAAAGATTGGAAAAGAGAAAGCCAGAAACCACATCCTAAACAGGGAACAAGGGATGAGCCGTTGAGCTTGTGATCTTGATGTGGAAATATCAAAACGCATACAGAAGGCTAGTGATGCATTTGGTAAGCTGAGTAAACGTATGTGGTTTGCCACAAACAGACGAAAAACTTGAGAGATTCCACAAGTACCGCTTGCATCGTATCTTCAACATTACCTGGCAAATGTTTGTTAGTGATGTACAGGTGCTAGAGAAGAAGCTGTGATAGTGTTGTGTTCCTATAGATTAATCATCATCTTCCGTGGGCAGGTCACGTTGTCAGAATGGATGATAGCCGCATTCCGAGCAACTGCTTATGGTGAGTTGCAAAGACGGAAGAGGAACATCAGCAAAGATGCGGTTTAGAGACTATATCAAGGGTTAGGGGTAAGGTGCCCTGAAGAAGGGAAAAATTCCTTGTGAGCCACTGGGAAGAATGTGCATTTAATCGCAATATTTGGAATAATAGTAGTGGAAGGCGTCACTTTCAATATGAGAAAATACGGGACGCAAAACTTAAAAGAGATGTGCGCAAGGGCGCCCTCGTTGAGCTTCCTGAAGGCATTCACAGGCAGCTCGATCTGGCGTGTACAGATTTTATTAAAGTGTGTTTGTCAATGGCATCTCTAAAGAGCCATTTGAAAGTGCACTGGCTTAGGATGACAGTTGACTTTGGAATCGTAGACTTCCATCAGTTGATATGTGATTTTTGTAGCAGAATATGCTGGTTCAGAAGTGGTCTCACGCGACATCTCAAATTGCATGATAATTTAGCTCTGGCTAATATTCGTGAAAGAAAGGCTGAGGCGGGCAGATGAGATTTTGTTTACTGGTTTATTTGTATTTCTGTTTACATGAGGTTCGTTTCTGGGGAGAGAGAGAGAAAAAACACCATAATTGCCGCTATCTCTTGCCAATGGCAAAATAAACCAGGCGAAGCATGAATGAGATTAGAGAATAGTGTGGTCCCAAAGGAAATACCTGCAGGGACAGAGCACTACAAATACCCCGATATTATGCGACTGTTGATTACAGCAGCACCTCTAATCACTACCAAAGAGTTCGGGGTCCTAGTGAACAGTCGGAAGCAGCAGCCAGCTAACTTTCAACCCGGTACCCTCACAATGGAATGTCACAGTCACTGGCTAGTCCGATCGCTAAAAATTTAAGACAGTTAAATCTTTGTGACCCTGGTAGAAGAAAGAAAGAAAGAAAGAAAGAAAGAAAGAAAGAAAGAAAGGGCTATGGATCCATATCCTGATGAAGGAACAAGGGATGACCCGCTAATCCTGTTCAATAGAAATGTAAGAAGTTCCGCTCATACGATAGCTGAGCCTATGTAAATCTATTAACCTGTTTTTAAAAAATAACCACCAAAACATTTAATTTCAACGCTACCAATATACATTAAGACTGGTGATGTTTTCTTCTGGTTGGGTTCTTTAAACGAATATTAGAGCAATATTCGCCAATATCCTTTTTTTGGAAAAGCGTCATCCAAAATAAATTGCCGTTCAGTTGTCCACAAAAATAAGAACTACCATTTGTGAAGTGTGAGGACAGTTTCGTCGCGTAGTATACCCTTGACCAATACAGGTGCTGCTTTGCACCTATTTATGTTATTCTACTTTCACCGGTTTTCTATCCGGTGAACGACTTTCATTGGCCCCTTCTCTTTGGTGGTCCACTTCTCTCTACACCATTAAATTTAATATAGTGAATCTGAAATGATAGCAAATCAGAACAAATCAAATCAGCACCGATTGAAAATCTCCACCTGTTAGATTATGGCAGAAATTAAATAACCAATCAAAATAACGACACAAAAAAATTAGCCAATCAAATTAGTAAATAAAAAATTTCAACCAATCAAATTATACGTGACCCTCGAGAGTTTTTTAGTAGATGTATCATTTAAGTGAGTGGTCTTTAGTAAGAATTTGAACACTAAAATTATTTCACATCATTTTCCCATGAGAAGTCGAATAATTTTACCGGGAGACGATCCCCACCAATCACGTATGACGGCGTAAATTAAAATATAGTAAAATCCAATCAATTTAGAAAACAACATAACCCACTATTCAGTTCGGTGCAAAGGAACCAATCAAATTAGGATATATCACAATCAACTAATCAGATTTTGAAATAACGAAATCATTCAATCAAATTACGATACAACGCGATTAACTACGCAAATTATGATACAATTGTATCAACCAGTCGTGTTGCGTTATAAACCTATCAGATTACGAATCAATGAAAATTAGCCATTCAGATAACGTTCAAAAAGAATGTTGTATACAGGCTTAGTTGTCTTAGATTTGTTGATGCCAAGGAAGATGCATTTTCTCGGTCTCAGCACTCCTCTGGCCTATCAGACGAACACAGACAAATTACATCACGCAATACGGCGCAATACAACACCTTGTCCGAATGGGATTTCCTTGAATACAAATTGAAACTAAAGAATACGAGTGTCGTAATGAATGACAATCCTGCACGAAACATTCAATTTAAGTACATCTTCATCTGACACAAATGTCACTTTTAAATTCCAGCTTGTCAAAGTCATTCGAAACTTTACGTTACACACATAGGTAACGTATGTTTGAAATGTTTATAATGGTAATGGCGACTGTTTCCTTATAAGGAAACACTCGGCATTCATTAAACGAGTAGTTTATGAAATATTCGTCTTGAAACATTTTTTCAGGAAAATAAGCTTCTCAAGTCCAATAGATGTTGTTGAACTTTCTAGTTTCAGTATCAATCGGGGTTTACTTCGTAAACTTTTATTCAAAAAAGACAATTACATATGATCCCCCCTAATAAACCCGTAGTGCTACCGAAGAAGTAAGTGGGTTTAATCTCAAGTTGCACCTGTTAAAATTCAAGGTTCTTCTTCATAGATAATAAAGAGACTGAGATAGATAGATAGATATGAAGAGACTGGAATGAGATAGATAGATAGATAGATAGATAGATAGATAGATAGATAGATAGATAGATAGATAGATAGATCAACACACTATGTTGACTGCTAACTTTTCGTGTTAATGGATCATCAAACCCTGTGTATTATATGTGCATGATATTAATACGGTGTTGATTTATTTGTCGACACTGACCCTATAAATATAGAAACTTTTAAACAATATGACATTATAACTCATCTGACTACAAAAAAACATTTATCAACCCATTATTAACAAACCGCTTACGAAAAATTATGGTCGAAAACAGTAGAATTCTATATAAATCATATTATCAGAAACATCTCGCTATAAGAGAGACCTTGTATATAAAACATTTTTCTTACTTTCAACCTCACATTATTTAGCAGTAAAATTGACGTGCTAAAAGCTATTTTAAAAGAAGAGAATATGTTTGCAGTCGCACACAACACATGAAGGCCTGGAAAGAACAACCAAAAGTAATTTTAATGTAAAAATCAAAACACGAGAAAAAAAAATGAAATAACCAGAAAAGATAAAACAATCTTCAAAATGGATATAGAAATAGCCGAAAGCGGTTGAGGCAAAAAAAAATACGGCAATGTTTGAAAGAACGGTTGCTTCCAATATATATATATATATATATATATATATATATATATATATATATATATATTTTAATTCAGATACTTCAATCCAAGGGAAAAAAGCAGGAAGGTAAATTCCAAAAACCCGATCCCAATTAATATTAAAAATTTTATTTTAATATTAAAAAATGATACAGGAAGAGAGCTCCATGTAATAAAATATTACAGAGCAAATATATATTAAAAAAGGATTAATTCAATGATGTTGGATGACCATTTCGATATGAAAATCCCCACGGGGGATAACACATCACCTCAGCAACAGAAAAATCCTTTCAGAAGTTTCTGAAAGAATTTTTCTGTTGCTGAGGTGATGTGTTATCCCCCGTGGGGATTTTCATATCGAAATGGTCATCCAACATCATTGAATTAATCCTTTTTTAATATATATATATATATATATATATATATATATATATATATGCAGGTGAAGAAGACTCAAGGTTTTACTATTTTGAGTGCTCTGGCATTCATTTTATTATGAACAGTACTCAATATAATAAATATTATAGAAGATAATATAATCATATAATTATGAATGAATTGTCCATTGCGATACGGAAATTTGTAAATGGGCGCATGCTAAATTGGCACATCACATCAAAGACAATAAAATTAAGCGGGGGAAACAATAAAAGTGGGAAAAAGCAAAAAGATAAAATTAGGATTAAAAGCAGGTTGACATCTTGACCGTTAGGAGGAAAAAGAAGAAAGGAGAAAAGTAAAGAAAGGGAAAAAAGGAGAGAAAAAGAGAAATGTATTTGTATTTATTCTTTGGGGCCAAATTCCGAAATGAATCTTCGCTCTGATTAGTTAAAAGAAACACACATGTAAATTTTATATCTTCCCACATGCATAAAAAGTAAACCGAAGATTTTTGTATTTAAATGTAAATCATTTGCCCAATCAACATCAAACATTGCCTGATGAAGAGAATTTAGCTGGAAACATAGAAATCTCCGTGTCTCAATTTACAATTAATTCATAACTATATATATATATATATATATATATATATATATATATATATATATATATCAGCATGCAATGTGGGTAAAGAAGAATCCAAAGGAGTATCCTGTACATACAGTGGTAGGATAACTCTCTAAGTAAGAGAGCTCTAAACATATATGCATATAAATACATACAGAGCAAATATAAGAAAAATTAAGACACGAATTCGTGTAAAATCCTTTGTAAAATAAAGACGAAAGCTGACAATGGTTCGCCTGAAATAGGCCCTACTTTCGAATCACCACGAAATAACGTGTCTGTCTTAATTTTTCTGATATATATATATATATGCGTGTGTGTGTGTGTGTGTGTGTGTGTGTGTGTGTGTGTGTGTGTGTGTGTGTGTGCGCGCGCGCGCGCAGGCTTCATTGAAAATGACAGACAAGGCATTATTAATATTAAGTTTTTATATAATTTCTTTATGAGTTCTTATGATTTTTTTTCTTTTAAAACTCAAATTAAATAGGAATTGTCTAAATGTTTTGTTTTTCCGAGCGCTTTCGGCTATACTTTTAGATATTATCAAGGTTAAATGTTATTTTAAGTGTAACTAAATAGTTGAGTTTATATATGTTGAGTCTTGTGTGTGTTATATTCCGAACACGGTAAGCACATCATTGCCGTATTCACAACTGATGTTTTTAAGTGTAGTTTCTATTTTTTATTGATAATTCTTCCTTTATTTTAAATCTTTTTTGCATGTGGATGATGCTATTATGTATGTATCAACAAGGGTGTCACGTATAGGTAGATCTTCGTATGCGTTTAGATGAGATCGGATTGAACTTTAGTCTGAAAGATGCAATGTCAATCTTCTAGTCAATCGTGTTGTAGTGTGGCTGATGTATTTGTTTCGGAATTTAGATTGTTCAAGAACACAGTTCATCAAAGGACATGGATATTCGTAAACGACTCTGGTTCTCTGCAGTTTAAATCTTGCAGATGAATTGTTATTATTGACGATGAGGTTAGCAGTTTTATATTTTGTGTCATAGATAATTTTATTTTTTTTTTTAAGTCAGTCGGAGTTGCGTATTTTCGGATTATGCTTCGAATTGAAGATTCGTCTTGTTTGTTACTGTTATGCATTTGTTTTTGTTTTTTTTTTTGTTTTGTTTTTTTGTTTTTTGTAGAAAATATAAATGCTATTGTTTTTATCTGTGTGTTTGTTGTTATTGGTTTCGTTACAACGAAAGCGTCTGATATGGTTGTCAATAAAATAATTTGGAAAGTGTTTGTTTCAAGTTGTGGAGTTCTTAGAAGAAAAACGGACGAGAAGATAAATCTTCACACGCTCTCGTGAGGAAATGTTTAATAACACGAATTTTGTATCTAAGAGAAAAATGACTAATAAAATTACGGTGACAAATGCTTTTATTAGTGGGTTGTTTTATATGGTAAACTAGTAAAACTATTATTACTAGACTCCACGAGAACACCCAAAATTTTTTTCTCGAAAGTAGTTTTAAGATTATCAATTTCGTTTTTGTTAGCTAAAATGATAATCGACATATCGTGCATATATTTTCCGTTTGATAACCATTTTAAAATCCATGATTTCAACATAGGACATAAAAAAGGGAACTGTTCATTCTTACACCGTTAGTTTACGAGTTAATATTGTTGTGAACTTTAGTGGTTCAAGTTAGTAAAAGATTTTTGAGGGCATTGGATTCGATAGATGAGGTTGGGATTGAATTTTGTATATATACGGGGTTAATTTTTGCATCAATGGTTTTAGCAACAGTTACATTGGTAAATAAATTTTCAACTTCAATCGACGCGAAGGTGCAACTTTAGTGGTTCAAGTTAGTAAAAGATTTTTGAGGGCATTGGATTCGATAGATGAGGTTGGGATTGAATTTTGTTTATATACGGGGTTAATTTTTGCATCAATGGTTTTAGCAACAGTTACATTGGTAAATAAATTTTCAACTTCAATCGACGCGAAGGTACCTTGGTTTGGTGTTGTAGATGCTATAATTTGTACATAGGTGTGGTGTGATAATATCATAAAGGTATTTGAACAATTGTTATACAGATGTTAGAATCTGAGGAATTCTAGATAGAAAGAGGTATTCAGGTTTGCGTATTTTCGCATTACCGTATAAGTATACAGATTGATATTGGACCTTTCAAACCGGAGTTCAATCTGAACTAATTTAAACGCACACGATGATCTACGAGGTTCTATCCGTAACATATTTGTTGACAATACACACACATAGTAGCATCTTTCTTTAAATACATGGAATATAAATATTATTATGTTTGTGATCCAAAATGAATTTTTTATGATTTATTTTTAATACAATTTAAACACAACGTTACTGAGAATTGTTCGAAAACGCACAATCACAAGCATCTATAAAATATTTGCAATCACTATACTAAAAGACACTTTATCTCGTCTGTAAATGAGAGTATGTGCAATTGTGGTGCAATGGATATCGGCTCGAAACGAGAAATCGGAGAGCCGAGTTCGAATTCCAGTTGAATTCGTTGCATTCACTTACGCGCAGTTACCCTTGGGAAAGGTATTAATCCATCTCTTCCCTCCAGTTATGGGTTAAACAATGATAGGACAGATTAGGTTCTATAGCCTTGGCTGGCAACCAGTCTACAGCAGAAAGCAATGGCAACCTACTGCGTTATAATCTTCTGCCCAGTCATGTCTCTTTCAAGACATGATCGCTCAAGCGTGTATCACGTATGGCACTTAACTGACTGACTGAATATAATAGTTGGAATCATGATTAAATCTTCTACTAGTCATAAAGTGGGGGATCAGTTTTATATTGTTATGAAGCAATAAACTAATCACCCACTAATTACTACTTAATAATATAATTCATCTCTTCCCCCTCTAGCTATGAGTTAAATAACAGAACAGATTGGGTTCTATAGTTTTGGCTGACAACCAGTCTACCGCAGAAAGCAATGGCAACCTACTGCGGGATAATCTTCTGCCCAGTCAGTCATGTCCCTTTCAAGACATGATCGTCCAAGCGTGTATCACGTATGGCACTTAACTGACTGACTGTATTGAGAGTAACACGCATAAAGAATCTGAAAAATACAAATGAAAGAAATAAGAATAAGACGGAGTTTGCAACAACAACCCAAGACATAATAAACCTTGCATCGAAGAAAAAATAACAATGATCACCTTTACAGAACAAGATAAACTTCTAAACATAAGGTCAGAGTTCATTTCCAAAATAAACAAACAACAAATTCTTATTGCGCTACCTACAACCACATCTTATCAAAGGCTGAACAACGAATAATCTAGGATCGAAAATTCGTAAATTTCTTTTAAAAGCAGAAACATTAGAAAAGAATAAAATTGAAAAATTAAATAAATAAAACAAAATAGGTGTGTGTGTGTGTGTGTGTGTGTGTGTGTGTGTGTGTGTGTGTGTGTGTGTGTTAGCCGTCGTGTAGCGTTGATGTTTATCCACAAATACACCACACACACAAAAACAAAAGTATTGTTTATATATATGAAATGAATTGTTTGAACATTATTTTTTATCGATACTCGTATTTAAGTAGATATTCTGTTTTTAATTAAACAGTATTTTTATATTTATATCTACTAGCCTGATTATTTACGATAAATATTTATTCCGAAAATGTGTGCCATTGTTACGATAAATCGAAAATTGTGTTATATAGGCTTGATTAAAACCTCGTTTATACTGGTGGCCATTCGTGCTCGAGCGGTCTAAGACGTTGCCAGATCAAATGGTAGCTTCCCCTATGTAGGTAGGGGTCGCAGGTTCGAATCCAACCGAATGTATATTCCTGGGTGGATGTATATGTAGGTACATGTATGTGGGAGTGTATATATATATGAATGTGCGTGTGTGTTTGTGTGCATATGTCTATGCCTTTGTATATGTGTGCTTATGTATATAATAATAATAATAATAATAATAATAATAATAATAATAATAATAATAATTCACTAGAAACTTTCAGGCAAATATTATGCATAATAATATGGATCCAAAATGCAGGTTTTGTGATAAACACCAAGAAACAATAGACCACCTAATCTCAGGCTGTTCTGTGCTTGCCCCAAATGAATATAAAAATCGCCACGATAGAGTTGGGCAATATTTACATTGGACAATGTGCAAACATTTTGGAAAATCTGTAAACAAACACTGGTATGAACATCACCCAGCACAGAAATAGAAGATGTAACCATTCTATGGGATTACACCATCTACACAGACAAAAAAATTGATGCAAACAGGCCAGACATTATTGTTAAAAACCAGAAGGAGATGGCTTGTCCAGCGGATTGTAACATAGCAATCAAGGAATTTGAAAAACTGTCAAAATATAAAAACCTGGAAATTGAAATAGAAAAAATGTGGAAATTGAAAACAAGAGTTGTGCCAGTGATAGTAGGTGCACTTGGAATGATAAAAAATGGAACAAAACAACACATTGAAAGAATCCCTGGAAACCCCAGCTTAAGAGATATACAAAAAATTGTCTTATTAAGTACAGCCCACACACTAAGGAAAACTTTATCTATGTAATGCTAGGGATGATAGGGAAGATAGAAAAACATGAAATGGAGTCATAACAACACGCCACGACCTGCCTTAGGTCTCCCCGCAGACTTGGTTGGTAGTGAGACCAAAGCAGAAATCGAAATATGATGAAAAATGACATAATAATAATAAAGTCCTTTCTCTAAAATCCGATAATACAAACAGTTTTATTACAGAGACGGATGTGACAAATAAGCCCAACAAACAGAATCCCTTTAAGCATAACTAAGTTAGGGCAATAAATTTGATCTATGATACCCACTTGTCTTCATAGATCCTAAGACATGTTTTCTTTCACAATGTTTTGTCTTTCTTTAATTCTTCTCCTTCTATGCACCGTGTCCCTTTAGAGCGTAGGTGATTATGGCCCACCACATTTCCCTGTCCCTTTAGAGCGTAGGCGATCATGGCCCACCACATTTTCCTGTCCCTTGTAGCTCTTAACACCTCTCCTCCTGTTATACCGCTCAAACCATCTACTCAAGACCATCAAGTATGTCACGCGTTGCTTTCCCTTTTCCCTCCTTCACTCTAGCCGTCCCGTGAGCATCACATTTTCCAAGCTCTCCTTCCTCACTACATGTCCCAGAAACTTCAACTGTCTTTTCTTGATTTTAAGTGTAATTTTTCTTTTCGTGTTCATCCTCTCCAAGACTTTCTTCATTATCAAACTGAAACGCTAAACTGAACACACATTTCTCCGCTGGCGAGACGTGTCTTTGATAAAGAAAAATTTTAGTTTCTCACATTATATTCAATTTTTTCCAATCAGGACATTATACGTCCTACAAACAGACACAGAAAACAGGAATATCTACTCAAAGGCCTCTACACACTAAATATAAAGTTTATAGTAATAATAAATAAAGTTTGTCCACTAATTGTTTAATATATATACAATGTGCCATAATTAAATTGTCGCCATTTTATATTTTAATTTCACGCATGTGCCTTGCTTGTTTTTTATTTCGTCGACTGTACAGTATAGTAGGGTCAGTTGAGCACCGTCTCTGAGAAAAAAAGCACAATGATGCAATTCATGCCACCAGAAATTTAGAAACAACATCCTGTACTTTTTGGTATTCACGCCAAGCGCTCCAATACGAATATTTCAGAGTGCTTGGGTGTCAATCTGAGGACAGTGTAGAGGATGAAGAAAGAGTTTGATGAGTGATTCAGTTCATTGTACTGATCAATAGTGATGGCGACCTCATGCATCTATTCATTTTCCACTGAGACTCAATAAGGAGACCTACATCAAGTGACTTAAGGAGGTAGTGCTGCTCTGTGTCAAAAGGGTGGCTGCTGGCAACAGGACACTGCACCATGTCACACAAGCGGGAGAATCCAGTCATGGTTGTCAAGAAAATATCTACCACTCCTTCACCCCTTACATCTGGCCACTTAACTCGCCAAACTGCGATTCCGCATGGGGTGCGGTAGCGTGATATACCAACAAATCACTTTGTAACACCAAAGATGAACTGAAGGCAAGTATCATGACAGCATTTAATAGCTTAACCAACGAGATCGTCTATAAGAGTTGCAGGAGATTCCGAAGAGAGAGAGAGCGTGAGGGGGACTTGAAAGGGGATCATTAAAGCTCTCGGCAATAATAAGGAACACTTCAAAAAAGTCTTATGTTTTTTCATTTGTAAGATTTTGTGAAGAATCTCTGACTTGGAACTTTTCGCATAGCCTCGGTTAAATTAACTGATAAATCCGATTTGATAATGGATTATTTTCTTTTATTTCACTTGGATTCTATCGAACATTATTAATATGACAGACTTTGAAACAACAACAAAAATTCCAGTATCCTTGCAACTATTCTCGTGTTACATTACGTTCTCTGGAATGTAGCCAACATCTGTGATTTTCTTCGAAAAAATCCAAAAGTTATATTTTCAATAATCTTCCTTAATTGTGAAATATTTCGGTGAAAATTTTTGAATTTATGAAAATTTGCCAAATCTGACCTTCCATAAATGACACTGTATTAGTAGTAACTTGCAAATTGAAAAAATAACGATATTTTAAAATTTTAAACTATTAAAGTAATTTTGTAAAATTTTCTCCCAAAACAGAAAAGATTTAACCAATTCTCAATTACTCAACCCAAAAGATATTCCTCTCAATTACAGATCGCCATTTTGTGATGATATGCATTTTATTCTGACAAAAACAAAAATAATTCCAAACTCATGTCTAAAGAACCAAGTCTAAAATGTTCTTAAGAATCAGCAGTTTTTTTCTTATAAAGATTTAGCGCGACAATTACGGATATTTTAACTTTGATGCTTAGGTCAAATTTTGCATCGTTTTGTGAAAAAGCACAAATTATTTCACTGACGCTTTTAGATAAAATCTTTGTTGTTGGAATGAATCGATGAGAAGTCGCTTCTTCTTCATCAGAAGGGGACATTTGCAAATCTCTTACCCTTCTAAAGCCTTCATAGGTGAGCAAACAACGAAAAGGTTTCTTTTTCTTTAACGTATTACTTCTTTTTCGTTATCTGGAATTTGGCATTATTTCAAGATTAAGCTTCTTTATAAAAAAAGTTTTGTTCACAGAGAAAATGCAAAGCAAGACAGCCATTGGTACACACACACGCACACACACAGACACACACACACACACACGCACACTCACACATATATATATATATATAGTGTATCGAGGAAGCGAATAATTTTCTAAACATATACTGTTAAATATAAGAGACAATGAATGTCTATTATGTTTAATCTTGAGCCGTTCTAAACGTTGTATTTTGGCTTTAATTTCAGGTGAAAATAAAAACAAAATTCTCCAACATTTATATATTTTTTTATTATGTTGCTCCTAAGCTTTCGGCTCATATAAGACATCTTCAGAGAGGTTAGAGGGGCGTTAATATAAAAACATCCACTATCAAAGATGATTTTATCTTGTGTTGACATAAAACTTTGCTATGCCAAATAACAAACACAGTTCGTAAATTTGTAATGCGGTTCTATGACGTCACACCGCTTGAGAGTTCAAAAAAACCCTCACTTAATAAAATCCGGTTTAAATCTGGTGAAAAAATATTACATTGCATTTAAATATATGGTCCTGTTATCATTTCGAGCTCTCACGCGGTGTGACGTCATAGAACCGCATTACAAATTTACGAGCTGCGTTTGCTATTTGGTAACTGTTATTGTTGCTTAGAAAAGCAACAATAACTTTAGCTCTATATTGACGCCAGGAAACGGGATTTTGTTATTGCTCATAAATTTCAGTAAGGAGTTATTTTCAAAATTTAATTTTAGATTTACGATTTCATCCATACTTTTTATGAAAACAAAAATGTCGTCGACGTACCTTGAGTAAATCTACGGTTTGTCGGTTGTTTTAAACACTTTGTTTTTTATATGGGACATAGCAAAATTCGAGAAAGTAGGACTGAATAGGTTTCCCATATTGACACAGTCTGTATGTAGATGTTACCATTATGGTCCAAAAATGGAGTTTGTGTGGTGCATGCAGTGAGTAGTTTCTGAAGAATGACAGGTTGAATTTTTAGAGGAGGGAAAGATGGGTGTTTGCAACAGTCACTGATTATATTCAATGTTTCTTCAACCGGAACATTAGCAAAAAGGTTTTCAACATCCAGCAACGCTAGAATGTTGCCTTTGGAATCGGTAGCTTTTAATATATGGAGGAATTCGTTAGTTGATGCGTTGGTGTAATTGCTAGGTATGCATGGAGAAATTGCATGACTTGGTGGAGGTATTTGTGATATGATGGGTCTGAGAGGAAAACCTGGTTAATGGCCTTTTACGTTACCATAAAGATATCCCGGCTGGTAATCACCAACAATTTTCTTGATTTTTAAACAACTAGCGTTCTCGTTGATCAGCGTGATTAATTTATTTACGTACTTTTTTAATGAATCTGTGGGATTTCTTCTTAATTTAGTAAATTTTGTTGTGTCATCTAAGATAGGCTGGAATATTTGGTTGTAATCTTGTCGGTTATTTACTACGTAATTGTTGGTTTCGTTAGAATGCCTAATGAAGATATTGGTATTGTTTCATAAATCTTTTGCAGTTAAGTTTAGTTTGTGGGCATATTACTGTGTTTGTTGTGTGGAGAAGGTTTTTGTTAAACCTTCAGTTTTTCATCTTTCAGATTTGGGTATTTTGTAATTAAATTTTGTGTTATTAACTGTTGGATAGATTTTAGAGTATTTCAATTTCAGGTTTCTTTTAAATGGGGTCAAATCAAGGCTGGTGGTGGCAATTTGAGCATTCCAGAATTCTATTTCATTATCAGTAAATTTTTAGTCAGAAAACTTTATAAAGTTACAATTACCATTAGGTACTAAAATCTTTACTTTTTTACATTATATATATATATATATATATATATATTATTTTATATTATATTATATAAATTTTAATTTTATTATATTTTATATTATATAAATTTTCCTTTATACACCATATATATATATATATATATATATATATATATATATATATATATATATATTTTAATTCAGATACTTCAATCCAAGGGAAAATTTTATTATTTATTTTTTAATTTCTTTGCAATCTATTTAAAAAGGAAAAGTAGACTAATTTTTCTCCAGTTTCTGAAAGGTTTTTTTCTGTTGCTGAGGTGATGTGTCGTTCCCCGTGGGGATCTTCATATCGAAATGGCCATTCAACATCTTTGAATTAATCCTTTTTTAATATATATATATATATATATATATATATATATATATATATATATATATATGTGAAGAAAACCAACAGTTTTAGAAACTCGAGTTCTCCGGGATTTATTTTTTATATATGGATATGTATACATATATATATATATATATATATGTGTGTGTGTGTGTGTGTGTGTGTGTGTGTGTGTGTGTCAAAAATACATTTCAAAAATTTGGAGGCGGGTTCCTGTCACCAAAACGATGACAAAAGTCCACATAAACATATGTCCTCAAATCCTTCAGTTTTGAATTATTAGGCGTTGTAACCCTAAACGGTTAAAGCTTTAGTAGTTACCAAAACGGAGGTTGGGAATAATATTATATCAACAAGTACAAGACTCGCACGCTGCGTGAAGTAGATGCACTGCTAGTGAACTGCTAGCCAGTATAATCACTCTGTATTTACCACCATGATGAATGCCAAAAGCGAATGTGACACAAGGTTAATTAAACTGGGGATTCCGAGTATTTAAGCTTGGCCAAAATATCCCTAAAACCCTGCTTAATACCAGATCAGGCTCTTGTTTATTCACCCCAGTCTGGGTTCCTCTCCGCTTGGAGGCAGAGAGTTGATCAAGAGAGAGCTTGGATCAGGAGTATCACTCTCCTCTAGTCCAATAGTGTCCACTTATATAAGAGGATAGGAACATCGTATTCCTGTATATTTGTAGGTATATAACGTTAAGTTTAAAGAGAGCTTACGGTAGATGGTAATATGTTATCATGCATACTAGATTCCATTTGTCATTTGTGTACTTTGTAGCTGGTCTGTCCTCAACGTTTAATATGTGTAATGGTGAGTAAACTAATAAGTGTTCCGTTTAGCAATGGCAGGATAATTATATCGTGGGCTGGCAGATTGAATTTACATACGGCCACGTGAATGGTATTTATTGCGCTGCAATATTAGATTGCGTTTCCAGACCTAAGGCAGCTGTATCATACAACCTTTGCTGCTGTTTACAGGTGCTTTGCCGAGACAGGGTCCGTGGCACTACAAGCTTTGGATCGAACAAGACGAAGCTACACTCGTACGTTTCACCAAGAAGCACACATTATGCAGGCTGTTGGTAACGAGTCTGGTATCAGCACATATCAAGTGGCCTTAGTGTGTTGTACTTCACATATTACCGTATGGAGAGTAAAGCAGTTTCTGTACCCGTGTGACGCCGCCCTCGGATCGCTAGTCGCCTGATGGTCTTGACTCAGTAGCTGGTCTTCAAATCGTCTATTATAACAGCGCTCCCTCTTGCCCACGCTGTGAATTCTGATCCAAAGAAGGCACGCCGAATCTTGCTATCTGTATCTTTACCACATCCAACCAGGCCGGACGCGCGCGTACATTTGGTTAACAAAAAAAAAAAATACGGCACAAAAAATAAATAAAGAAATAAATAATTTCGATAATGCCTGAATAAGTTGCGGAAAGAGTCTTTATATATATAAAAAAAAAACTTTTAAAAAATAATTAGCAAACAGAAACAGAATATAACAGTCATCGAATTTCCATTCTCACAACGGAGCGAAAGTTTTCGTTTAAGAATAATCGAAGCTTTCAATTTTCCAATTTTTAAAAAGTCTTTTCAGAGCTCTTTACCGAAACCTTACGGAAACAACCGAAGTGGGATGTAAGGTTGGAGGCGACGGCACTAAATTCGTCTTGTCTCTTTTGCTCGGCAACAAAAATTCTTACTAGTTTATCTCTTAAGCCCGTCGGCGGCAGGCTTGTCTACGTTTCTTTACATCTTCAGCCAGGAGCTCTATGGGAGGCGACCAGTCTTCTTGGTCGTTGCCCCTAGTTGGAAACACTTTTCCCTCAGTCGTTATATCTCAACTACAACTGAACTACGCTTGGCTCTTTGTACATCTTTTAGTCAAAAGCTCTATGGAGGGGATGGTCACTGTCTCTACGGCTGGCACCAAATCGACATGATTCCCGATTGGGAACATCCCTCCCTCAGTCGTTACATCTCTGGGCCGAGAACCGACTGGACGTCGACTGCAACTGAACTCTCTCTCGGGTCTCAATTAGGAGGTGCGGGATGGACCCGGGGTGTCTATGCAAATCAAATCTTTAACCCATGAGATTACTTCCGCCTCTGTATTTTGAGGTGGGGTTATATTAATCCCTAGGTTTAACCAATGAGGTAACAATATTTTCTCTGACATAATTTCTTTTCTTCTTCCCGATTACATCATTTTTTTAGGTTTTCAAATTTTCAAATCCTTTCTCAGCAAATTCAGGAACTAAGGTTCTGACCATACTCTAACCCCATCAAAAGTTTTGACAGTCTTGTTTTGACTACCGCTATTTGTTACTTCCACCGGCCGAAAAAACCCAAGACTTCTGAATAATTTTTTAATAAACAATGAAAAAATATATTTTTCCTTTCTATTCTCTTCGATTTCCAGCTTTTTTTTTCAGATTTTACAAGTTTGTAATAAGTATTCTTTTTTTTTTAATTTAAATTATGTTACGATTTCCAAGAATACCAAAAATATTTTTTTTCGCTACGTTGAATTAAACTTAGGATTACATTTCTTTCTTTCGATTTCTTTTTCCCATGCAATATTACAAAGCAATCTTAAACAAAGCAATTACGTTTTACATAAGTATCTTAAGCAGGGCAATTACGGTTTACACCCGTATTATTTACAACTTGTGCAAAGTCTTTTGAAATCTGATCACTCACTATAGGTGAACTTTTGCCGATAGCTTATTGAACAAAGTGTCGATTCGTTATTTACCTCTACAGTCTTGTTTACGGATAAGACAAAATTTGAAAGAGATGTAATAACAAATTTTGCACAATCGGAATTGTATTGGAATCGCCATGGTATAATGCAGACTAGACACCAGCATCCGTTTACGGTAAATATGTGGCCAAGAATTGTACATAACTGTCTGGTACATGAATATATGTTCTCCTGGCATGTCTTACAGGAGTTGTCTACAGATACTTTATTTCGAACACATTTCCTGACCTGCTAAAATGAAAACGCATATGATTAATGTATAATGGTTCTTCAGCAAATTTAACCACGTTGTTCGCGAGGTACTGACTGACATCCACCATGAATGTTGGATAAGTAAGAGACGACTGTTTCCATGGCCTGAACGTGCGCGCAATCTCAATCTTTCAGATTTTTTATCTGTGGGGCCATTTAAAAGAATTGGTTTATGCAGCTGGCCTCAGTTATTGCAGGGACGCATTATCAAAGTGTCATGGGAGCCTGTTAAACTGTTTGACACTGTTTAGAAGGACATTTGGAACATTTGCTATGAGTTTCTGTGTTGATTACCTTTCGGACATATGATTATAAGGACATTTTACCTTGTTTTTGGTGTCGTGAACCCGCCCATAATGTTTGTAAAAGTATTTTGAGAAATAAACTCTCTCTCTTTCTCTCTCTCTCTCTCTCTCTCTCTATATATATATATATATATATATATATATTCGGTAACACCCTAAAATTTCCTTTCTTTGATTCCATGCGCCTATGGCTTAGGGGTTAGCGACTTCAACTGACACCAAGTCGCTCAAGTTTCGATCCTGACAAGAAGAAAGAGAATGTATAGCCACAGTGATGATATATATATATATATATATATATATATATATATATATATATATATATAAAAGTACCATCAAATAACGATAATGATTATGTTCGCCGATGATGCAGGGTTAGTCTCACTCGTTGAAGTGGCCATACGATCTTGGAAAATTGCAATTTTTTTATATATAATATATATATATATGAGCTCTGTAAATAAATAGTTTTAATTACATTGAAACCTCTGGCTGTATCAGTTTCAATATTTAATTTTTGATAATTAATATTTATAAAATCTCCTCTGGCATTTTACCATCAAGCTGCTTTCTTTTCGATATATATATATATATATATATATATATATATATAATCATATCACCCGAAGCAAGGCATGTTACTGTCACTGTTTAGCAGGAGTTATATAGAAGGAATGTTATGAGAAAGAGTGACAGGTTATAGGAGATTTCAGGAAGTGGGTAAGAGAAGGATGAGAATACTGATGAAAGGGGACGAAGAAAGGAGCATGAGAGAGAGGATGCAGTTTATAGGAGATGACTATTGACTTTACATTTAAATTCTTGGAGATTGTAGCTGTCGGGGAAGCAAATAAATGGAAGGGAATTCCACAGGCGAGAAGTGCGAGAAAAGAAGCTGTTGAAGTAGAATTTGTATTTACATTTGATTGGTTTCACAGTAAAAGGGTGGGACCTATTTGCTAATCTTGTGACTCGAGTAAATTCATATATAGGGGGCACCAGTGAGATAAGTTCATTGGAGCAGAATCCATTTTGTTCATCTTGTTTTGGAAAAATGTGAATATTGCTCTCTGCCTCGAGAGCAAAGATTTCCTTGTTAATGCAAAATTGTTGTAGGATAAATAAATGAGAGGGAGAAGAGAGAAAAAAGAAATAAAAAAAGAAGAGAGAGAGAGAGAGAAAGAGAAAGAAAACTGACGGAGGCTGAGAAAAAAGAAATAGAAAGGAGAGATAAAAGAGAAAGAAAAAGAGGTGGAAAGAAAAAGACGATAAAGAAAAGATAGAGGGAAAGGAAAGAAAATGAGGGTAAAGAGAGAAATAAATAAAAAAGAAATACACAGGAAAGAAATCAATCAGTCTGTTAAATGTCATACGTGAGACATGGCTGATTGGACAGAAGATTTTCATGCAGAAGATTGCCATTACTTTCTGTGGTAGACTTGTTGACAATCAAGGCTATAAACCCAATCCGTTTTATTATTTAACCCGTATCTAGAGGGAAGAGACGGATTAATGCATTTTCTGAGGGAATTTGCGCGTAAGTAAACGCAACGAATTCAATTGGAATTTAACCCAGCTCTCCGATTTCTCGTTCTGATATCCACTGCACCACAACGCACATCCAGAAAGAAATAGAGGTCTAGAAAAATTAAGAGAAAATAGAGAGGGGAAAGAAAGAGAAAAAGAAGAAAGAAAGAGAGAAAAAGGAAAGGAAAAGGTGAAGAAAAGAGAGAGACTATACATGAAAGAGAGGGGAAGGAAAGACTAAGAAGGCAAAGATAAAGAGAAAACACTGAATAGGAAACCGACTCCATTATCAAGATAGAAGAAAAAGAGAAAGACAGAGGAAAGTGAAAGAAAGAAAGAAAGAAAGAAAGAAAACTTTGCTTGAAGCATTGTCTCTAATTTCCCAGAAATAATTTCATGGCATTATATATAAATAGTGGGATCTTTGTATGCGTGTATATGCGTGTATATGTGTGTATATGCGTGTATATGTGTGTATATGTGTGTATATGCGTGTATATGCGTGTATATGTGTGTATATGCGTGTATATGTGTGTATATGCGTGTATATGTGTGTATATGTGTGTATATGCGTGTATATGTGTGTATATGCGCGTATATGCGTGTATATGTGTGTATATGCGTGTATATGTGTGTATATGCGTGTATATGTGTGTATATGTGTGTATATGCGTGTATACGTGTGTATATGCGTATATATGTGTGTATATGCGTGTATATGTGTGTATATGCGTGTATATGCGTGTATATGTGTGTATATGCGTGTATATGTGTGTATATGTGTGTATATGCGTGTATATGTGTGTATATGTGTGTATATGCGTGTATATGCGTGTATATGTGTGTATATGCGTGTATATGTATGTATATGCGTGTATAGGTGTGTATATGTGTGTATATGTGTGTATATGCGTGTATATGTATGTATATGCGTGTATATGTGTGTATATGTGTGTATATGCGTGTATATGTATGTATATGCGTGTATATGTGTGTATATGTGTGTATACGGAACAATTTTCAAACGTCTTTCTTAATCCTTCTTATTCTTATCTCGAAATAATTTAACTTTTGGTTAAAACGAGAAAAAAATGACGTCATTACTTTTCCTTTCATATATTTTTCTGGAAATTTAGAAAATCAAAGAAAAAAAATTCTTGTTAATAATCCACGTCATGACGTGAAGTTTTACTTTAGGGAAGACAGAGAAACATCTTCTGATTTTGTCGTTTATTAGAAGAGTTTGTTTTATAGGGAATAATGAAAAATGTCAGTCAGTCATTTAAGTGCCACACGTGATACACGCTTGAGTGATTATGTCTCTTTTATGTCTCTGACTGAGCAGAAGATTTTCTCGCAGTAGGTTGCTATTACTTTCTGCAGTAGACTGGTTGCTATAGAACCAAAGCTGTCCTGTTAGTTAATCTATAGCTGGGGGAAGAAGAGATGGGTTCATGCCTTTTCCAAGTGCATTTGTGCGTAAGTAAATGCAGTAGATGCAAGTGAAATTCGAACACAGCTGAGAAAGATAAAAATATTTCTTTATGCCAGTGAATGTTTGAAAAACTCATCATAGATTACATCTCCTATGTGTAAGTAAACACTATTTGATTAACTCTAAAGTTGTGATCAAAATACTAAGCTGGTTACCATTTTAGTGTAGAAAATGACTTCATTTTAATAAAAATTACTTCAATTATAAATACCATAAAAATTACATATTTTTCAAAGTCAAAAATTACGAAGTAAGAATTAAATAGTAATTAATAACAATTTTTTTGTGTGAAACAAAGAAAAGTGTGTTTAATGTAATATCAGTCAGTCAGTTGAGTGCCATACGGGATACACGCTTTGGGCGATCATGTCTCGAAAGAGACATGACTGACTGGGCAGAGGATTATCCCGCAGTAAGTTGCCATTTTTTTGCAGTAGACTGGTTGCCAGCCAAGGATATAGAACCCAATCCGTCCTATTATCTAACCCATAACTGGAGGGAAGTGACGGATTAATACCTTTCCCAAGGGTAGTTGTGCGTAAGTGAATGCCAGGAATTCAACTGGAATTCGAACTCGGCTCCTCGATTTGTCGTTCCGAGTCGATATCCACTGCACCACAAATCACTCCTCCTATATGATTGTAAATACTGAACAATCTTCAGACAGATGATGAAGTGACATAAAGCAACAGAAATATGTTTCTACAGGAGGATGCTGAGAATAACATAGACTGAACATGGGAGCAACGACAGAGTTTTAAAGAAACAGGAGAGAGAGAGAATTGAAAATATCTATGGAGTATAAAGAGGAAAAGAGACTTAAAAAAATTTTGGCACCTATATGTCAGATTGAAATCAATGGTGACCCAGGAAAGCAACGCGTTAACTACTTAGCGACGTTGAGTAGCGACGGCAGAGCAAAGGTTTAACAAGTTTAACAAAAAGACAACATTTTATTTATAGCTAAAAAGTACAGGAATTTGTGGAGAGCCATGATCACCAACGTGATAAAGGGTCACGGGGCTTAGAATTCGAATACGACTCTCTGATTCCGCCACATTGACTACTATATATATATATATATATATAAAGAGAGAGAGAGAGAGAGAGAGAAAGAAGGGGGAGAAGGAGAGAGAAAGAAAAATATTTTTGGCTAACCTGCATTCGCAAAAATAAAAGACACCCCTTCAAAGGAGAAATTTTTGTAGTTTTTAAAAAGATTAAATTCAGTAACAATGTATTTGTTTTTTATCAGTTTTTCTACGACCAGAAAGAATGTTCAAATTTGAATTCGTCTGCCCAGTATATCTTGCTAAATTATGATTATTTTCTATGAGATACAGTATACTTTGTTTACAGCATTAACCCCTCTGTAGATCTTTTGAGATTACCGAAATTTTCAATTAACTTAAATGTTAATACAAGTTCTAAATGTTAAATCGACGTTGTAAACAAAACACTGTAGCGGTATCTGTTTAAAGGAGATAAAAAAAATTATGCCATTGCACAGTATTTTCGTAGTTTGTTTTCTTTCTTTTTTTTTTTCATTTTGAAGTCATTTGCGCAAAATAGCAAAATCAATGCAGCTAAGTATTGAAGTTGGGACACAAATTGGAATTTTATTCAAAGGCTTCTAACAAAGACAAAATTTGTTAAGAAGCTGAAGAATTTTAGACATAGGTTATAATATTCGGTTCAAAGCTAATTAGAAACTGATGCAAATGTTGAGAGAAAAATAGGTAGAGTACCAGAAGTGAAACGAGTTGTTTATTGGGAGCAAAAGAAATAGGAGAACTGCTCCAAAGCTGAGCTTAATTTTTCTTGACAGCAACCAGTGTCGCTTTCAACTATGAAAAGCCGACTTCGGTCAGCAGGGCTCCGTGGGTACAAAACTATCAAGAAACAGAAGGTGATTAAACAGAAATAAAAACAAAAATTTCATGAGAACTGGACATTGAAAGAGTGTCAAAATATGGACAGACGAATCGAAATTTGAATGTTTGGGCAGTAAGAATAAAGTCTATGTAAATATTCATCTCTGCTCTGAAATGTATCATAATGTAAAAAGGTGCAAACAACCAATGTTACGGAAAGTTCCGGAGATTAAGAAAATGGAAGTAATAACCGACGTATTTAATTCATTTGTTCGAACATTATTTTCAATCGATACTTCCTAACAAAATTTCTCATAAATATTCAGATAGATTTATCTCTATAAATATACTGTTTAATTACAGATAGAATATCTACTCAAATACGAATATCAATAAAGAATATCATTATAAAAAATAAATTAAATATGTCGGCTGTTAATTCAATTTCGTTATCTTCGAAACTTTCCGTCTGTTTACATTTGTTTACATAACGATATATTTCAGGGAAGAAATTGGAAAATTTTATGTTTGTAAGGTGTGATCTGGCTTTCTTTAAGTCTGTAAAATCATCGTGATCGAGTGGTCTAAGACGCATCAGATCAATTGATGGTTTCCTCTATGTTAGGGGCGAAGCAGATTCGAATCCTGCCGAATGAGACACATTTCTTAACAAAATTTCTCATAAATATTCTTATCGATTAAGTTATATTTATAAATATTCTGTTTAATTAAAAACAGAATATCTACTCAAATACGAGTATCAATTAAAAATAATGTCCAAAAAAACTAATTGTGTTAATTCTATTTCGTGAATCTCCGGGACTGTCCATATATATATATATATATATATATATATATATATATATATATATAATCATATATATATATATATATATATATAATCATATATATATATATATAAAATCTCTATTTCCGATATTGGGGAAATGAGTCGTCTGATAAGATCTACTAATGTTTGAGACTAAAAACTACAATTGTACCAAGTTAGAGCAAATTCTGCAGCAAGAACCTCGATAAAAGACTGAAATCATGATCTTGATAAGACCTGATGGATTTTCGATATTAGGGGAAAATCGGGAAAAATAAGTAACCCATGACTTGACCGGAAGTCTAAATATTTGTGTGAAGTTTGGTGAGAATCGGATAAAAATAGTGGATTTGTATAAAGGACATGCATACAGACAGACACGCACACACACGAAAATATCTTGCTTTATATGACGGCCATGACTGGGTTCTCCTACTTGCCTGACAGAGTCCTGTTGCCAGACAAAAGGTCTTCTAGTAGCTAATCTCTTAACACGGAACAGCACTACTTTCTCAAGGTACTTTATATAATCCTTCGTGTTGAATCCGAGGCTCTATAAGAAGATGAATGAAGGCATGACGTCTCCATCACTAGTGAACACTCTAAACACCTTCATAATCATCATTAGACTCATCTAACTCTTTCTGAATCCTCTTCGCTTTCCTTAGACGGACATCCAGACAGAGTGAAACGTGAGTATTAGAGTTCCCAGCGTGAATTCCAAGCAGTACAGCATACTTTTTCTACATTTCTGTCGAAGGGAATCATTTCAAGGTGTTTCTTTTCTCACGGATATATGTGTTCGATTTATATAACCCTATGTGTTCGATTTCATCCATGGAAAATCCCAAAGATGAAAAAATGTATATCGGAAACACCATGAACGTATTCAAAATGCGCTTTTATAATCACCTCTCATCCTTTAAGAACAAAGAAAAACAAAATACGACGTCTCTTTCCAAACACTTTTGGAAGTTAAAAAACGAAAGTTAAAACTCCTAAAGTTAAATGGAAAATTCTCAAACAAGCAAGAACAGTTGAATCAATAAAGGAACCATGTTTCCTTCGTCTTCAAGAAAAAATTGAAATCATTAAATACATAAATAGTGACAAGCTTTTAAACCAGAGGCATGAAACCACAGTAAACTGCAAACACGTTAAAGAACTAACCTTGCAATCATGCTGAAAAATACTGCACAAGCCAAAGCTAGGACGCCTCCCCAGAGAAGATAAACCTTTATAGTACTAACAACCCTCTCATATCAAAATTTACCTATTACGTACCACGAAATATAATCAAATCTAATTTAAAATTTAAAAAAAAAATTAATTTCTTAAATATACAAAATTAGATTTATTACAAAACTGTGCTTAAATACAAAATATTCTATAGTTGTAAAAATAAACAAGATAGGTCCAATTTCATCCCTTCCCACCCTTTACACCTCCCTATTCTCTCCCTCTAATAAGACCAAAGTATAAAGGCTAGCCAGGGTCATAAAACACACTTTCAGGAATCAACTATATCCCCTACCTACCCCACTTTCTTCAAAATTCTAACCGACAATCTACAAGCTTTATTCCCTTATCACTAACCCCCGCCAACATCCCACACACAACTCTCAAATATAAGAAAAGAGGTCTTCCATTCCTTTCCACACCACCTGATGAGATATTGGAAGTCCAATGTTGAAACAAAATGTACAATTTTTAGTGGATATATATTTTTAAAAAATTGTACATTTTTATAAAATATAATTTATAATAAATATTCACAGCTCTATATTATATATCGAGCACTGTTTTAAATTAATGTTTTGGACGTTGTAAAACTTTCCGCGTTCCTTATTCACTCGGATATATATATATATATATATATATATATATATATATAGAGAGAGAGAGAGAGAGAGAGAGAGAGAGAAAGAGAGAGAGAGAGAGAGAAAGAGAGAAGAAAACTCAATACATAATTAAACGGTTATAAGTCTAGAATTAAATTCGGCAGTTGTAAAAACTACATACTGTTTTTTCAAACCCGAAAGATCAAATGTTACATTTAACTCAAAATATTCAAAACTTTTTTGCACAGAGAGAAAATAAAATTAGGTGAAGGGTAGAGGTGTATAGAGTTAAAGATTGGAACAACAGATACCGAAAATGTCGCAAAAGTAAAGAACCCATTCACCAAATCCCGCCAAAACAAAAAATTTTACATGATAACAATATACAAGAACAAAGAAGAGAAAAGATATAGTCATACAAAAATAAGCACACACAAACATATAATTACAAGAGGCCATATATGCACGCAATAATAACACAAAAGTAAAAATAAACAACTAAATAAGATATACAAATAAAAGCGGAAAATAACGACAAAGGTCGATAGAATAAAATTACAGTCACAAATAATTAGCAATCACGAAATATTTAAAAGTTAAAATTAATAATTAAAAATTCACAAGGAAAAATATTTTACAAAAAGTAAAATGATACATAAAAATGATCAAAAATTAAAGAAAAAAAATTAAAAACAAAACATAAATGAAAACTCATAAAAAATTACAAGTAAAAGTAAAGAAATCTTTGTAGTAAAAAAAGGTATTTTATATACTGTGCACTGGTTTTTTCCGTCTGAATCTATCCTGCACATTTATAAATCTACCATCCGCCCGTGCATTGAATACTGTTGCCATATCTGGTCGGGTGCCCCTGCTATTCTCCTCGGGCTTCTCGATAAGGTACAGCGGAGGGTCTGTAATGTGATCGATACTGACTTGGCAGACCGCCTGCAGTCTCTCTACAACAGGCGCGACGTGGCTTCCCTGTGTCTCTTCTATAAATACTCCCATGGCTTCTGCTCCGATGAACTTAGATCATTGGTGCCCCCTAGGTTCGAATTTGCACGAGATACTAGATTAGCAACTAGATCCCACCCTTTTACAGTGAAACCGATAAAATGCAACCGCAACTTCACTCCAACAGTTTCTTTTCTCGTACTTCCCGACTGTGGAATTCCCTTCCACGCGACTGCTTCCCCGACGGCTACAATCTCCAGGAGTTTAAATGTAAGGTCAATAGACACCTCCTAACACAATAACTCGCTTCCATTCTTTCAAATACTCTTCCTGTCCTCCTAACTACCTATCACCCCACTTCTGACATTTCCTATATCTAACCACTCTTTCTATTTACCTTCTCCTATGTAGAACCAAGCGCAATAGTGACAGTGGAATGCCTTGCTTGGGGTGAAACGATTATATATATATATATGAGTAAGTACCTAACCTAGAACTAACGGACCTACCAAGGTTTCACCGAAAGGATCGTCAGGGCAAATTGGATCGAGGTTAACAACTTATTTATTTACTCTGCTACTGCATTGAGCGATTTACGTGTTAGGTTTCTCGTCTCGGGTTTTTTTCTTTCGACTAGTACTTTGACTAATGTTCAAGTGCTTAGTTCGTTTCTTTTATCGTTTTCATTTTTTCCTCTCTGCGTTTATACTCGGTGGGTTTTTCGAGACGTGTTCAAAGATAAATGTTACAGTTATATATATATATAGTGTATCGAGGCAGCATATAATTTTCTAAACATATATAGTTAAATATAACAGACAATGAATGCCTATTGTGTTTAATCAGGTGCCGTTCTAAACATCCTATTTTGACTTTAATTTCAGGTGAAACTAAAGACAAAAATTGTGCAACATTTGGATAATTTTTCATTATACTAGTTCTAAGCTTTCGATCACTCACGCAGTATGACGTCATAGAACCACATTACAAATTTAAGAACAGCGTCTGCTATTCGGTGATTGTTTTCGTTGCTTAGTAATGTTTTATGTGAACACAAAGTAAAATCATCGTTGATTGTTAATGTCTTTATGTCAACGTCCCTGTAACCACTCTGAAGATGGCCCATGTGAGCCGAACGCTTAGAACCAGCAGAATAAAAAATATCCAAATGTTGAACAATTTTTATCTTTATTTTAACCTGAAATTAAAGCCAAAATACGATGTTTAAAACGGCTCATGACTAAACATAATAGACATTCATTGTCTCTTATATTTAACAGTATATATATATAGATAGATCTGTGTGTATGCATAATATCATATATATGTACATGATATCATATACATATATATATATTTAAATTCGTGTATTCAAGCGGTAAATATTCTTTTAAACATGTCAGATTAAATAAATTGCAAAGAATATGTTTGCTTATTTTTAATAAAATCCCTTCCTACTCACGCATGACTTTTCTCGTATTACAATCAAAAGTTGTCAGTAATAAACTGTAACTCATGATAATACAACAATTTTACACCAAGAAAACAACAACAAAAAAAACTACAGATTCTCGAAGCAATATTCATTAAAACACTTAAGCCGTCGAATAATAAAATCGACTATGAATCCTGTAGTAATGTTCTAAAATGTTTGTAAAAACAACAGTTTTTTTTTTTCATGCTTTAACACGTGTATGACCATAAGATTACAACATATAAAAAGTTCATTCTGGATAATTTTCACGTTCTAATAAACGCTAGCAATTTGTCAACCGTTATATTTGAAGCAAGAAAAAAGGTACAGTAATTTTTAGCAACACAGTTTTGCGGTTATTTTTTGTTACCACAACTCACACCCCTGAAGATGACCTCGGAAAGAGGTTGAAACTACTTGGGTACCGTGAGTATGAACGGATTTTATTAAAAATAAGCAAACATATTGTTTGCAAATTATTTAATATATATATATATATATATATGTGTGTGTGGGGGGGGGTGATATCATTTTGATAATCTTCTAAACCTGCAATAAAATATTTAACACATTTGCAGTATAAACTATATTATCCTTTAAGTGTGTTCAAAATGAAAAATCTGACGCTACTTATTTCCTAGGATCAATTTTGAATTGTAAAAGTTTATCAAAGCCACCCTATATGCAGATTTCGCAGGCTTCATGTTTGAACATTTATTTCTCACATAAAATTAGTTGAGGACTTAAAAGCAAAAGATTTTATAGCCGAATATGTCTGATGTGGGTAGGCATACTGTCCCTTTGATTAATTGTTTTGTATCAGCGGATAGTTTTGATTTTGGTTGATAAACATTTTATTTTTAATATTTTCCAAATAACCTTTGAAATAGGTTTTTCTAGATGTTTATTTCCAAGAAAACTACAAAGATCGCAATAACACTGTTGGACAGAAAATGTTTTCAACTACAAAACAGAATTCTTCCACATTTTCACTGCTGTTCATCCTTTATTGGGAAAATATTTTGCTTCCTGTAACTCCACCTTTCATTGCAGCCTACGTGACTTGCTGCGCCCTTCGCCGTCGCCGATGAAATGCATTAACCAACACCAAACTGTGATTACATTCACTGTTTGGTCTCTATAAACATTCGACAAGCATCGATGAAAAGCAATGGCTAAATAAATACACCTCTATTTGGTATTCACTTCCATGCCCCTTCCATGCTACTTCCATGCCACTTCCATGCCACTTCCATGCCCCTTCCATGCCACTTCCATGCCACTTCCATGCCACTTCCATGCCACTTAAATGAAAAACTAATGTGTCTCAAGGTGAAAAAGCCTAGATTATTCGCACGAAGGTTTCATCTCTACAGCCATCGCTCCAACTCTAATTTTATATATACATATATATATATATATATATATATATATATATACACACGTTTTTGCTCTGCGTAACTGCCTTTTTGTTAACACTTTTTGGTTAGTTTAGTATCGAGCACTTTTCTTTCCTGGTGGTTCGTTCCGTTCGAGGGTTTTTTTTCTTTACTGTGAAGAACCGTATGTATTGTTGGTCCTACGCAGTTTTCTTTTTTTTCCCCTCTTTGTCCAAAGCTCTATAGCCGAGGACAATAACGGAGTTAGATTCTGCTGGTTATTCGTGGTCTTTAAAAATTACTTGTGTAACATTTTAAGATTTGAATACGTACAGAGTCGGTTTTATTATTATTATTATTATATATATATATATATATATATATATATATTGATTGATTGATTGATTGATTGATTGATTAGTTCTTGGTGATAATAAAATTAGACCAGTGTACATTTGTATTAAAAAGTGTTCAATACAATTATATTGTACAACTTTTGAATATTTTCCATTTGTAAACGAGTTACTACGCGACCTAGGTTTCTGCCATGAGTGGTGTCTTCAGACGATTTGCAATAATAGTTATTGCAATTGTTTGAAGACACCACTCATGGTAGAAAGCTTGATCGCGTAATAGCTCGTTTACAAATGGAATATATATATATATATATATATATATATATATATATATATATATATATATGAAGTAGAACAAATAATAAAATTGCTACGTTTAGCTATTTTTATTCGCTTTTCCTTCTTAACACCTTCTCACTTATTTTCCTCTTCATTTTCTATTTCTTTTGTGTCTTTCCTTTTCTTCTTTCTTTTCCTTTTCTTCTTTCTTTTCCGTTTCTTCTTTTTTTTCCGTTTCTTCTGTCTTTTCCTTTTCTTCTTTCTTTTCCTTTTCTTGTCTTTTCCTTTTCTTCTGTCTTTTCCTTTTCTTCTTTCTTTTCCTTTTCTTCTGTCTTTTCCTTTTCTTCTTTCTTTTCCTTTTCTTCTTTCTTTTCCGTTTCTTGATGTCTCATCTTATTTTCTTCTCTTTTCTCCGCTCTTTCTTTTTTCTTTTTTTATTAAATCCTTTTAACTTGTACGAACATTTTTTTCCAAAAAATAAAATTATGAGTCGTTTTCATAAAACCAAATTTTCAAATAAAAGCGTTTATTAACATCATTGTTAACTACCTGATGAGACATTGTCCTCTTAATGTCAAAACAAAATGCACAATTTTGTAGTAGTTTTTTGCATGTTCTAGTGTAACTATATATATATACATATATATATATATTATATTTTGAATCCAAAAGGATAAGCAGATAGGTAATTCCCAAAAACCCGATCTTAATTAATAATAATTTCATTAATATTAAAATTGATCATGGTGGAGTACTCAATGCAATTATTATATTCAAATTACAAATTAAAGACAAAATACGATGTTTAGAATGGCTCATGATTAAACATAATAGACGTTCATTGTTTCTTATAATTAACAGTATATGTTTAGAAAATTATCTACTGCCTCGATACATTAAATATATATTATTGTTAATCAGGTTTTGGTCATAATTAAATCAGACCAGTACACACTTGTATTACAAATTACTCAATGCTCATATATTAAACAGCTGAATATTTTTCATTTGGAAACAGTATTTCAACCGAGGTTTAATTTTTTCGGTATCTTCAGACGATTTATAATAACTAATCTTTTTTTTTTTTTTTTTGGTAATTTTATATATTTTTGTCAAAAAATTACTTAATGAAAGAAGATAAATAATGTCCAGATATAATCACACCAAAAATACATATTAAGTTTCCATCTCTGACATTGCCCACTTTTCCCTCGTAGATAATTTTATCTATTTAAATATTTTTAATTTCGCAGCAGGCAAACAAATTAAATGCATTTTTATAATCATCTCGCTCCAAAGCAAGGCATTTTACTGCCACTGTTTTGCAGGGGATTACATAGGAGGAAAGTTATGAGAAAGAATGACAGGTTATAGGGGGTGTTAGGAAGTGGGTAAGAGAAGGATGAGAATACTGATGAGAGTGGAGTGGACGGAGAATTAAACATGAGAGAGAGGATTCAGGTTAGTGAGATAGGAGATGACTATTGACGTTACATTTAAATTCTTGGAGATTGTACCTGTTCTGCTATCTATCTATCTTTTTTTTTAAATCATATCGCGCCATGGAAGGTATTTTACTGCCACTGTTGTGCAGAGGGTTACATAGAAGGAAAGTTATGAGAAAGCGTGACAGGTAATAGGGGGTGTCAAGAAGTGGGTAAGAGAAGGATGAGAATACTGAAGAGAGTGGAGTGGACGGAGAAAGCAGCATGAGAGAGAGAGAGAGAGAGAGAGAGAAAGAGAGGATGCAGATTAGTGAGATAGGAGATGAATATTGACTTTACATTTAAATTCTTGGAGATTGTAACTGTCAAGGAAGCAAGTAAATGGAAGGGAATTCCACAGGCAGGAAGTGCGAGAAAGGAAGCTCATGGAGTAGAATTTGCGTTTACAATTTATTGGTTTCACAGTAAAAGAGTGGGACATAGTTGCTAATCTTGTGGCTCGAGTAAATTCATATAGATGGGGAAAGCAATGAGCTAAGTTTATCGGACCAGAAGCCGTGAAAGTATTTGTAGAAGAGACACATACATGACAAAATAATGCTAGGATCAATCACTAAACAGTCTTAATGAAATATAAGTAAGTTAAGCAACTTGGTCGACTGCTAGGTAAAAGGTGACCGGATATATTTTTTTTCTTTCGCTGCTACCTTGCGGTAAGTGTGGGTGTGACTCTTATCCCTGGACCTATCTACTAACCATCGATCCTCTCGTTGTTGCTGTGCGCTCAACAGAGAAGCGTCGAGTATCATTTTTAAATTTCTTGAAATAAACCACAGACTAATCAGATTAAATTAGGATGCACTAAATCGACACTAACTGCTACCAAAGTGCTCACAAGAAACCTTTCTTATTGACCTGTCCGTCAGAATTTTAAAAAGAATATTACCAATAATTGACTAGCGTAATACTTCGATAGTCATGTTAGAAAATTCTTAGTAGAATCTACTTACATATTCATAAGTCTGCCGTTCGTCCTTGCTGCCAACAAAGACTCAATCCTAAACTTTTAGTGTTGAATTATTCCACATACTTTTTGTTATCAGACAAACTAGAGCATCCCATAGTTATCAGTCAGGATTAGATGTGGCATCTACAAGTTATTTTGAAAATAACTAAGAAGTTATATTGGGGTATTACTGCGGGCGTCGACTGTATTCCTTCAGCGATATGGAAAAACACCTTCTTTGCTACTGGGTACAAAGCAAAGTAGCACTGGAGTTCAAGAGGTCATCGTAAGCATCTGGAATCAAAAATTAAAAAAGAAAAGTTCAACTTTTTTAATCATTTCACCCCAAGCAAGGCAACAGCTGAGTGTTAGAGAATATGAGAATAGCTATTATTCAAAAGAGAGGAAAATGAAAGAACAAGAATTTGAAAGACAGAAGATAATGATTGACATTACATTTAATTTTTTGAAGATCAAGGTTGACTTGGAAGCAAAAAGCCTGAAGAGAGTTTTACGAGCGAGAAATTTGTCAGAAGAAAGTGTTAGCATAGAACTTGCTGTTACATCTAGCCATTTCCAATGTAAAATGATGAGACCTTGCCGCCAATCTAGTAATAAAGTCTAGATAACTTAGCGGAAAGTTCATCAAAACAATTACCTTGAAACTATTAATGGAAAAGGCAAAGGGAAACCGATATATCAGGTCTTACCAATAACATTGCAATTTCTTCTTTGGAATTTATCAATAATCTCTAAATATATAGCAGGAGTACCAAACCAGATGTGGCAGCAATATTCAAGTCACGAATAGCAGACTTCTAAATATACAGGGTGCATGAAAAATACTTTTACCAACTTTGGGGGGTCGGTTCCTCGCACTAAAACAAAGACGAAAGTCTATATTACCATATGTCGACAAATTTAATGAGTGTTCACGACAGATGGCGCTCTGTTGCCATGCCTCTATTTGTTATTCCTGTGCATTTGTAGCCAGTCTCTCATCAACGTTTAATGTGGGTATTAGTAAATTAACTGAGAAGTGTTCGTTTCAAAAATAGCAGGACATTCATATCGTGAGCAGGTAGATATGATTTTTAAAATACAGCTGTGCAAATGTTAATGGATACGAGGCTGTATGACTTTAATATATTGCGTTTCCAGGCCAAAAGCAGCCGAGTCATCCAACTTTGCGGCTGTTTATCGTCGCGTTACTGAGACAGAATATATGGCAAGACAAACTATAGATTTAGAAATACCGACATCCACACGTACACCTGACCACGGAGAACCCATTTTACGGGCTGTCAGAGACCATCAATCTATCGGCACACATCGTGACCCTAGCATGCCGTACATCTCATATTAACGCAAAAGCAGTTCCTCTATCTGTAATTATTTAATAAGAAGACCTAAATCCTCTCGTAAAACAAAGAGCTCATTCTACAGGCTGTCAGAGAGAATCCAGCTCTCGACACACGTCAAGTGACCCTAGCACGTCGTATATTTCATAGTACCACAAGATCAGTTCCTGTGTTCATAATCATTTAATAATAAGACCGAAATCCTCTCGTAAAACAGACAAATAACCCATTTTACAGGCTATCAGAGACGATCCAACTATAGGCACATGTCAAGTGTGTTAGGTAATTATTAAAAATGAAACATAGCTTCACATACCTCGTATAAAGGAGCTTCAACTGTGTTTCATACTTATTGTCGTAAAAATAATGACAGAGACATTTGTTTTAGAGCGGACAGACCCACGCACAAAGCGAGCCTTTATTTACATTAGAAGAAGAGGGAAGAGTTAGGTAAAGGGAGAGAATCCCTACATAAATTTTAAAAGAGAAAGAGAGATAACCTTTAACTGACTGACAGTTATTGATAATTTCAACACTCCTCCTCAATTGCTGACAGTCTAAATAATCAGTTCTTTAAGACCTAACAGCTCCCTGAGCTTCACAAACTGTGAGCTCACAAGTCCTTTTGTTAGAATATCCGCTACCATTTCTTTGCTCGGACAGTACTCCAACTTGACTGTCTTCTTTTCCACCTGTTCTCGGATATAGTGGAACTTAATGTCAACATGTTTGGCCCTTCCATGATGCTGTGGGTTCTTTGCCATACACATTGTTGACTGGTTGTCTTCGTAGATCAGTGTCGGGGAAACTGGTGATCCTGATAAGGCAGCCTGAAGGCGCTGCATCCAAACAGCCTCTTGTGCCGCACTTGCTAATGCCATGTATTCAGCTTCAGCTGTTGATAATGCAACACAGGTTTGTCTTTTGCTTCTCCAGCTGACAGCTGCTCCACTTAATTTAAACAAGTAACCAGATGTCGATCTGCGATCATCTAAATTACCAACCCAGTCTGCATCTGAATATCCCAGGAGGTTAGAGGTTTTTTCCTTGTCATACAATAGACCATACCCTTGAGTACCATTTAGATAACGGAAAATATGTTTAACGCACTTCCAGTGTTCCTTTGTATGCTGAGAGCAAAATCTTGCAACATTGCCAGCAGCATATGCAATGTCAGGTCGTGTCCTTGTTGACAGATACAGTAAGCTTCCAACGGCTGATTGGTACAACTCTTTGTTGACCAGCTTGCTCACTTCAGTTGCCTTTGTTAATTTTACTCCAACATCAATTGGGGTTGAAACCGGTTTGGAGTTTTCCATTTGAAATTTTCTTAAAACTTCTGCTGTATATGCCGGTTGTCCAATCCATATTTTCCCTGGTTCGGGATAAACAACTTTAACACCTAAAAAGTGTTTTAGTCTTCCCAAATCCTTGATTTTGAAAAATTTTGAAATATTCTTTACAAAATCTTGAATTTGATTCTGGGATTTGTTTCCCACAATTATATCATCAACATAAACCGCAGTGATGAATATTTCTCCTCCAGAGGATTGTATGTAAATACAGGGATCGTTCTCCAACTGCTTGAAGTTCATCTTTTTTAGTTGACAATCAAGCACTTCATTCCAACATTTTGGTGACTGCTTTAAGCCATAAATGCTTCGCTGCAGTTTGCAGACAAGATGTTCCTTGCCTTCAACTACAAATCCCTCTGGCTGCTTCATGTAGATCTCCTCCTTTAGCTCACCATTTAAGAATGCAGTGGTGATGTCCAACTGATGTAGCTTCAGGTCATTCTGTGCTGCTAACGCAACAACAGTTCGCACTGATTCAAATCTCACAACTGGGCAAAAGGTCTCGTCATAATCAATACCTTGCTTCTGAAGAAAACCTTGGGCTACCAGTCGAGCTTTATACTGTTCCATTTTTCCGTCAGCATCGTACTTGCGTTTAAAAACCCATTTGCTACCAATAGCTTTTCGTTCACTCGGCAACTCGGTGAGATCCCATACTTTGTTAGTATGCAAGGAAGAAATTTCACCTTCCATTGCTTTCATCCACTCATTCCTCTCAGGACTGGAGAGTGCTTCTTCCATTGTCAGTAGATCACTTAAATTATGGGCCATGTAAACCCATTCACCGTACTGGTCTGGAGCCTTCTTAGTCCTTGGCGATCTTCGGAGTCCCGGTCCCTCCTGCAAGTTGTCATTATCCTCGGAGCTCTCCTGGTATTCAATTTCAACTGGAGGTGGCTTCACTACTCCTTTTTCCTCTTGGTCAGTTATGGAGCCTGATTCATTGAAGGTCACATCCCTGCTATGAAATACTCTAGACTTTCTGGTGTCATAAAGTCTATAACCCTTTACACTAATGCCATAACCAAGAAATATGCTCTTCTTGGACTTAGAATCCATTTTAAACCTTTCATCCTTTCGTACATGGACAAAATCATCATACCCAAAGATGCGTAAATATTTTACATTGGGTTTATGCCCCTTCAATACTTCATAGGGTGTCATACCTTTCACAGAATTTGTTGGGCTCCGGTTTCGAATATATGAAGCTGTGGATAAAGCTTCTGCCCAAAATTTCTTAGGCAGTTTTGCATCTGACAACATTGCCCGCACTGTTTCTACTAATGTTCGATTCATTCTTTCAGCTACTCCATTTTGCTCTGGGGTTTTAGGAACAGTATATTCATGTCGAATGCCTTCCTTTTTTAAGTAATCTTCAAATTCTCTTGAAGTGTTCTCCCCACCATTATCAGTGTGTAGGGTCTTAATATTATGTCCTGTGAAATTTTCCACCATGGTTTTCCATTCCATGAACTTTTTAAAAACATCTCTCTTGTGTTTGAGCACGTATATCCATACAAATCTTGATTTATCATCAATAAATGTTACAAAATATTCTGCTCCACCAAGCGATTTTGCCTCTATCCTTCCACAAACATCGCTATGCACAATTCCGAGAAGTTGAGTAGCTCGTTTTCCACCAGATTTTGGAAATGAGGAGCGATGATGTTTTCCATCCAAACATGGCTCACATAAGTTGATATCCTTGGTTACATCATAGTCAAGGCCAGTTACTAGTTCATCTTTTACTAGTTTCTGTAAATTCTTTTCTCCAAGGTGGCCAAAGCGTCTATGCCAAATCACCTCTTTTGTGTTACTACTTAGGCAGGAGTTTGCTGAATGGGCTTCTCCATATACTTCACTGCAGTTTAAATAGTATATGTTACCAATTTTTGAATCTGTTGCCACCACTTTCTGCTTGCATCCAGAATTTGACAACTTGATTCAGTAAATAGGCATGTCTTTCCAGATTTAGTGGCTCTAGACACACTTAATAAATTATAAGACAATTTAGGAACATATAGCGTTTCATAAAGCCTGCATCTTTGGTATTTGCCATTTGGCAAACTCACTTTAAGTTCTATTGTACCTATACCTAATGCCTCAACTGAAAATCCATCGCCAAGGGTTATTTCCTCTGCTACATCCAACTTTATGAAATTAATAAATTTCACAACATCGTAACACATGTGACATGTAGCTCCAGAATCAACAATCCAGTTACTCTTCTTATTATTTGACAACAACGCATGATGTGTGAGAAGTCCAACAATGTCATCACTAGAATCACTTGAGTCATCCTTTATTTTCTTAGTGAAGAAAACTTTCCTTTTCGGATGGTTCGACTTAACATTCTCTTTTGTATCAAGTAAACGACAGTCACGT
Organism: Ascarosepion bandense; assembly: GCA_037127315.1. Classification (NCBI taxonomy): domain Eukaryota; kingdom Metazoa; phylum Mollusca; class Cephalopoda; order Sepiida; family Sepiidae; genus Ascarosepion; species Ascarosepion bandense. The sequence continues at coordinate 586,166 of JBBBDQ010001688.1, forward strand.
TTAATGTGTCCGTTTTTTCCACAGTAATAACATTTGGGTCCCCTTTTGTTGACATGATGTTTTGATGCCATGGCTTTCAATTCAGCACCATTTATTTCCTTCTCTTTGATCTTGGTTTCTTCATGCAGCAATCGCTCAGTCACTAACACCCATTCAGGAACATCCTGACTTGCTTCGAGTGCCGTTACCAACATATTATAAGAGTCTGGAAGTGTAGCCAGAAGATGAACAACTCTATCTTCCTCGTCAATAGAATCGCCAATGACTGCTAATTTATCAAATATTTCCACCATAGTTTTAATGTGTTCATGAACAGAATCGCCGTCTTTTAGTTTAAGAGAATATAATTTTCTCCTCAACGCTAATTTATTTGCCCAAGTTTTCTTTTGAAATTGGTCAGCTAATTTTTGCCACACTACTGCGGGGTCGTCAGGGTCTCCAATTAAATATAGCAGTGAAGTTTCCACCGACAGTACAATCGTCGCTAATGCACGGTCCCTTCTTGATAAATATTTTACGTGTGATGCAGAATCTGTTCGTTTATCAGGAACTATCTCCGGTTCGTTAACAATGTTTCATAAACCATCCCTAATTAAAGCCATTTTACACTGAACCTTCCGAGTATTATAATTTGTACCATTTAGTGGTACCAGGTTACTAAGTTTTGTTTCCATTGCCATTGTACTTTATACATGCAACACAAAAACTTTCAATACAAAAAAAAATTCAAGATGGCCGAACGAGATAAAACAAAAAAGTTCACACGTGGACATGGACAAATATCTCCAAGACGTTGACGTAGACTGGGCCCATAACCTTTGTTAGGTAATTATTAAAAATGAAACATAGCTTCACATACCTCGTATAAAGGAGCTTCAACTGTGTTGCATACTTATTGTCGTAAAAATAATGACAGAGACATTTGTTTTAGAGCGGACAGACGCACGCACAAAGCGAGCCTTTATTTACATTAGAAGAAGAGGGAAGAGTTAGGTAAAGGGAGAGAATCCCTACATAAATTTTAAAAGAGAAAGAGAGATAACCTTTAACTGACTGACAGTTATTGATAATTTCAACAAAGTGACCCTAGCAAGTCGTACATTTCATAGTACCGCATAAGGGGTAATTCAAGAGAAGCTCCTGTATCCGTATCATTTGCAACGTGTATTGGGCCTTTCACTCTCTGATCACTCACCACAAGAGGACTTTTGCCGATGGTTTATTGCTGAAATTGCATATCCATTGTTTATTTCTTTAATCTTGTTTACAAGTGAGGCAATATTTGGAAGAGATGGAATAACAATTTTATACAGCCAACATTCGTGGACGGATCTGAATCTCTATGATACTGTACAGGCTAGACAACAGCATCATTTTACTATTAATTGGAAGGCTGGAATTGTACATGACTGTCTGTTAGGTCCCAGTACATATTACAGGAGCACTTCTAGACCTGTTACTTAATGTACATTGTTAATTCTAATAAACATGTGGTTTATGCATGATGGGGTTCCATCACATTTTAGTCATATTGTTCACTAGACACAGGCTAACATTTATCATGAAAGATGAATGAATAGGGGAGATCCAATTCCATAGTTTGCAAGTTCATTTAAACTCATTCTTTTTTATTTTTACTTGTGAGTCTACCTAAAGCATTTTGTTTTTGTAGGAGACATTAATAATGCAGAAACGATTTATCAGCGTGTTATGGGGGGTTGCAAAACCACTCGACACCGTGTAGGAGAATTTAGAAGGATCCACCACATCTGTCGGTTGTATGCGTGCAAGCAGAGAAAATTTTGGACGTTTGTTACGAGTTGCTAAGTTGAGATACAACGATAAGATTTTGGATATATGCTTATCCGGACTTTTTACCATGTTTCGTGTCTTGATTTCTCCCCACTAACGTTTGTAAAAATATTTCTTATGCACCATGTCGAAAGCAGATTCTGTCTAGAAAAAATTTCTAGCACGACTACCGAAGTATTAGGCTAGAAATTTGTTGGTAAATTCCTCGCTTGGATCTTTCAAGACAGGCCAATAACAAAGGTGAGCACTTTACTGGGAATCGGTATTAATTTATTGCAAATATAACAAAAAAAAAACGAACAAAAAACAGCTAAAGAAATTACTAAAAGTAATCCATGTCGAGTTTCTATATTAGCACTGTTATTTACACACCCGGACTATTTTCATCATCCGGACTATTTTCCACATCCGGGCTATTTTCCACATCCGGACTATTTTCCACATCCGGGCTATTTTCCACATCGGGACTATTGTCCTCAACGTTGCTGCTGTTTTTATCACAATGTTTTGGGCCTTGTGCACGCCGGCCTTCATCAGATGTACGTCGATCTGACTAACCCACATGAAATTCAGAACTGAAACCTTTCTTTAATCTACAAACATAGACATATCTCGTCTGATTCTTATTTTTAGTCCTGCTCTTTATCACTGCTCAACCTAGGGAATGAACTCACAATTACTATTACCAAATTTTTCGAATCTATTAAACTAAACCGTTGACGCGTGAGATAATTTACCTTTTTGTTTTTTTTTTTGTTTTTTGTTTTGTTTTTTTTTGTTTTTGTTTTTTTTTCACAGTTAAGTTCATCCTCTACAGGATTCGGGGACAACTTCAGGTAGAGGATTATGTTAAGCGGCGGCTTGTACGGAGAAAAGAAGATAATGGTTAACTCTAGAATTAAACAGGTTAAAACTGTAATGATCGGGAAAACATCCTCTTATGAGTGGTTTATGCTTACAGCATATCACGTTGAATACACCGGTTCTCGTTCGATCACAGAAGTTAAGCAACGTGAGCCTGGTCAGTACCTAGATAGGTGACCGCTTGGGAATACCAGGAGCTGTAAGCGTTCAATGACGGATGTGCGTTGTGGTACAGTGGATGTCGGCTTGGAAAAAGTAATCAGTGAGCCGAGTTCGAATTTCAGTTGAGTACTCTGCATTCACTTAAGCACTGATACCCCTGGGAAAGGTATTAATCCGTCACTTCCCTCCAGTTATGGGTTAAATAACATGATTGGGCCTGGAGACAACCCATCTAGTGTTAGTGTCACAATAAAAAAACAACCTTGGTAGCCCTGGCAAAACATCAAGTATTCAGCTATTTGACAAGATTATGAATTTTGCTATAAACTGCGCCAGGGTTCCAAATGCACAGAGAATACTGGAGGGGTGTAGTGATTTGTATCTCGGCCAAGGCCGCAGGACGATGAGTGGTTCCCATAGAGTAGTGGTCAACAGGGAGAAGCTGTTTGTGTTGAACTTGCTTCGCACCCGAGGAATACAAAGAGAACGTGTGTGGCTCGATGGAAAATAAGTAGTGTTTTAGTGAATCATTATCTTCTTTTTGATTTCTGTTCTTTTCCTTTAATCCTTTTCCTTTAATTCTTTTCCTTTAATCCTTTTCCTTTAATTCTTTTCCTTTAATCGTTTTCCTTTAATTCTTTTCCTTTAATCCTTTTCCTTTAATCCTTTTCCTTTAATTCTTTTCCTTTAATCCTTTTCCTTTAATTCTTTTCCTTTAATCGTTTTCCTTTAATTCTTTTCCTTTAATCCTTTTCCTTTAATCCTTTTCCTTTAATTCTTTTCCTTTAATCCTTTTCCTTTAATTCTTTTCCTTTAATCGTTTTCCTTTAATTCTTTTCCTTTAATCCTTTTCCTTTAATCCTTTTCCTTTAATCCTTTTCCTTTAATTCTTTTCCTTTAATTTTCCTTTAATCCTTTTCCTTTAATTCCTTTTCCTTTAATCCTTTTCCTTTAATTCTTTTCCTTTAATCGTTTTCCTTTAATTCTTTTCCTTTAATCCTTTTCCTTTAATCCTTTTCCTTTAATTTTCCTTCTTTTCCTTTAATCCTTTTCCTTTAATTCTTTTCCTTTAATCGTTTTCCTTTAATTCTTTTCCTTTAATTTTCCGTTTTCCTTTAATTCTTTTCCTTTAATCCTTTTCCTTTAATTCTTTTCCTTTAATCGTTTTCCTTTAATTCTTTTCCTTTAATCCTTTTCCTTTAATCCTTTTCCTTTAATCCTTTTCCTTTAATTCTTTTCCTTTAATCGTTTTCCTTTAATTCTTTTCCTTTAATCCTTTTCCTTTAATCCTTTTCCTTTAATTCTTTTCCTTTAATTCCTTTTCCTTTAATTCCTTTTCCTTTAATTCTTTTCCTTTAATCGTTTTCCTTTAATTCCTTTTCCTTTAATCCTTTTCCTTTAATCCTTTTCCTTTAATCCTTTTCCTTTAATTCTTTTCCTTTAATCGTTTTCCTTTAATTCTTTTCCTTTAATCGTTTTCCTTTAATTCTTTTCCTTTAATCCTTTTCCTTTAATTCTTTTCCTTTAATCGTTTTCCTTTAATTCTTTTCCTTTAATCCTTTTCCTTTAATCCTTTTCCTTTAATTCTTTTCCTTTAATCCTTTTCCTTTAATTCTTTTCCTTTAATCGTTTTCCTTTAATTCTTTTCCTTTAATCCTTTTCCTTTAATCCTTTTCCTTTAATCCTTTTCCTTTAATTCTTTTCCTTTAATCCTTTTCCTTTAATTCCTTTTCCTTTAATTCTTTTCCTTTAATCGTTTTCCTTTAATTCTTTTCCTTTAATCCTTTTCCTTTAATCCTTTTCCTTTAATCCTTTTCCTTTAATTCCTTTTCCTTTAATCCTTTTCCTTTAATTCTTTTCCTTTAATCCTTTTCCTTTAATCCTTTTCCTTTAATTCCTTTTCCTTTAATCCTTTTCCTTTAATTCCTTTTCCTTTAATTCTTTTCCTTTAATTCCTTTTCCTTTAATTCCTTTTCCTTTAATTCCTTTTCCTTTAATTCCTTTTCCTTTAATTCCTTTTCCTTTAATCCTTTTCCTTTAATTCCTTTTCCTTTAATTCTTTTTTTAACCTTTTCCTTTAATTCTTTTCCTTTAATCGTTTTCCTTTAATTCTTTTCCTTTAATCCTTTTCCTTTAATCCTTTTCCTTTAATCCTTTTCCTTTAATTCTTTTCCTTTAATCCTTTTCCTTTAATTCTTTTCCTTTAATTCTTTTCCCTTAATAATAATGATTTTTCTCATAGTTTCTAAGACTCTTACGTCATCATGGCTTTACTGTCTTGCTTGTTAGCTTGAATCTACCTTTGACTATAATTTTTATTTTTTCGGCAGCAAAGACCACCTTATAAAAATAGAATTCCTGAAATATGAAGATGCTGTTCTTTTTTTGTATAGACTTGGTAAATAGCATCCTAAATCTTTGCGGAATTTGCCTTCTGCATCTTCCATATATAAATTAGGATGCTTCGTTCGTTAGATAATGATTGGCAAACAGTTGTTGCCTCGGGACCAAACTCTCTTCATTAAATAACTATTACGTAACACAAAAATTAATTCGGCTTCTTTAGCAAATAAAAGTATATATTTCTCTTAAATTTCCAATACTATTTATTGAACATTATATTCAACGTTTTCTTCTGATAGCATCGGCCATCTTTTAGGAAGCAATAATTTTCTTCTCTCAGAATATTCTAACATTGTCAGTAAAATCAAATCTTCCTAAAAATTGTTTTCATTGGGAAAATTCTTGAATCAGGCCGCGCTGAAATTGCTGCTAGTACCATATAACCCTGTACTATCGTCACATTGCAGGGACATACTCGACTAAACCATTTCATCTTAAGGTTTTTTTCGTGAGGAGAATGACGAGATACTCAGCTGGATTGTTGACAAGAGCTTTCAAAGGGTGGACGAACCTTCTTGTAGGTATCAGTTAGAATCTAATACATTGGTGTCAACTGGGCACTTTAGCTATAGATGTAATGAGTACGATACTGGCAAGGCATCACTGGTCATTGGACTTCTAAGACCGAAGTCAACAGTGAGAACAGAGGCTTTCTCGATAGGATTAATGGTCACATGTCATGACCAAGGCGAACCTTCAAGTTTGAGGACATCAGTTATGGTTTGTCTTGGAAAGGGATGGATTTCACAAAGTATTATGGAGCAGGTTAATGTCCGAAAAGAAAAACACGACCACCAGGGTAGAAATAACAAATATATATTAACAAGAAATAACAATTCAAAATGCGGAAGCTGTTAGTATGACTGTCAGTCTGGTTTGGAGTCAACTACTACCAACTCGACTCTCTCTCTCTCTCGAGAGATAGATGGATAGAAAGAAAGAGAGAGAGAGAGAGGCGTAGTATATATAGTGTAAGGAAGAGTTCATTCTAGAGTTACAGGTAAGGAGCCATGACACACAGTCTTCTTACCAATACACGCTATGTACGAATGAATACTTATCCGGCTTTCAACACAAGTATGTGGAGGGAATTGGTCAGGTGATCATCTGCGCAGTGATTTTAAACCACAACTGGACAATTGACTGATGATGATGATGATGATGATGATGATGATTTTTATCATGTTGGAATATTTGGTGAATGTAACATGCGTGAAGCAAACAATTTTTCTCTGAAGACTTTTTCTTTTCAATTTTTTTCTTTTTTTTTTTTTGAATTGGAGTAGATAGACTAATCTATCGCCCGGTTCACACCCCACCCACGTCTATTGAACAGGTAAAGAGACTCATCCCTTGTTCCCTGTTTAGGATGTGGTTTCCGGCTTTCTCTTTTCCAATCTTTTTCCTCTTTTCTTTTTTCTTTTTTTTTCTTTTTTTTTTTTCAATTGAAGTAGATAGACTAAACTATCCCCCGGTTCACACTCCACCCACGTCCGCTGAACAGGTGAAGAGGCTCATCCCTTGTTTCCTGTTTAGGATGTGGTTTCCGGATTTCTCTTTTCTAATCTTTTTACTCTCACGTGGCCCCCTGCGCATCAGTGGCGTTACCGCCTTGCTCGGGGTGATATGATTAAAAAAAAGACTAAAGAAACATAAAATTTTTGTTGTAGGACATGGCGTCCAAGAATTGATGCCGTTTCTTCACCAAGACAATGCAACACAGAAATAATGATGCAGTGAACTTTTTAGACAGACCAACAAACCAAACTCATAACAAATACTACAGCCTACACAGTGATTGTACGACCTGTGCACTCATGGTGTCTGCCTCACAACCAAATCCTATCATCAAATTGAAACAATTCGAATCGTAAATCATTGCACCTCGCTACACATTACCAGTCACCCAGAGAACAATTATCGATATCACGGTTCTAGTTGCAACGGTATTTTCCGGTGTTATAAAATTAAAAGTGCATCTAGTGGGTCGTCTGTTCCGATACACCATCGAAACTAAATAATGCTAAATTGACTTGCCGAATCTGCGTCTGGTACCACGTGCATTGAATGTGGATATGATTTGAACCAGTGTTATTATCCACCGACATTTCTACTCACCGACATTTCTACCTACACATGCCTCAGGTGAAGATCACTGAGAATTACTCATCAGCCACTTTGATCTCCACGGAAGGCGATGTTGCCTTCAATTAGGTCTCTCCGGTTCACTTCATATAGGACATGAAATGATTAAAAAATATCCCCATAACTTCAAAAATGAAATATCTAGACTAACATAGTCCGTTCGAATCCTCCTCTTTTGACATGAGCTAACGAATCTAGGTCACCGGTGCCCTCTACACAAGAATTCACTCGTGCAACTAGACTGGCAACAAGGTCCCACTCTTTTACAAATCAACTTATACAGCTGACAAATCTATTCTATTAGCTTCTTTTCTCGCAATTTCCGCCTTCCATATACTTGCTTTCCTGACGACTACAACCTCCAGGAATATAAATGCAATATCAATTCCCATCTCTTATACACTTGACTCCAGCCCATTCTACATCACCCCGTGTATCTTGTTCTTTTCCTTTCTCTCTAGCTTCTCAACTGTTTACACTTCTGTGTTCACATCCTTCTCTTGCCCTTTCTCTGTCACCCCCTGTAGTTGGTTCGTCTTTCTCTTCACACTTTCTGCATCACACCGTGTATCTTTTTCCTTTCCTTTCTCTCTACCTTCGCAACTGTTTTCACTTCTGTGTTCACATCCTTCTCTTGCCCTTTCTCTGTCACCCCCTGTAGTTGGTTCGTCTTTCTCTTCACACTTTCTACATCACACCGTGTATCTTGTTCTTTTCCTTTCTCTCTACCTTCGAAACTGTTTTGACATCTGTGTTCACATCCTTCTCTTGCCCATTCTCTGTCACCCCCTGTAGTTGGTTTGTCTTTCTCTTCACACTTTCTACATCACCCCGTGTATCTTGGTCTTTTCCTTTCTCTCTACCTTCGCAACTGTTTTCACTTCTGTGTTCACATCCTTCTCTTGCCCTTTCTCTGTCACCCCCTGTAGTTGGTTTGTCTTTCTCTTCAAACTTTCTACATCACACCGTGTATCTTGTTCCTTTCCTTTCTCTCTACCTTCGCAACTGTTTTCACTTCAGTGTTCACATCCTTCTCTTGCCCTTTCTCTGTCACCCCCTGTAGTTGGTTCGTCTTTCTCTTCACACTTTCTACATCACACCGTGTATCTTGTTCTTTTCCTTTCTCTCTACCTTCGAAACTGTTTTGACATCTGTGTTCACATCCGTCTCTTGCTCTTTCTCTGTCACCCCCTGTCGTTGGTTCGTCTTTCTCTTCACACATTCTACATCACACCGTGTATCTTCTTCTTTTCCTTTCTTTCTACCTTCGCAACTGTTTTCACTTCTGTGTTCACATCCTTCTCTTGCCCTTTCTCTGCCACCCCCTGTAGTTGGTTCGTCTTTCTCTTCACACTTTCTACATCACACCGTGTATCTTGTTCTTTTCCTTTCTCTCTACCTTCGCAACTGTTTACACTTCTGTGTTCACATCCTTCTCTTGCCCTTTCTCTGTCACCGCCTGTAGTTGGTTCGTCTTTCTCTTGACACTTTCTACATCACACCGTGTATCTTCTTCTTTTCCTTTCTCTCTACCTTCGAAACTGTTTTGACATCTGTGTTCACATCCTTCTCTTGCCCTTTCTCTGTCACCCACTGGAGTTGGTTCGTCTTTCTCTTCACACTTTCTACATCACACCTTGTAACTTTTTCCTTTCCTTTCTCTCTACCTTCGCAACTGTTTTCACTTCTGTGTTCACATCCTTCTCTTGCCCTTTCTCTGTCACCCCCTGCAGTTGGTTCGTCTTTCTCTTCACACTTTCGCATCACACCGTGTATCTGTTCTTTCTCTCTTTCTCTACCGTCGCTACTGTTTTCACTTCTGTATTCACATCCTTCTCTTGCTCCTTCTCTGTCACCCCCTGTAGTTGGTTCGTCTTTTCTCTTCACACTTTCTACATCACACCGTGTATCTTGTTCTTTTTCCTTTCTCTCTACATTCGCAACTGTTTTCACTTCTGTGTTCACATCCTTCTCTTGCCCTTTCTCTGTCACACCCTGTAGTTGGTTCGTTTCTTCTCTTCCACACTTTCTACATCACCCTGTGTATCCGTTCTTTTCCTTTCTCTCTACATTCGCTACTGTTTTCACTTCTGTATTCACATCCTTCTCGTGTCTTTCTCTGTCACTCCTTGCAGTTGGTTCGTCTTTCTATTCACACTTTCTACATCACACCGTGTCTTTTTCCTTTCCTTTCTCTCTACCTTCGCAACTGTTTTCACTTCTGTGTTCGTTATCCTCTTCTTTGTCCTTTTCTCTGTCACCCCCTGTAGTTGGTTCGTCATTCTCTTCACACTTTCTACATCACACCGTGTATCTTGTTCTTTTCCTTTCTCTCTACCTTCCCCCCCCCCTTTCGCAACTGTTTTCACTTCTGTGTTCACATCCTTCTCTTGCCCTCTTTCTCTGTCACCCCCCGTAGTTGGTTTGTCTTTCTTCTTCACACTTTCTACATCACCCTGTGTATCTGTTCTTTCTCTCTTTCTCTCTACATTCGCTACTGTTTTCACTTCTGTATTCACATCCTTCTCTTGCCCTTTCTCTGTCACCCTCAAGAGCGTCTGTCTTTCTATTCACACTTTCTACATCACACCGTGTATCTTTTTCCTTTCCTTTCTCTCTACCTTCGCAACTGTTTTCACTTCTGTGTTCACATCCTTCTCTGTCTCTTTCTCTGTCACCCCCTGTAGTTGGTTCGTCATTCTCTTCACACTTTCTACATCACACCGTGTATCTTGTTCTTTTCCTTTCTCTCTACCTTCGCAACTGTTTTCACTTCTGTGTTCACATCCTTCTCTTGCCCTTTCTCTGTCACCCCCTGTAGTTGGTTTGTCTTTCTTCACACTTTCTACATCACCCCGTGTATCTTGTCCTTTTCCTTTCTCTCTACCTTCGCAACTGTTTTCACTTCTGTGTTCACATCCTTCTCTTGTCTTTTCTCTGTCACCCTGGTAATTTCTGGGTCGGTCTTTCTCTTCAAACTTTCTACATCACACCGTGTATCTTGTTCCTTTCCTTTCTCTCTACCTTCGCAACTGTTTTCACTTCAGTGTTCACATCCTTCTCTTGCCCTTTCTCTGTCACCCCCTGTAGTTGGTTCGTCTTTCTCTTCTACACTTTCTACATCACACCGTGTATCTTGTTCTTTTCCTTTCTCTCTACCTTCGAAACTGTTTTGACATCTGTGTTCACATCCGTCTCTTGCTCTTTCTCTGTCACCCCCGTCGTTGGTTCGTCTTTCTCTTCACATTCTACATCACACCGTGTATCTTCTTCTTTTCCTTTCTTCTACCTTCGCAACTGTTTTCACTGTGTTCATCCTTCTCTTGCCCTTTCTCTGTCACCCCCTGTAGTTGGTTCGTCTTTCTTCACACTTTCTACATCACACCGTGTATCTTGTTCTTTTCCTTTTCTCTACCTTCGCAACTGTTTACACTTCTGTGTTCACATCCTTCTCTTGCCTCTTTCTCTGTCACCGCCTGTAGTTGGTTCGTCTTTCTCTGCACTTTCTACATCACACCGTGTATCTTGTTCTTTTCCTTTCTCTCTACCTTCGAAACTGTTTTGACATCTGTGTTCACATCCTTCTCTTGCCCTTTCTCTGTCACCCACTGGAGTTGGTTCGTCTTTTCTCTACACTTTCTACATCACACCTTGTATCTTTTTCCTTTCCTTTCTCTCTACCTTCGCAACTGTTTTCACTTCTGTGTTCACATACTTCTCTTGTCTTTCTCTGTCACCCCTTGTAGTTGGTTCGTCTTTCTCTTCACACTTTCTACATCACACTGTGTATCTTGTTCTTCTTTCTCTAGCTTCGGAACTGTTTTTACTGTATTCACATCCTTCGTTCTCTTTCTCTTGTCACCCCCTGTAGTTGGTTCGTCTTTTCTTCACACTTTCTGCATCGCACCGTGTATCTGTTCTTTCTCTTCTCTCACTGTCGCTACTGTTTTCACTTCTGTATTCACATCCTTCTCTTGCCCTTTCTCTGTCACCCCCTGTAGTTGGTTCGTCTTTCTATTCACACTGTCTACATCATCCTGTGTATCTTGTTCTTTCCTTTCTCTACATTCGCAACTGTTTTCACTTCTGTGTTCACATCCTTCTTTGCCCTTTCTCTGTCACACCCTGTAGTTGGTTCGTTTTTCTTCACACTTTCTACATCACCCTGTGTATCTGTTCTTTTCCTTTCTCTCTACATTCGCTACCGTTTTCACTTCTGTATTCACATCCTTCTTGCCCTTTCTCTGTCACCCTCAGTTGGTTAGTCTTTCTCATTCACACTTTCTACATCACACCGTGTATCTTTTTCCTTCCTTTCTCTCTACCTTCGCAACTGTTTTCACTTCTGTGTTCACATCCTTCTCTTTTCCTTTCTCTGTCACCCCCTGTAGTTGGTTCGTCATTCTCTTCACACTTTCTACATCACACCGTGTATCTTGTTCTTTTCCTTTTCTCTCTACCTTCGCAACTGTTTTCACTTCTGTGTTCACATCCTTCTCTTGCCCTTTCTCTGTCACCCCCTGTAGTTGGTTTGTCTTTCTTCACACTTTCTACATCACCCCGTGTGTATCTTGTTCTTTTCCTTTCTCTCACTCTTCGCAACTGTTTTCTACCTCTGTGTTCACATCCTTCTCTTGCCCTTTTCTCTGTCACCTCCTGTAGTTGGTTTGTCTTTCTCTTCACACTTTCTACATCACACCGTGTATCTTGTTCCTTTCCTTTCTCTCTACCTTCGCAACTGTTTTCACTTCTGTGTTCACATCCTTCTCTTGCTCCTTTTCTCTGTCACCTCCCCTGTCGTTGGTTCGTCTTCTTCTTCACACTTTCTACATCACACCGTGTATCTTCTTTCCTTTCTTTCTTACCTTCGCAACTGTTTTCACTTCTGTGTTCACATCCTTCTCTTGCCCTTTCTCTGTCACCCCCTGTAGTTGGTTTATCTTTCTCTTCACACTTTCACATCACACCGTGTATCTTGTTCTTTTCCCTTTCTCTACCTTCGCAACTGTTTACACTTCTGTGTTCACATCCTTCTCTTGTTCTTTCTCTGTCACCCCCTGAAGCTGGTTCGTCTTTTTCATTCACACTTTCTACATCACACCGTGTATCTTTTTCCTTTCCTTTCTCTCTACCTTCGCAACTGTTTTCTACTTCTGTGTTCACATCCTTCTCTTGCCCTTTCTCTGTCACCCCCTGTAGTTGGTTCGTCTTTTCTTCACACTTTCTACATCACACCGTGTATCTTGTTCTTTTCCTTTCTCTCTACCTTCGAAATCGTTTTGACATCTGTGTTCACATCCTTCTCTTGCCCATTCTCTGTCACCCCCTGTAGTTGGTTTGTCTTTCTCTTCACACTTTCTACATCACCCCGTGTATCTTGTTCTTTTCCTTTCTCTCTACCTTCGCAACTGTTTTCACTTCTGTGTTCACATCCTTCTCTTGCCCTTTCTCTGTCACCCCCTGTAGTTGGTTTGTCTTTCTCTTCAAACTTTCTACATCACACCGTGTATCTTGTTCCTTTCCTTTCTCTCTACCTTCGCAACTGTTTTCACTTCAGTGTTCACATCCTTCTCTTGCCCTTTCCCTGTCACCCCCTGTAGTTGGTTCGTCTTTCTCTTCACACTTTCTACATCACACCGTGTATCTTGTTCTTTTCCTTTCTCTCTACCTTCGAAACTGTTTTGACATCTGTGTTCACATCCGTCTCTTGCTCTTTCTCTGTCACCCCCTGTCGTTGGTTCGTCTTTCTCTTCACACATTCTACATCACACCGTGTATCTTCTTCTTTTCCTTTCTTTCTACCTTCGCAACTGTTTTCACTTCTGTGTTCACATCCTTCTCTTGCCCTTTCTCTGTCACCCCCTGTAGTTGGTTCGTCTTTCTCTTCACACTTTCTACATCACACCGTGTATCTTGTTCTTTTCCTTTCTCTCTACCTTCGCAACTGTTTACACTTCTGTGTTCACATCCTTCTCTTGCCCTTTCTCTGTCACCGCCTGTAGTTGGTTCGTCTTTCTCTTGACACTTTCTACATCACACCGTGTATCTTCTTCTTTTCCTTTCTCTCTACCTTCGAAACTGTTTTGACATCTGTGTTCACATCCTTCTCTTGCCCTTTCTCTGTCACCCACTGGAGTTGGTTCGTCTTTCTCTTCACACTTTCTACATCACACCATGTAACTTTTTCCTTTCCTTTCTCTCTACCTTCGCAACTGTTTTCACTTCTGTGTTCACATCCTTCTCTTGCCCTTTCTCTGTCACCCCCTGCAGTTGGTTCGTCTTCTTTTCTCTTCACACTTTCTACATCACACCGTGTATCTTGTTCCTTTCCTTTCTCTCTAGCTTCGGAACTGTTTTCACTTCTGTATTCACATCCTTCTCTTGCCCTTTCTCTGTCACCCCCTGTAGTTGGTTCGTCTTTCTCTTCACACTTTCTGCATCACACCGTGTATCTGTTCTTTTCCTTTCTCTCTACCGTCGCTACTGTTTTCACTTCTGTATTCACATCCTTCTCTTGCCCTTTCTCTGTCACCTCTGTAGTTGGTTCGTCTTTCTTCACACTTTCTACATCACACCGTGTATCTTGTTCTTTTCTCTCTACATTCGCAACTGTTTTCACTTCTGTGTTCACATCCTTCTCTTGCCCTTTCTCTGTCACACCCTGTAGTTGGTTCGTTTTTCTCTTCACACTTTCTACATCACCCTGTGTATCTGTTCTTTCCTTTTCTCTACATTCGCTACTGTTTTCACTTCTGTATTCACATCCTTCTCTTGCCCTTTCTCTGTCACCCCCTGTAGTTGGTTCGTCTTTCTATTCACACTTTCTACATCACACCGTGTATCTTTTTCCTTCCTTCTCTACCTTCGCAACTGTTTTCACTTCTGTGTTCACATCCTTCTCTTGTCCTTTCTCTGTCACCCCCTGTAGTTGGTTCGTCATTCTCTTCACACTTTCTACATCACACCGTGTATCTTGTTCTTTTCCTTTCTCTCTACCTTCGCAACTGTTTTCACTTCTGTGTTCACATCCTTCTCTTTGCCCTTTCTCTGCCCCCTGTAGTTGGTTTGTCTTTCTCTTCACACTTTCTACATCACCCCGTGTATCTGTTCTTTTCCTTTCTCTCTACATTCGCTACTGTTTTCACTTCTGTATTCACATCCTTCTCTTGCCCTTTCTCTGTCACCCCCTGTAGTTGGTTCGTCTTTCTATTCACACTTTCTACATCACACCGTGTATCTTTTTTTCCTTTCCTTTCTCTCTACCTTCGCAACTGTTTTCAAATTTCTGTGTTCACATCCTTCTCTTGTCCTTTCTCTGTCACCCCCTGTAGTTGGTTCGTCATTCTCTTCACACTTTCTACATCACACCGTGTATCTTGTTCTTTTCCTTTCTCTCTACCTTCGCAACTGTTTTCACTTCAGTGTTCACATCCTTCTCTTGCCCTTTCCCTGTCACCCCCTGTAGTTGGTTCGTCTTTCTCTTCACACTTTCTACATCACACCGTGTATCTTGTTCTTTTCCTTTCTCTCTACCTTCGAAACTGTTTTGACATCTGTGTTCACATCCTTCTCTTGCCCTTTCTCTGTCACCCCCTGTAGTTGGTTCGTCTTTCTCTTCACACTTTCTACACATCACACCGTGTATCTTGTTCTTTTCCTTTCTCTCTACCTTCGAAACTGTTTTGACATCTGTGTTCACATCCGTCTCTTGCTCTTTCTCTGTCACCCCCTGTCGTTGGTTCGTCTTTTTCTTCACACATTCTACATCACACCGTGTATCTCTTTCTTTTCCTTTCTTTCTACCTTCGCAACTGTTTTCACTTCTGTGTTCACATCCTTCTCTTGCCCTTTCTCTGTCACCCCCTGTAGTTGGTTCGTCTTTTCCTTTCACACTTTCTACATCACACCGTGTATCTTGTTCTTTTCCTTTCTCTCTACCTTCGCAACTGTTTACACTTCTGTGTTCACATCCTTCTCTTGCCCTTTCTCTGTCACCGCCTGTAGTTGGTTCGTCTTTCTCTTCACACTTTCTACATCACACCGTGTATCTTGTTCTTTTCCTTTCTCTCTACCTTCGAAACTGTTTTGACATCTGTGTTCACATCCTTCTCTTGCCCTTTCTCTGTCACCCACTGGAGTTGGTTCGTCTTTCTTCACACTTTCTACATCACACCTTGTATCTTTTTCCTTTCCTTTCTCTCTACCTTCGCAACTGTTTTCTACTTCTGTGTTCACATACTTCTCTTGCCCTTTCTCTGTCACCCCCTGTAGTTGGTTCGTCTTTCTTCACACTTTCTACATCACACCGTGTATCTTGTTCCTTTCCTTTCTCTCTAGCTTCGGAACTGTTTTCACTTCTGTATTCACATCCTTCTCTTGCCCTTTCTCTGTCACCCCTGTAGTTGGTTCGTCTTCTTCATTATCTTCTGCATCGCAATCGTGTATCTGTTCTTTTCCTTTCTCTCTACCGTCGCTACTGTTTTCACTTCTGTATTCACATCCTTCTCTTGCCCTTTCTCTGTCACCCCCTGTAGTTGGTTCGTCTTTCTATTCACACTGTCTACATCACCCTGTGTATCTTGTTCTTTTCCTTTCTCTCTACATTCGCAACTGTTTTCACTTCTGTGTTCACATCCTTCTCTTGCCCTTTCTCTGTCACACCCTGTAGTTGGTTCGTTTTTCTCTTCACACTTTCTACATCAACTGTGTATCTGTTCTTTTCCTTTCTCTCTACATTCGCTACTGTTTTCACTTCTGTATTCACATCCTTCTCTTGCCCTTTCTCTGTCACCCCCTGTAGTTGGTTCGTCTTTCTATTCACACTTTCTACCACACCGTGTATCTTTTTTCCTTTCCTTTCTCTCTACCTTCGCAACTGTTTTCACTTCTGTGTTCACATCCTTCTCTTTTCCTTTCTCTGTCACTCCCTGTAGTTGGTTCGTCATTCTCTTCACACTTTCTACATCACACCGTGTATCTTGTTCTTTTCCTTTCTCTTCTACCTTCGCAACTGTTTTCACTTCTGTGCTCACATCCTTCTCTTGCCCTTTCTCTGTCACCCCCTGTAGTTGGTTTGTCTTTCTCTTCACACTTTCTACATCACCCCGTGTATCTTGTTCTTTTCCTTTCTCTCTACCTTCGCAACTGTTTTCACTTCTGTGTTCACATCCTTCTCTTGCCCTTTCTCTGTCACCCCCTGTAGTTGGTTTGTCTTTCTCTTCACACTTTCTACATCACACCGTGTATCTTGTTCCTTTCCTTTCTCTCTACCTTCGCAACTGTTTTCACTTCTGTAACTACATCCTTCTCTTGCCCTTTCTCTCTGTCACCCCCTGTCGTTGGTTCGTCTTTCTCTTCACACTTTCTACATCACACCGTGTATCTTCTTCTTTTCCTTTCTTTCTACCTTCGCAACTGTTTTCACTTCTGTGTTCACATCCTTCTCTTGCCCTTTCTCTGTCACCCCCCGTAGTTGGTTTATCTTTCTCTTCACACTTTCTACATCACACCGTGTATCTTGTTCTTTTTTTCTCTCTACCTCGCAACTGTTTACACTTCTGTGTTCACATCCTCTTCTGCCTTTCTGTTGCCCCCTGTTATTCCGTCTTCCACCACTTTCTCTTGCAATCACAACGTGTATCTTTTTTTTTTTCCTTTTCCTTTCTTCTTCCACTCAACTATGTTTTCACTTCTGTGTTCACATCCTTCTCTTGCCCTTTCTCTGTCACCCCCTGTAGTTGGTTCGTCTTTCTCTTCACACTTTCTACATCACACCGTGTATCTTGTTCTTTTCCTTTCTCTCTACCTTCGAAACTGTTTTGACATCTGTGTCTACATCCTTCTCTTTCTCTGTCACACCCTGGAGTTGGTTCGTCTTTCTCTTCACACTTTCTACATCACACCGTGTATCTTGTTCTTTTCCTTTCTCTCTACCTTCGCAACTGTTTACACTTCTGTGTTCACATCCTTCTCTTGCCCTTTCTCTGTCACCGCCTGTAGTTGGTTCGTCTTTCTCTTGACACTTTCTACATCACACCGTGTATCTTGTTCTTTCCTTTCTCTCACCTTCGAAACTGTTTTGACATCTGTGTTCACATCCTTCTCTTGCCCTTTCTCTGTCACCCACTGAGTTGTCTGTCTTTCTCTTCACACTTTCACATCACACCTTGTATCTTTTCCTTTCCTTTCTCTCTACCTTCGCAACTGTTTTCACTTCTGTGTTCAATACTTCTCTTGCCCTTTCTCTGTCACCCCCTGTAGTTGGTCTGTCTTTCTCTTCACACTTTCTACATCACACCGTGTATCTTGTTCCTTTCCTTTCTCTAGCTTCGGAACTGTTTTCACTTCTGTATTCACATCCTTCTCTTGCCCTTTCTCTGTCACCCCCCTGTAGTTGGTTCGTCTTCTCACACTTTCTGCATCACACCGTGTATCTGTTCTTTTTCCTTTCTCTCTACCGTCGCTACTGTTTTCACTTCTGTATTCATATCCTTCTCTTGCCCTTTCTCTGTCACCCCCTGTAGTTGGTTCGTCTTTCTATTCACACTGTCTACATCACCCTGTGTATCTTGTTCTTTTCCTTTCTCTCTACATTCGCAACTGTTTTCACTTCTGTGTTCACATCCTTCTCTTGCCCTTTCTCTGTCACACCCTGTAGTTGGTTCGTTTTTCTCTTCACACTTTCTACATCACCCTGTGTATCTGTTCTTTTCCTTTCTCTCTACATTCGCTACTGTTTTCACTTCTGTATTCACATCCTTCTCTTGCCCTTTCTCTGTCACCCCCTGTAGTTG
Source organism: Ascarosepion bandense (assembly GCA_037127315.1). Classification (NCBI taxonomy): domain Eukaryota; kingdom Metazoa; phylum Mollusca; class Cephalopoda; order Sepiida; family Sepiidae; genus Ascarosepion; species Ascarosepion bandense. The sequence goes on from JBBBDQ010001688.1 coordinate 604,345, forward strand.
GTTCGTCTTTCTATTCACACTTTCTACATCACACCGTGTATCTTTTTCCTTTCCTTTCTCTCTTCCTTCGCAACTGTTTTCACTTCTGTGTTCACATCCTTCTCTTTTCCTTTCTCTGTCACCCCCTGTAGTTGGTTCGTCATTCTCTTCACACTTTCTACATCACACCGTGTATCTTGTTCTTTTCCTTTCTCTCTACCTTCGCAACTGTTTTCACTTCTGTGTTCACATCCTTCTCTTGCCCTTTCTCTGTCACCCCCTGTAGTTGGTTTGTCTTTCTCTTCACACTTTCTACATCACCCCGTGTATCTTGTTCTTTTCCTTTCTCTCTACCTTCGCAACTGTTTTCACTTCTGTGTTCACATCCTTCTCTTGCCCTTTCTCTGTCACCCCCTGTAGTTGGTTTGTCTTTCTCTTCACACTTTCTACATCACACCGTGTATCTTGTTCTTTTCCTTTCTCTCTACCTTCGCAACTGTTTACACTTCTGTGTTCACATCCTTCTCTTGCCCTTTCTCTGTCACCCCCTGTAGTTGGTTCGTCTTTCTCTTCACACTTTCTGCATCACACCGTGTATCTTTTTCCTTTCCTTTCTCTCTACCTTCGCAACTGTTTTCACTTCTGTGTTCACATCCTTCTCTTGCCCTTTCTCTGTCACCCCCTGTAGTTGGTTCGTCTTTCTCTTCACACTTTCTACATCACACCGTGTATCTTGTTCTTTTCCTTTCTCTCTACCTTCGAAACTGTTTTGACATCTGTGTTCACATCCTTCTCTTGCCCTTTCTCTGTCACACCCTGGAGTTGGTTCGTCTTTCTCTTCACACTTTCTACATCACACCTTGTATCTTTTTCCTTTCCTTTCTCTCTACCTTCGCAACTGTTTTCACTTCTGTGTTCACATCCTTCTCTCGCCCTTTCTCTGTCACCCCCTGTAGTTGGTTCGTCTTTCTCTTCACACTTTCTACATCACACCGTGTATCTTGTTCTTTTCCTTTATCTCTACCTTCGAAACTGTTTTGACATCTGTATTCACATCCTTCTCTTGCCCTTTCTCTGTCACCCCCTGTAGTTGGTTCGTCTTTCTCTTCACACTTTCTACATAACACCGTATATCTTTTTCCTTTCCTTTCTCTCTACCTTCGCAACTGTTTTCACTTCTGTGTTCACATCCTTCTCTTGCCCTTTCTCTGTCACCCCCTGCAGTTGGTTCGTCTTTCTTCTTACACTTTCTACATCACACCGTGTATCTTGTCCCTTTCCTTTCTCTCTAGCTTCGGAACTGTTTTCACTTCCGTATTCACATCCTTCTCTTGCCCTTTCTCTGTCACCCCCTGTAGTTGGTTCTTCTTTCTATTCACACTTTCTGCATCACACCGTGTATCTGTTCTTTTCCTTTCTCTCTACCGTCGCTACTGTTTTCACTTCTGTATTCACATCCTTCTCTTGCACTTTCTCTGTCACCCCCTGTAGTTGGTTCGTCTTTCTATTCTCACTTTCTACATCACCCTGTGTATCTTGTTCTTTTCCTTTCTCTCTACATTCGCAACTGTTTTCACTTCTGTGTTCACATCCTTCTCTTGCCCTTTTTCTCTGTCACACCCTGTAGTTGGTTCGTTTTTCTCTTCACACTTTCTACATCACCCTCTGTATCTTGTTTTTTTTCCTTTCTCCCTACCTTCGCAACTGTTTTCACTTCTGTGTTCACATCCTTCTCTTGCCCTTTCTCTGTCACCCCCTGTAGTTGGTTTGTCTTTCTCTTCACACTTTCTACATCACACCGTGTATCTTTTTCCTTTCCTTTCTCTCTACCTTCGCAACTGTTTTCACTTCTGTGTTCACATCCTTCTCTTGCCCTTTCTCTGTCACCCCCTGTCGTTGGTTCGTCTTTCTCTTCACACTTTCTACATCACACCGTGTATCTTCTTCTTTTCCTTTCTTTCTACCTTCGCAACTGTTTTCACTTCTGTGTTCACATCCTTCTCTTGCCCTTTCTCTGTCACCCCCTGTAGTTGGTTTGTCTTTCTCTTCACACTTTCTACATCACACCGTGTATCTTGTTCTTTTCCTTTCTCTCTACCTTCGCAACTGTTTACACTTCTGTGTTCACATCCTTCTCTTGCCCTTTCTCTGTCACCCCCTGTAGTTGGTTCGTCTTTCTCTTCACACTTTCTGCATCACACCGTGTATCTTTTTCCTTTCCTTTCTCTCTACCTTCGCAACTGTTTTCACTTCTGTGTTCACATCCTTCTCTTGCCCTTTCTCTGTCACCCCCTGTAGTTGGTTCGTCTTTCTCTTCACACTTTCTACATCACACCGTGTATCTTGTTCTTTTCCTTTCTCTCTACCTTCGAAACTGTTTTGACATCTGTGTTCACATCCTTCTCTTGCCCTTTCTCTGTCACACCCTGGAGTTGGTTCGTCTTTCTCTTCACACTTTCTACATCACACCGTGTATCTTGTTCTTTTCCTTTCTCTCTACCTTCGCAACTGTTTACACTTCTGTGTTCACATCCTTCTCTTGCCCTTTCTCTGTCACCGCCTGTAGTTGGTTCGTCTTTCTCTTGACACTTTCTACATCACACCGTGTATCTTGTTCTTTTCCTTTCTCTCTACCTTCGAAACTGTTTTGACATCTGTGTTCACATCCTTCTCTTGCCCTTTCTCTGTCACCCACTGGAGTTGGTTCGTCTTTCTCTTCACACTTTCTACATCACACCTTGTATCTTTTTCCTTTCCTTTCTCTCTACCTTCGCAACTGTTTTCACTTCTGTGTTCACATACTTCTCTTGCCCTTTCTCTGTCACCCCCTGTAGTTGGTTCGTCTTTCTCTTCACACTTTCTACATCACACCGTGTATCTTGTTCCTTTCCTTTCTCTCTAGCTTCGGAACTGTTTTCACTTCTGTATTCACATCCTTCTCTTGCCCTTTCTCTGTCACCCCCTGTAGTTGGTTCGTCTTTCTCTTCACACTTTCTGCATCACACCGTGTATCTGTTCTTTTCCTTTCTCTCTACCGTCGCTACTGTTTTCACTTCTGTATTCACATCCTTCTCTTGCCCTTTCTCTGTCACCCCCTGTAGTTGGTTCGTCTTTCTATTCACACTGTCTACATCACCCTGTGTATCTTGTTCTTTTCCTTTCTCTCTACATTCGCAACTGTTTTCACTTCTGTGTTCACATCCTTCTCTTGCCCTTTCTCTGTCACACCCTGTAGTTGGTTCGTTTTTCTCTTCACACTTTCTACATCACCCTGTGTATCTGTTCTTTTCCTTTCTCTCTACATTCGCTACTGTTTTCACTTCTGTATTCACATCCTTCTCTTGCCCTTTCTCTGTCACCCCCTGTAGTTGGTTCGTCTTTCTATTCACACTTTCTACATCACACCGTGTATCTTTTTCCTTTCCTTTCTCTCTACCTTCGCAACTGTTTTCACTTCTGTGTTCACATCCTTCTCTTTTCCTTTCTCTGTCACCCCCTGTAGTTGGTTCGTCATTCTCTTCACACTTTCTACATCACACCGTGTATCTTGTTCTTTTCCTTTCTCTCTACCTTCGCAACTGTTTTCACTTCTGTGTTCACATCCTTCTCTTGCCCTTTCTCTGTCACCCCCTGTAGTTGGTTTGTCTTTCTCTTCACACTTTCTACATCACCCCGTGTATCTTGTTCTTTTCCTTTCTCTCTACCTTCGCAACTGTTTTCACTTCTGTGTTCACATCCTTCTCTTGCCCTTTCTCTGTCACCCCCTGTAGTTGGTTTGTCTTTCTCTTCACACTTTCTACATCACACCGTGTATCTTTTTCCTTTCCTTTCTCTCTACCTTCGCAACTGTTTTCACTTCTGTATTCACATCCTTCTCTTGCCCTTTCTCTGTCACCCCCTGTCGTTGGTTCGTCTTTCTCTTCACACTTTCTACATCACACCGTGTATCTTCTTCTTTTCCTTTCTTTCTACCTTCGCAACTGTTTTCACTTCTGTGTTCACATCCTTCTCTTGCCCTTTCTCTGTCACCCCCTGTAGTTGGTTTGTCTTTCTCTTCACACTTTCTACATCACACCGTGTATCTTGTTCTTTTCCTTTCTCTCTACCTTCGCAACTGTTTACACTTCTGTGTTCACATCCTTCTCTTGCCCTTTCTCTGTCACCCCCTGTAGTTGGTTCGTCTTTCTCTTCACACTTTCTGCATCACACCGTGTATCTTTTTCCTTTCCTTTCTCTCTACCTTCGCAACTGTTTTCACTTCTGTGTTCACATCCTTCTCTTGCCCTTTCTCTGTCACCCCCTGTAGTTGGTTCGTCTTTCTCTTCACACTTTCTACATCACACCGTGTATCTTGTTCTTTTCCTTTCTCTCTACCTTCGAAACTGTTTTGACATCTGTGTTCACATCCTTCTCTTGCCCTTTCTCTGTCACACCCTGGAGTTGGTTCGTCTTTCTCTTCACACTTTCTACATCACACCTTGTATCTTTTTCCTTTCCTTTCTCTCTACCTTCGCAACTGTTTTCACTTCTGTGTTCACATCCTTCTCTCGCCCTTTCTCTGTCACCCCCTGTAGTTGGTTCGTCTTTCTCTTCACACTTTCTACATCACACCGTGTATCTTGTTCTTTTCCTTTATCTCTACCTTCGAAACTGTTTTGACATCTGTATTCACATCCTTCTCTTGCCCTTTCTCTGTCACCCCCTGTAGTTGGTTCGTCTTTCTCTTCACACTTTCTACATAACACCGTATATCTTTTTCCTTTCCTTTCTCTCTACCTTCGCAACTGTTTTCACTTCTGTGTTCACATCCTTCTCTTGCCCTTTCTCTGTCACCCCCTGCAGTTGGTTTGTCTTTCTCTTCACACTTTCTACATCACACCGTGTATCTTGTTCCTTTCCTTTCTCTCTAGCTTCGGAACTGTTTTCACTTCTGTATTCACATCCTTCTCTTGCCCTTTCTCTGTCACCCCCTGTAGTTGGTTCTTCTTTCTATTCACACTTTCTGCATCACACCGTGTATCTGTTCTTTTCCTTTCTCTCTACCGTCGCTACTGTTTTCACTTCTGTATTCACATCCTTCTCTTGCACTTTCTCTGTCACCCCCTGTAGTTGGTTCGTCTTTCTATTCTCACTTTCTACATCACCCTGTGTATCTTGTTCTTTTCCTTTCTCTCTACATTCGCAACTGTTTTCACTTCTGTGTTCACATCCTTCTCTTGCCCTTTCTCTGTCACACCCTGTAGTTGGTTCGTTTTTCTCTTCACACTTTCTACATCACCCTCTGTATCTTGTTTTTTTTCCTTTCTCCCTACCTTCGCAACTGTTTTCACTTCTGTGTTCACATCCTTCTCTTGCCCTTTCTCTGTCACCCCCTGTAGTTGGTTCTTCTTTCTCTTCACACTTTCTACATCACACCGTGTATATTTTTCTTTTCCTTTCTCTCTACCTTCGCAATTGTTTTCACTTCTGTGTTTACATCCTTCTCTTGCCCTTTCTCTGTCACCCCCTGTCGTTGGTTCGTCTTTCTCTTCACACTTTCTACATCACACCGTGTATCTTGTTCCTTTCCTTTCTCTCTACCTTCGCAACTGTTTTCACTTCTGTATTCACATCCTTCTCTTGCCCTTTCTCTGTCACCCCCTGTAGTTGGTTCTTCTTTCTCTTCACACTTTCTACATCACACCGTGTATCTTTTTCCTTTCCTTTCTCTCTACCTTCGCAACAGTTTTCACTTCTGTATTCACATCCTTCTCTTGTTCTTTCTCTGTCACCACCTGTAGCTGGTTCGTCTTCTTCTTCACTATCCTTCTGCCTAAAACTTTTATGTAGGCCCTTGCACATCAGTGGCGGTACCGTCTTGCTTGTGGTGAAATGATAAAAAAGGTTCTATCAGGTGTTTACACTGGCTCTCAACATAATTGATATAGTATGGGTATTTCGGTGATATCACATTATAGTGGCGGCCTTTACATCCTGTTAATCCATGAATTTTTGCACATCCCCGTTGATACATGCCAAGGTATCGCAGATAACTGAATAAAACACAAAGTTCTTGTAGATTGCCAATAACTTGAACTTTACGTTTTATATGTTTCTTTATTTCTGAAATAAGTAATTTTCAATATCTTGGTATTATTTCAAACTATTGTTCTCATCTTGGTTGATATAGATGTTATTATAGACATCATCATCAGGTATCTATTGTTGATTATTGTGATACTAGCTGTATAGCCCGGCGTTGCTCGGGTGTAATGAAAGCTTTAAAACTAATCCATGGTTCTGGAGCTCAGACTCTTTGGACGTTGGCACGAAAGACTAAAATGTTTACAGTTAAAGCGAAACCGTAGACTAAAAGAAAAATGAATGGATGTAAGTCAAATTTTGATTTCCTGGTATCGATTTATACATATTGATTTTGATCATTGATCTTCTTCACTATTGTAAGAACTGCAACCTTGAAACTTCTGAATATCGTTTCTTATGTCTTTGTCTATGAGTGTATTAAATTTGATCAAAATCGGACCACTCCTTCTAGAACCCGATATTTTCGATTATCGATTTTCGATATTTATCGGGTGTACCTCGACACAAAACCTAGCTAAGAACACTCGCAGACGCTTATAGTACAACTGTGTAAATTTTCAAGAAAATCGGTTCAGCCGTTTCGGAGTCTCTAGGTAACGGATACACACACACACACACACAGACGAAGTTCCATTTATAAATAAGTTTAGATATCCTGAGAAATCAGTTTTTGTTCTTGTTGGAATTGGTGAATCACGACCCAATCCAAAATAGACCACTAGATGATAGTCACAGATGTATAACCAACTGCTATATCTACTACGCCATTGTCCCGAAGGACATTAGCGGTGTATTTTTGGAGCCTTTTATATTCAATGTCAGATGGTTTTGACAACAGGTTATGTTAGTGTGTTCGTACGACTTTTTCATAATTTTAGTATTTATTTCTGAGCTGTGTCATTTTCTATATCTGGGTATTATTTCGAATTATTGTTCTCAAATTGGTTGATATAGATGTTATTATAGACACAACATTTCGGCCAAGTATCCTCTGGTCATCATCAGGTGTCCAATGATTGGTTGATATGGATAATCTGCAGATTATTGTGAAAATCAATTATTGTTCTTTCTTGTTAGAACTGATGCGTCACTATCAGATCCAAAGGTTGAACTCATGTCCACTAGCTGATATATAAAGATATATATTAAGAATAGGCAGGTGTTTATAAATGTGTTACTATCATCTAATGGTCATGAGTTTAATCCTTGACTCTGGTCGTGACGAACCAATTCTAACACGAAATAATAATATTTACCCTGTTCCACCACTGGAGCGGGATGTGACACAAGGTCTTTTTTAGGTGGGGACCCGACCGCGTACGGACAGTCAGAGGGAGAAAAATTCCTCAGTCCCTTCAACCGCCGGTTAAGCTGGCCCCGGTGACGAGCACCTGGTCCACTCCTCTGCTGCAATGGGGTGACACAGCAGCTGAACACTGTTCCCCGGGACCGGGCATCTTTCAGCGTAATTTTTCTCAGTTGCAACCCTGCCCTCGCGGACGGATCTACAACTAAGCCGCACTCTGTCTTCGAGGACAGCGACGCAACTGAGATATGATTTGAGTCCCTACCCGACACAAAAATGTGCCAGGTAAGTGTAACATGAGAGAATAATATTTTATGCTGAATATTTTCACAACTTATCTAATTTAAGACACAATTCAAGCATCTTGCTTTTATGTTGAAGTTTACCTTAATAAAAAAAAAGACGCTGCAGGCATTTTTAATGACAGAATACCACGTATGTGTTACCTACAGTAAATCTTTCTTTCATTCTGATATTAAACTGTTAGGAATTGGAGAAAAAATATTTCCATTGCGTGTTTTTTAATTCTTCGACTCTGATATTCTGCTCTTTTATTAGATAATCCTGAAAACATTAAGGCGGCCTCTTTTTTTCTTTTATCTCCAACTGTTTTAATGTTCCACTACTCACAAATTGTAAATGCATCGCTTTCAATTTCCGCTAAAATATCAGTATTATTTCTAATATATTTCAAGTTCTCAATAACAAAAACACGTTTGAAACACCAAATAAATCTCGGCCTTTCTCCGAAGAAAATCTAAAAAAAAAAAAAAAAATAACTGACAGTAAGAATTCCGCACATAAATTACAACCTCGAAAGAAAATCCTTATCGATAAAATTCAGCAAAGATCTTACATAAGTCGATCGTCTGTCTGAAATGACGAAGGAGTTTAATAATTACATCGATTCTGCCGAGTAAAAGTTTGCAAGCTGAAGGGCGACTGCTCCATCTAAAGTCGAAAAGATGTTGCAACTGCATTGGTCTGTTTGCCCATATATTTTTTTCGAAATCGATCAGAAATATATTGATGCCATATCTTTTCTGAAACTGGTTAATCTTCACTGTTTAGTCTTCACAGAGCACAAGTATAGAATACAAAATCAGTTTTACGGAGAGACTGATCTTCAACCCTGCACCCTCTTTCTCCACAGATAAAATATCCGAAACCTATCTCTATTTCCATGGCAAATATTCATTTTAGTAGTGGGGAGGTAGAAACTGGTTTGTAGCATTCACTATGGCCTTTCATCAACTTTAATCAAAGTTTTCTCCAGTCATAACGAACGGTTTCACTCCCAAAAGAGGTTCCACTTTTTGGTCGTCTATTGGGTCCAAAATTCATTCCAGACCACAAGTGCAACTCATATGTACGATCCATTGCTAATGTCGCTGGGAAAATGGTCGCCTTATTCTGTCTTCTTTTAGAAACATCAGAAATTACTATATTTTCAGAGATGCAAGTCATGAAAAAGTAAAAAGCCAATGTTGTAATCATGATTCAACTCAAATATTAATTTACAATACCTTATAAAATCCTTTTAAAATTCACAATCTATAAGAAAATTGAATTCCCTGAAGACTTCTTCATTATGAAAATACTTCGGTTTGGAAAACATTTCGAAATTGTTTTGTACTGTTATCCTCATCTTCATTGTTATAACTACAGTCAGGCGGTTATTTTTCAAATAAGAACTTTGTGACTACTGGTAAAGTATGCTGATCGTAATTACTGCTGCGAGGTTCTTAGAATTTAGACTAGTTTGTATCTGTTTTTTTTTTAAACCATTTAATTTGTTTCATAAAATATACTAAATTTTTCGGTTGTCTGAACGCCATTTCGACTTTAACTAAGTTAAAACTTAGTAATTTTTTATTTTTTTTACATCAATTATATGTATATTTAATTGGGACGTTAGCATCCCTGTAGATCAAAAAATATAAACCTACAAAGGGCGGAAGAACTCTCAAAGAGTCAACGGCCAGCTAACTAGAGGTGATGTCTCAATAAACCATCGTGGAGAAGGCAACGGGATACCACTCCACTATCTACCCCCGCTCAATCATGGATAGTCACAATAAATATATGAAAGCTAACAGCGTGAAGGGGGTTACTTCCCAAGGAAGCAACTCCTCGCTCGGTAAGGACCGGCATGGGCAACAGGTGCCACCTGACCGTCATCCGGCGACTGTTAGCACCAACGGCGTAAAGGGGACATTTTACTCCAAAATTTGTCCCTCGCCCGGGAAAGAACGACATGAGCAACAGGTGTCTCTGGACCGTTATCCTGCGACTGTGCGAATCAAAGACAAACTCACTATAGGAACATGGAACGTCAGGACACTGAACTGTGGACAACTAGAGAATATCAAACAGGAGATGAATAGACTGAATATCAACATCCTAGGAATATGTGAAACAAGATGGCCTAATAACGGAGATTTCAGTAGCGACACCCACAGGATAATATATGCAGGAGGTAAAAAACACGAAAAAGGGGTCGCTTTAATACTAAACAAACAAATGAAGAGATGTGTACTTCGATACTGACAACTATCAGAGAGAGTTCTCTTGGTTAAACTGCGGGGAAGGCCCCTCAATATAGCTATTATAGTAGTCTATGCGCCAACAACTCAAAGCTCGGAGGACGAAATAGAATCCTTCTATTCAATACTGGACAGTGCTAAGGCTCAGTGCAAAAGCCAAGAAGTTAGGATAATAATGGGGGACTTAAATGCAAAGGTAGGTAAAGATAGAGAAGGAGACACGAACGGCAACTTCGGACTAGGAGAGCGCAACGAAAGAGGAGAAAAATGGATCCAATGGTGCTCAGCCAATGACCAGGTCATTACTAACACCTGGTTCCAAGAACACCCACGACGTTTATGGACATGGAGAAGCCCAGGAGGTGGCACGAAGAACCAAATAGATTATATAACTATAAACAAGAGATTCAGGAACGCAGTAGTCCAATGCAAAACATACCCAGGTGCTGACTGCGGAAGTGACCACGTCCCAGTCATCTGCAAACTAAAAGTGAAACTCCGAAGACTGAAGAAGCCCAGCATATCACCAAGACTGCAATACGACACACTAGAGGACGATCTCACCCTGCAGAAAGAATATAATAACAGCGTGAGAAAGAAATATGAAGAACAAATTGGAAAAGGATACTCAAAATGGGATTCACTAAAAGAAGCAATGGTGACCTCAGCGAACAACATAGCCCCAAAGGAAATCAGACGCAGAAGAAAAAACGAGTGGATGACCGAAGAGATCCTCCACATGATGCAAAGGAGACAAAAAATAACGCCAAGACACGGAGCAGAGTACAAAAAACTTCACAGGGAGATAAGGAACAAATGCAGACAAGCCAAAGAGGAATGGCTCAACAACAAATGTGCAGAAGTAGAGAGACTGAGCAGGAACAACAAAGCAGAGATGCATAAAGAGATAAGAGAACTGACAGGACAAAAAACCTGCTCCTCAACAGGATGCATAAAATCCAAGGAAGGGACAATCATATTAGAGAAAGAGGAAATACTCCAGCGATGGGAAGAATACATAAAGGATCTCTTTTGCGACAAAACAGAACAACCGAGAATACACAAGGAGATGGATGGACCGGAAATACTAAAATCCGAAGTGGAAGCTGCAATGGCCAAAATGAACAGAAACAAAGCACCTGGTCCAAATGGCATAGTAATAGAGCTGCTGACTGCCTTAGAAGAATATGGCATAGAAAAGATTACCGACATAATAAACGAAATTTATAGCAGCGGAATAATACCAGAAGACCTATGCAAGTCGATATTTATAGCGCTGCCGAAGAAACCTGGTGCAAACGAGTGTGAACTACACAGAACTATCAGCTTAATGAGTCACATTACAAAACTGATTGTCAGAATCCTGATGAATAGAGCGAGAAGCAGAATCAGGCCAGAGATAGGGCAGGAACAGTGCGGGTTCGTCAAGGACACTGGAACAAGGAACGCCATATTCATGATTAGGATGCTCTCTGAAAGGGCATTACAAATGAAGAAAGACTTGTACCTATGTTTCATTGATTACGCGAAAGCATTCGATAAAATACGACACAAAGAATTGATGGAAATGCTAGGCAACCTCGACATTTTCGGCAAAGACATAAGAATAAGCAAGAATCTCTACTGGCAGCAAACGGCCTGCATACGGACAGGTAACGACCTCAGTAGATACACAAAGATAGAAAAAGGCGTAAGACAAGGATGTGTCTTTTCACCGGATTTGTTCAACCTATACAGCGAGAATATTTTGTGGACCCTAGATGACACACCAGGATTTGTTATTGGAGGCCACAACCTGAACAACATAAGATATGCGGACAATACAGTACTGATTGCGGACACGGAAAGGAAACTGCAAGATCTCATACAGAAAGTAGCAGTGGAGAGTGACAAGAAAGGACTACAAATAAACTTTAAGAAAACTGAGTGCATGGTCATCAGCAAAAGATACAACCCAAAATGCCAAATACAGGTAGGGGATAACAGAATCAAACAAGTTCAAGAATATAAGTACCTAGAAAGTGTTCTAACAGGAGATGGAAAGTGCGACACGGAGATCCGAAGGCGAATTGGCATGGCAAAGACGCGTTCCAGAAGATGAGCAAAATACTAACACACAGGAAAAAAATCTCAATAGAAACGAAGAAAAGAGTTCTAGACTGCTACGTGATGTCAGTTCTTCAATACGGCTGTGAATGCTGGACAATATCATCGAAAATGAGGACAAAACTGGAAGCGGCCGAAATGTGGTTCTACAGAAGGATGCTACGGATATCGTGGACTGAGCATACAAGCAACGACGAAGTGTTAGAAAGAATGGCAACAAAAAGGAAATTGATGCTGAGCATCAGGAAGAGACAACTGAAGTTCCTGGGACATGCAATGAGGAAGGAGAGCCTGGAGAACCTGATACTGACTGGACAGATAGAAGGAAGGAGAGACAGAGGAAGGCAGCGGATAACATATTTGCAGGGCCTGATCAGGTGGATGACGGAACGGGGGTTGCCAGGAGCAACAGGAACAAACATACTAAGAGCCACAAGGGATAGGGAGACGTGGGGATCCATGATCACCTACGTCCTGAAGGGACAGGGCACATAGAAGAAGAAGAAGAAGAAGAAGAAGAAGAAGAAGAAGAAGAAGAAGATTGACATACAGTGATTTATTAACCGTGTGTTTCTTATCCTGACTGTAATAGCCATAAAACCTCGGTTATAATTTTGGTTGAGAACTATCATTATTATACAATTATTTATCTGAACTGTTATTCTCATTGTCACACTCATTCGAATATTTCTGATGAGGAATTATCATTATTACACACTTGTTTATTTAATATGTTGTCCTCACGTTCTTATAGTTCCACTCTGCCATATCCGTCTTGTCCTTTTAACCATTAGAAAATTAAAAATCAATGTAGATAATACCACAGTTTATGGAGGAACTACTAAAAATCAAGATATTCGGAGCCTCGTAGCTGATCTTTCTTCTGTCCTTTACTCTCAACAGTCAAAATAGGGGGAATTTTTGTAACATTTAATACCTTAGAAGTCAGGCTGATATTCTTTCACCGTCACTGATCAGACTGTGAATTTTTTCCCGACATGGCGAGCGATTTCACTCTCTTTTGGTCGTCTATTGTAGCTTTGTCGTCTATTGGATGTGCGTTGTGGTGCAGTAGATATCGACTCGGGGAGCCGAGTTCGAACTCCAGTTGAATTTCTTGCATTCACTTACGCACAAATACACTTGGGAACGGTATTAAACCGTCTCTTCCCTCCAGTTATGGGTTAAATAATAGGACAGATTGTACAACGGCTGAAACGTCGTACAAATGGCAACAAAGATGAGAACAATTAATAAAGTAAATAGTGTAAATACTACTTCATCTCAGAAATATAGACAAGCAATGAAGAGGTTGTTCCACACTCCTCAAAAGCTCCCGATACTTGCTTCCGGTTGTAGTTTATCATAATACCGAGGACAGTAGAATTAAGGAACAGCCTTAAAAACATCGACTAAAAGAAGCTGAAGTGACGAACATAAGCGTAAATATATAATCTTTTTTTTATCTATTTTTTAATGCATCTCACGACTTGCCCGCTTCTTGTGTCCGCATAACTTTGGTTATCAAGGTTGTTCATATCTCAGTTATAATCGTGAACTACATTGATTGCTAATCTGCTGGGATACGCTACAGTCAATATAAAATTCAATCATATAAAATATTACTGACACGATTTCTTTTGTCTTATCTGTCATCAAAGAAAATCATTTGGATTTTCTTATTTTCTTCTTTATAAGTTGTCTCAACAATTATTCCTTTAAGAAAGCCTAAAATTTCATCCTGTATTCGATTACTTGTGTATTTGTCATTTTGAGGCTCACTGTTATTTCTATTCATTATATTTTTGTTTTGAAAAACATCTGCAAAATAAAAAAAGTTACCCTTTCTCAGATGTATATCATTTGTTTGCCGATCTCCTTTCTGAGCGATATCCATATTAGCAGTAATAACACTTCGCCAGCAGTTTTCAAAGTGTGTTGTTTTTCTTTGGATCTTTTTTTATAGTATTTGCTTCATTGTGAATACATATTTTGCCAGTGATATCCTATTCTTATAGTCGACCTATGCTACCATAGCAAAAATGTGAACGTCTCATCTAGTATGCTTTTTTTTCAATCTCATAATTTTTACCTTTTACCAATTACGAAATCCATTTCTTACAAATGATGTCTAGTGTGATAAGCACAGTTCTAAAAAATGCCGAGATGCAAAACAAAAACAACTGCACCAAATCTTCTAATCGTACGGGTTACAGGCAAACCAAAATCTTTCTTTTGCTGCTGCAATTAGTTTTGTGGAAGAATTCGCTTAAAGGGGGAGAACATCTTCACTGCTGTACAAAAACTTCCATCTTTTCAACATTTTGCAACAGTCATTTATTCTCCTACTGGTAGCAGATGATTTTACCATTATTCGTCTTTTAATCAAATCTCGATTCTCATATATCTACAAAAACAATATATATATAAACTAGCAGTATAGCCCGGCGTTGCTCGGGTGTAATGAAAACTTTAAAACTAATCCATGGTCCTGGAGCTCAGACTCTTTGGACGTTGGCACGAAAGACTAAAAAGCAATAGTTGTTTCCAGTTAAAGCGAAACTGTAGACTGAAAGAAAAATGAATGGATGTAAGTCAAATTTTGATTTCCTGGTATCGATATCAAATATGTATCATGGCTGAGACTAAGAACTACAATTCTACCTATTTAGAGCCAAACCCGAAGCAAAAATTAAAATAAAAGGGCTGAAAAAAATACAGACATACAGACAGATAAACAGACACACACACAAACATCTTGCCTTTTATATATATATATATATATATATATATATATATATATATATATATATATACTATCGATTTTCTGCACTATTGTAAGAACTGCAACCTTGAAACTTCTGAATATCGCTTCTTATGTCTTTGTCTATGTGTGTATCAAATTTGATTAAAATTGGACCACTCCTTCTATAACCCGATTTTTTCGATTATCGATTATCGATATTTATCGGGGGTACCTCGACACAAAACCTAGCTAAGAACGCTCGCAGACGCTTATAGTACAACTGTGTAATTTTTCAAGAAAATCGGTTCAGCCGTTTCGGAGTCTATAGGTAACGGATACACACAGATAGACACACACAGACAAAGTTCCATTTATAAATAAGTTTAGATATGATATGCTTCGTTAAAGCTTATATGCAATCGACAGAGAAGTACTAAAAATAATATGTATTTTCAAATGAGGTTCTCCCTATACAAGACCTGAGGGAAACTCGAGATAGAGGTAACAGAGTAAGTGACACACTATATGGGTATTTGTGTGAAAGATAACGGTTCAATCGGCAGTTGTTTTAATTGGTCTCACCCCATTCAAAGCAATAAATCTACTTAGACACAAAGTGTCACAGGGTGTGGAAGAAATGGAAACATTTTAATAAAGTGGAAGAGAAAAGTGTAATCAGTAGATAAAGATTGACATAGCATTTACATTTATTGCAGATTAAAATTATCTGGGAAGCAAGGAAACGAAAGGGGGTTCCACAAGCGAGAAGTGCGAGAGAAGAAACTGTTCGCTTGTTTGCTTAACTGTAAAATGATGAGATCTTCACGCTAGTCAAATAATGCGATTAAATTTTAAAAAGTTTAAGTACGCTAGTGAAGAGCTCATCTGAACAATTATCATGAAAGTATTTATAAAAACGAGTAGAGAGAAGCAACTTTGCGGCGGTAGGAACGTGACTGAAGCCGATCCGCCACATCAGGACCAATAATGTTGCTGATTCTTTTTTAAATCTTATCAAGGAGCCCAAAGTAAATAGCAGGGGCACTAAACCATAAGAATGGGCGAATGGTATACTTATAGATATGCAAGATACATTCGTGGGGAATGGATTCAATATCGTTTTTTCCAATGATGAGGAAGAAAAAATCATTTTACACAAATATTTAATTTACGTATTTAAATACTTTCTCTGTTAATACAGTATATCAATGGTGAATCACAAAGATTCAATATAAGATTATAGAAAATGAAAATTTCAAATCAAAGTTTAGTTAAGACCCTGTCAGGCTGCGAACTTAACTGAGGTGTTAGAGAAGAATCTTTAAGTGACTTAATTGATTTTGTTTTTTAGTTTAAAATACAGAATGTTACGATTTCATATAGGATAAAGGGAGGAAGCATTTAACTGCACTCAATTTAACTCATGATTTCCAATCGAGGCTTTACGCAAGGAACAGAGTTCGTATACCCAAGTCATTGCAATAAAGAGTTCGGTTCGAAATTTCTAGCACCTGAAGAAGGCCAGAGAGTACAACGGCCGAAACTTCGTACAAATGGCAATAAAGACGAGGACAATAGTCCGAATAAAGTAAATACTGTAAATACGACCTCATCTAAGAAATATAGACAAATACTAAAGAGATTTTACTGTCTAAGAACAAAATAGATAGATAGATAGATAGATAGATAGATAGATAGATAGATAGATATGAACAGACTGTGGTAGATAGATGGAGCAGTGTCTGAATAACACTTATCACGCCGTTGCTTTGCTTGAACAGTATTTTTCCCATCAGAAAACCATGCTTTATCAACACACGAAATTCAGATTTTTCCATTGTATTGAAAATTTGCAACAGTAGCTTCACTTAAATAACTGTCATTTGTAAACTAATAATCCGATTAGGCCCAAATTTTGTCACGTGCCATTTGAAAATTAGCACTTCATAAAAATCTTGTGGATTTTTATTAGGGGTTCTATCTATATCTCGGGCTCGGGACTTATTGTGTGATGTGTTAGATAGATATGAACAGACTAGATATATAGATAGATAGATAGATGTGAACAGAATGAGATAGATAAAGAGATCGACAGATATAAACAGACTGAGATAGATAGATAGATAGATAGATAGATAGATAGATAGATAGATAGATAGATAGTTGTATGAGTTTGTGTCTGCATTTTAGTAGATTTCAAACTTTAGTTAAATATATGTTGCATCGCCTACACATTCTCCCATGCAAATTATTACGTCATAGCGTGTCACGACGTTTTACAGAGTGTCAACAACTATTCAAAACTCAGTCTATTTAAATCAAACACACCATTTTGACATTAGACTTTTCTCCAAGCAATTTCCTTACGAAGATTTTACTGATAAAATATACTTTCAGACGAGTTTTAGGATTTCGTTTCTTACATGTTGTTATTACGTCAACAAACTGTGTACAAACCAAAATATTATAAATTTATATTTTAGTTTATCGAACCATCGGTATTTAGATAGTTGCAGAGTAAGGCGTCTCCTCTTATAGAACGAACGCTTCATTCTGTTAGATTTAATAGCATTCAATTCTTTTAGAAAAGAACTTCATTTAATCGTATTACTTTCACCTTATGTCTCTTGCCTTTTATTCCACTAGTAGTATTAGATGTAATAAAATTTGAATTTCTTACATGAAGCCTTGTCAATTACTATTCATTTTTCAATAAGATTTCTTTCATCTTATTTCTCTTGCCTTTTATTCCACTAGTAGTATTAGATGTAATAAGATTTGAATTTCTTACATGAAGCCTTGTCAATTATTATTCATTTTTCACTAGGATTTCTTTCATCTTATTTCTTTGGCCTTTTATTCCACTAGTAGTATTAGATGTAATAAGATTTGAATTTCTTACATGAAGCCTTGTCAATTATTATTCATTTTTCACTAGGATTTCTTTCATCTTATCTCTCTTGCCTTTTATTCCACTAGTAGTATTAGATGTAATAAGATTTGAATTTCTTACATGAAGCCTTGTCAATTATTATTCATTTTTCACTAGGATTTCTTTCATCTTATTTCTCTTGCCTTTTATTCCACTAGTAGTATTAGATGTAATAAGATTTGAATTTCTTACATGAAGCCTTGTCAATTATTATTCATTTTTCACTAGGATTTCTTTCATCTTATTTCTCTTGCCATTTATTCCACTAGTAGTATTAGATGTAATAAGATTTGAATTTCTTACATGAAGCCTTGTCAATTATTATTCATTTTTCACTAGGATTTCTTTCATCTTATTTCTCTTGCCTTTTATTCCACTAGTAGTATTAGATGTAATAAGATTTGAATTTCTTACATGAAGCCTTGTCAATTATTATTCATTTTTCACTCGGATTTCTTTCATCTTATTTCTCTTGCCTTTTATTCCACTAGTAGAATTAGATGTAATAAGATTTGAATTTCTTACATGAAGCCTTGTCAATTATTATTCATTTTTCACTAGGATTTCTTTCATCTTATTTCTCTTGCCTTTTATTCCACTAGTAGTATTAGATGTAATAAGATTTGAATTTCTTACATGAAGCCTTGTCAATTATTATTCATTTTTCACTAGGATTTCTTTCATCTTATTTCTTTGGCCTTTTATTCCACTAGTAGTATTAGATGTAATAAGATTTGAATTTCTTACATGAAGCCTTGTCAATTATTATTCATTTTTCACTAGGATTTCTTTCATCTTATCTCTCTTGCCTTTTATTCCACTAGTAGTATTAGATGTAATAAGATTTGAATTTCTTACATGAAGCCTTGTCAATTATTATTCATTTTTCACTAGGATTTCTTTCATCTTATTTCTCTTGCCTTTTATTCCACTAGTAGTATTAGATGTAATAAGATTTGAATTTCTTACATGAAGCCTTGTCAATTATTATTCATTTTTCAATAAGATTTCTTTCATCTTATTTCTCTTGCCTTTTATTCCACTAGTAGTATTAGATGTAATAAGATTTGAATTTCTTACATGAAGCCTTGTCAATTATTATTCATTTTTCACTAGGATTTCTTTCATCTTATTTCTCTTGCCTTTTATTCCACTAGTAGTATTAGATGTAATAAGATTTGAATTTCTTACATGAAGCCTTGTCAATTATTATTCATTTTTCACTAGGATTTCTTTCATCTTATTTCTCTTGCCTTTTATTCCACTAGTAGAATTAGATGTAATAAGATTAGAATTTCTTACATGAAGCCTTGTCAATTATTATTCATTTTTCACTAGGATTTCTTTCATCTTATTTCTCTTGCCTTTTATTCCACTAGTAGTATTAGATGTAATAAGATTTGAATTTCTTACATGAAGCCTTGTCAATTATTATTCATTTTTCACTAGGATTTCTTTCATCTTATTTCTTTTTATTAATACGATAATATAAGATAACGCGAATTTTTAAAATGAAGCATTGTCATTTATCATTTAATCACAAGTTTGTTTTCCCTGCTACTGTGGCTCATATGAAATTATTACTTTTTTTATCGTTATTTTTATTTCTTAAAATAATAACCTGATTTCTGCGATATCAGGCAACAAAACAAGATGAAGCCATGTCAAAATTACTAAAATATTTTCCATTATTTTTATTGACTTAATTTAAGTGTGATAAATTTTGAAAAAAACGATTGATATATGTATTTAAAAATAGGTTATACTTAATTTAATTCAGTTACTTTTGTCAAATTAATGAAGATGCTCACTTCTAAATGTTGCAAAATTTGTTTGGAGTTTATTTTTAAATGTTCAATTTACTTTTTTGAATTTCAAATATCACTTTTTAATTGATTTAAATGTTGTCTAAAAATAGGTTTTGCTTAATTTAATTACATCTGCTTTTTTCTCCAATAAATAATGGTGCTCACTTTTAAATATTGCGAGAATCGTCTAAATGCTTCGATAGTCTAACGGCTATCGACACGACAACATAAATCGGTGTACTGAGTTCAAACTTCAGTATGTTTCGTTCATTAGACCGCCAAGAAAAAGACATGAATCTAACTTTCTTCAGCAATGGGGTAAATTGAGGATGAGACTGTGCTCTTGTGCCCTTGTTTGGCAACGAGTCTAAAAGAATATAAACTTTGAATTTAAAACAAGCATGACGAGGTATGTACTCCATCGAGACCTACTCAAACTGATGTTGACGTTGCAGTACTTATGGTGTCACTAAGACTCTAATGGGTTACAGGTCTCAGGATTGTCACTAAAAATGGTCTGTTTAAAGAGCCCGCATAGAAAAGTATAAAAAAGTAACGTAGTATATGTGTTTTTTATTATTGCACACCATTGTCGGTGATTTGTGTTCGAATTCAACAAAGGGTCACGATTTTGAATTAGGATTTTCAATGTCAAAAAATTAGAGTAATGATTTTTTTTCTTTTCTATGACATAAGGCACTGTACTCAGAAACTAATCTGGTATTATATGGTTGGATATAAATTTACTGTTTTTTTATATTAATAAAAACATGATTTTATATATATATATATATATATATATTGTGTGTGTATGTGCGTGTGCATACACACATATGGAGGTGACGTAATTTTCGTTATAAGTATTTAATTATTTTTACTTTTGCATTTCTTTTATGAAAACGCAGTTTGTTTGACTTTGATTCAAATCAGAAACAGTTCATAGATTTCCCCGGAGACATTTCTTTGTCTTCTTTCCTTATCTCTCTTCCACTTTTTGCTATATTTATTTTTTTATCTTTTATTTTCCAAACCATTACTGATTTATTCATTCATTTTTCCATCATTCATTCTCTTTCCAATTCAGTCATTTCCTTATTTACATGAATATCTGACAGAAAATCTCCTTGACTGTCTGATATTTCGCATAAAAGTGCATATCAACCACCTGGGTAGAATTCGAAATAGACCTTGGTATAAAAACATGTGCCTACATACAAACGACATGTGATACATACGAGGGGGCACTGAAAAGTTCTTTGGTTTCAGGCATTCCAGCAAAATCTGACCAAATGAACAAATATGATTTCCTAAGGGTACCACTGTCGGGTCGAGAAATTTCGTCATACCTTTATTTATATATATTGTATAATTCTCTCTCTCTCTCTCTCTCTCTCTCTCTCTCTCTCTCTCTCTCTCTCTAATATATATATATATATATATATATATATATATATAAACAAAATAAACAGGGAAACTTACCTTTGTGAACACGTTACACTCTGGTGAGGGTCTTTATCAAGGCATTTCACTTGATAAGTTCCCTCAGAGGATAAAACGCGTCAACAATAAGTTTCCCTTTATCGTTTATTCAGATAGATAGATAGATAGATAGATAGATAGATAGATAGATAGATATGAACAGACTGGGATAGATAGATAGATAGATAGATAGATAGATAGATAGATAGATAGATAGATAGATATTGATATCAAGTTCGTGGACAGCGAGGATAAACCAAAAAATCTATTTAATATAAAATCTAAAGTGGTTATGAATTAATTTCTTACCACTTTAGATGATGTGTTAAGTTCATATATATATATATATATATATATATATATATATATATATATATATATATAAAGTGTTGATACAAAAAGGTAACTCAAAGGAATCTCAAACTGCAAAAAAGTAGATTTTCTCATGATATAAATCAAGCAAACTTATAAATGAACGGAGAAAATAAACAAACTAAGAAAAAAGCTACAAAGACTAAACCACAGCCGCTTAGGTAAACAGTAAAACTGAATCTTTTACTAAGATCAAACAACGTCAGCGTATAACACCAAAACAAATATTTCGGACAGTTACATAAGTTTCATGCTCCTGCTATTGTTATATATATATATATATACGAATTTGTTATTTTTTAGTCATAATTAAATTAGACCAGTACACATTTTTTTTTAATCATTTCACCTCGAGCAAGGCGGAAACGCCACTGATGTGCAGGGGGTTACATAAATGTAAAAAGATTAATTAGAAAAGAGTGAGGAGTACAAACTAGTTAGAAAGGAACAATAGAAAGCAGGTGCGATGACAGATACATAGGTGGAGAGAAAGGGAAGGTTATACAGGGGTGGGGAGAGAGCTAGAGTCCAGTGGTTAGTAGATGAGTATTGACTTTGCATTTACATTTCTGTAGGTTGTAGGAAGGAGGAAGGATGGTTTTTCCCTTTATCTAACAAGCTAGATAAAGGGAAAAAGAGACAGAGGATAACATATTTGAAGGGCCTAAGCAGGTGGATCATAGAAGTGGGGTTGCGAGATGTTACAGGAAAAAGTGTGCTAAAAGCCACTACGGATAAGGAAATGTGGAAGGCCATGATTGCTTACGTCCTAAAAGAACAAGACACATAGAAGAATAAACAGTGGGAATTTGTCTCCACTATCACCTCCGGCAATGACAACCATTGTAAAGTATATAATGTACGTATGTAAGCATTATATACATTACGTTTTTTAGAAATTTCAAAAATTAACAGATTTTTTTATATAGAAAACATCTGGTAAACAAGAAACACTAAAAAGTAAGACAAGTGCGTAAACAGTACATAAATAAACACACAAATGTAAAAAAAAAATTTCTTACTTTTAGAAAAAGAATTTTGTCTCAATAATTCATATTGCTCTGGAGAATTACCATCGAGCTCTATTTTTATCTAATCGTATATTATATAATTACTTTAATTCACAGGTTGACATTCTCTATTATATATATATATATATATATATATATATATATATATATATATATATATACTACTGGCCATAATTATTAGGCCACTCCAGTTTTTTAAAAGAAATGATGTGTTTCATACTATTTTTAGTATTTATTGCCAAGTGGATAATTCTAAATGAAAATAGAATGGTTCTTTTGTTATTATTACTTTACAAAATTTTACAAGGCGAACAGCGACAATTTACCCATCGCACCCTGTAGATTGAAACTATGCATTTCTTACTATTTTTAGTATTTATTGCCATGTGGATAATTCTAAATGAAAATAGAATGGTTCTTTTTTTATTATTACTTTACAAAATTTTTACAAGGCGAACAGCGACAATTTAACCATCGCAGCCTGTAGATTGAAACTATGCATTTCTTACTATTTTTAGTATTCATTGCCATGTGGATAATTCTAAATGAAAATAGCATGGTTCTTTTGTTATTATTACTTTACAAAATTTTACAAGGCGAACGGTGACAATTTACCCATCGCACCCTGTAGATTGAAACTATGCATTTCTTACTATTTTTAGTATTTATTGCCATGTGGATAATTCTAAATGAAAATAGGATGGTTCTTTTGTTATTATTACTTTACAAAATTTTACAAGGCAAGGAAGCAAAGATGAACTCGTCCGAATCACCCTTAATTTTCTTCATTCTTTCATTGATGAAACTACAATAAAGATACTTATTAAATATTTATAAATTCATTTGATGCACATGTTATTGTGCAGTATTAAGAAAAACATTCTTTTTTATTTACAATTATTCACTTGGCAATAAATACTAAATAACTGTATGAAATACATCATTTTTTTCAAACATTGGGGTGGCCTAATAATTTTGGTCGATAGTGTATATATTAAAGAAAAGCAAAAACTGTTGATGAAATCAATGGACAACTTCCCAAAACCTAAAATACTTATCCAGATAAAGTTTCGAATGAAAATGAAAATACTGAAAAAAGAAAGAGATAAAAAGTCTAAGACACATTTGCCTACTCAGTAAAGAGGTAGAAGCCTATATTCAAAAATAAAACGCTTGACAACATTAAACTCTATGAAAGGATGGCTGTTGTCGTAACCCAAGTTTCACGTGATCTTCATTGGAGTATGTTTAGTTGAAGGCTACATGTTCTATTGTTGGGTTTTAGAATTTTGCGTTTTCCCGTGTAATTCCTGGGTATTGCAAAAAGAAATTCACAACGTAAAAATATGCCTAACTCCAAACCCGATCTTATCAATACATGCAAAAAATCTTTGATAATGGCTTATGAAAACTGAAACCTCTCAGAAAACATTATGTTCACATTTATCCTAAAGATATAAAATCTGTTTTAATTTTAATGTATGCTCGTGTGTGTGTATGTCTGTGTGTGTGTACAATAAAAGATTTCACAGTCATTTACTAATCTTTGCTTATTTTTATCAAAAGGCAATATACACGAGACATCCAAGCAGCATCGAAGTCACTACTAAAGGATTTTTTTTCTGGAAGCTGCAGACATCATAAATTGCACTGACTTGAATTTCATTGTTGAGACCTAAGAAAAAGAATCCGCAGGAGAAAATAGAACAATTCTTAAGGCATTTTTTACTTATTATTATTATTATTATTATTATTATTATTATTATTATTATTATGTTGTCATTTTTCATCATATTTAGATTTCTACTATGGTCGCACTACCTACAAAGTCTGCGGGAAGATCGAAGACAGGTCGTGGCGTGTTGTTATGGCTACATTTCATGTTTTTCTATCTCCCCGAACATCCCTAGCGTTACATAGATAAAGTTCTCCTTAGTGTGTGGGCTGTACTTAACAAGACAATTTTTTGTATATCTCTTAAGCTGGGCTTTCCAGGGATTCTTTCAATGTGTTGTTTTGTTCCATTTTTAATCATTCCAAGCGCGCCTACTATCACTGGCACGATTCTTGTTTTCAATTTCCACATTTACTCTACTTCAAATTCTAGGTCATTATATTTTGACAGTTTTTCGAATTCCTTGGTTGCTATGTTACAATCCGCTGGACAAGTCATATCAATTAATAGACAAGTTTTTTCTTTCTGTTTTTTGACAATAATGTTCGGCCTATTTGCTTCAATTTTTGTCTGTGTAGATGGTGTAATCCCATAGAATGGTGATATCTTCTATTTCTGTAACCGGTGCTGGGTGATGTTCATACCAGTGTTTGTTTACATATTTTCCATAGTGGTTGCACATTGTCCAATGTAAATATTGCCCAACTCTATCTTGACGATTTTTATATTCATTTGGGGCAAGTACAGAACAACCGGAGATTAGATGGTCTATTGTTCCTTGGTATTTATCACAGAACCTACATTTTGGATTCTCATTATTATGTATAATATTTGCCTGAAAGTTCGTAGTGAAAAGACTTTGGTATTGCGCTGCAAGAATAAAGGATTCAGTCTCAGATTTTAATCCAGATGCACGTAACAAACATTGGAGTGGCCTAATAATGTAATCATCGATGAGTATTAACTTTATCAATATTAGATTTATTGGTACGTTCTAGATATTGGCCATGCAGAGGTTTGTCTTGCCAGCGTTGTTTCAGCTGTTCAGAGCTTTATCTTTGGCTTTCATTTTCATATTTTTTGCCGCAATAGTTGGTTCTTGGCTTCTGTTTGGTTTTCTACAGAATGTAGTAAGTGTAAATCTTGTTTGTATTTACTGCCTTCTTTTATTATTGAATATTTTTCTTTCTGTTATCATGTTGCTTGACTAATTGTATCATCCAGTCCTTTGTTGTTTCTTTGTATGTTAGTAAGCCGATGGTTGTTGTCTTGTATGAATAAGACCTCTTCCACCTTATTTACGGAGTATGGATAGACGGTCTACATCAGCCTTTGGGTGATGCATCTTATGCTTAGAAAGAAGCTTTCTTGTTTTAGAATCCATTCGCCTGATGTCGTTTATAGTCCAGTTTAAGATGTTGAAACTATATTGGACAACTGGGATTGCAAGGCTAGTAATGGCCATAATTCTGTTCTGAGAATTCAATTCAGTTTTTAATAAGAGTCGTAGCCTTCTATAGTACTTTTCACGCAATATTTCTTTCAATTTTTTTAGGGTGAATATTTTCACTCTCATTTACACCTAGGTATTTATAAGCTTCTTCTGGTTTCAATTCTTTTATTGTTACAGCAGGGTCTAAGCTAATTGAGGATGTTTGTTGTAGTGATCCACGTAAAACTCTAGCTTTAGCACATTCATTCAAATTGAATTTCAGTCCAATGTCTTCACTGAAGCATTTTACAGTTTGTCAAAGACCTTCCATCTCGTTATCATTCTTACCATACAACTTTAAGTCATCCATATAAAATAGATGGCTTATTTTCTTTTGGCCTATTTTATAGCCACATTCTGTCTTGGTAAGTTGACTGGTTAGCGCTATTAATGATATGCAGAAAAGTAAGGGAGACAAAGAGTCACCTTGAAATATACTTCTTTTGATGTTTATTTTACAAGACTTTATTATTATTATTATGTCATTTTTCATCATATTTCGATTTCTGCTTTGGTCTCACTACCAACCAAGTCTGCAGGGAGACCTAAGGCAGGTCGTGGCGTGTTGTTATGACTCCATTTCATGTTTTTCTATCTTCCCTATCATCCCCAGCATTACATAGATAAAGTTGTCCTTAGTGTGTAGGCTGTACTTAATAAGACAATTTTTTGTATATCTCTTAAGCTGGGATTTCCAGGGATTCTTTCAATGTGTTGTTTTGTTCCATTTTTTATCATTCCAAGTGCACCTACTATCACTGGCACAACTGTTATTATTATTATTATTATTATTATTATTATTATTATGTCATTTTTCGTCATATTTCGATTTCTGCTATGGTCGCACTACAAACCAAGTCTGCAGGAAGACATGAGGCAGGTCGTGGCGTGTTGTTATGGCCCCATTTCATGTTTTTCTATCTTCCCTATCATCTCCAGCATTACATAGATAAAGTTTTCCTTAGTGTGTGGGCTGTACTTAAGAAGACAAATTTTTGTATATCTCTTAAGCTGGGGTTTCCAGGGATTCTTTCAATGTGTTGTTTTGTTTCATTTTTTATCATTCCAAGGTCACCTACTATCACTGGCATAACTCTTGTTTTCAATTTCCACATTATTATTATTATTATTATTATTATTTCTGTTGTATACTCATTTTCCTCTTGGATTGAATACTCATTTTAATTGATTATTTTATTCATTATTTATTAGGATATATCAAAAGTATTTTAATTTTAAAAGCTATACTTCAAAGTTGACGCGGTCAGATCATCTAAAAGATGTATATGTTATTTCTATGTCATTTTCATCATAATTTCAATTTCTGCTATGGTCACACAACCTACCAAGTCTGTGGAAAGACATAATGCAGTTGTGGGGTGTTGTTATGGCTACATTTCATTTTTCTATCTCCCATAACATTACTAGCGTTACAGAGACGAAGTTCTTTGTAGTGTGTACATAACAAGGCAATTTTTTAGTATATCTCCTAAGCTGGGGTTTTCAGGGATTCTTTGAATGTGTTGTTCTGTTCCATTTTTTATCATTCCAAGTGCACCACTGATTAATGGTACTATGTTTGCTTTCAATATCCATATTTTTTTCTATTTCAATTTCCAGGTCTTTATATTCTGATAGTTTTTCAAATTCCTTGGTTACTATGTTACAATCCGCTAGACAAGCCATATCAATTAGTAGGCAAGTTTTTCTTGTTGGTTTTTAACAATAATGTCCGGCCAATTTGCTTCAATTTTTTCTATTTGTGTAGATAGTGTAATCCTATAGAATGGTGATATCTTCTATTTCTGTAACTGGTACAGGGTGATGTTCATACCAGTGTTTGTTTACATATTTTCCATAGTGCTTGCACATTGTCCAGCGTAAATATTGCCCAACTCTATCGTGACCATTTTTATATTCATTTGGGGCAAATACAAAACATACTGAGATTAGATCGTCTATTGTTTCTTGGTATTTATCACAGAACCTGCATTTTGGATTCACATTATCATGTATAACATATGCCTGAAAGGTCCTAGTGAAAAGACTTTGGTCTTGCGCTGCAAGAATAAAGCCTTCAGTCTCAGACTTTAATCCAAATGCACGTCACTATCGATGAGTAATAACTTTATCAACATTCGATTTATTGGCACGTTTTGGATATTGGCCATGCAGAGGTTTGTCTTGCCAGCGTTGTTTCATCTGTTCAAGAGCTTTATCTTTGGCTTTCATTTTCATATTATTATTATTATTATTATTTTCTTTGGTTTGTGCTTTAAAATATGCATTTCCTCCCGGGTTCCAATCAGAAACGTAATGTCAGAAACAGCATCATGACATTTTTCATTGAACATTTTATGAAAAAAATAAAACAACCTAAAACACTCAGATATTTTACATAGATAAATTCCTATGTAATGTGCTTGTGAGAAATTTTTGAATCTGTCTAAGGTATTGATTCCCAGGGATCCTTTCAATCAGTTTATCAGAACCTTTTTCAAGAAAACGACGGTTCCATTCACAACTGGAATTATGAATGTCTTCACATGCCATTTTATTTTCAGATTTCCACTTCAACATCCTTGTGTTTTTGGATAGTTTTGAAGATCTATACTACAGTTTTGAGAAACATCAATGTCATCACAACGCGCATTCTGTTCATGTGGTCTTTACTCAATGATGTCTTAGCAATTAGATTTGATTATTTTGTGTCTGTTGTAAAGTCTTATAAAATTGCTACAGGTCCTATGTCTGAACCGGGTACGAAAGTTATTCATATCAATGTCTTGCAGGTTGATTCTCGTAAAAGTTGCAGATGTTCCAGATTAGATATTGGCTCAAATCACCATACAGATTTTTATATCCAAGGGAATTAAAGTATAATGCAACATGTTACAAGATGGTCAACTGCTTCTGGATATTAGTCACAGAATCTGCATTACCATTTAACACACTATGTCAGTATCTTTAGTAATTTCTAGTTGGCAGACATTGGTCCTGTGCAGCAAGAATAAATCCTTCAGTTTTAAGTTTTGATCCTGCACTGAGCAAGAACAGGGTTTGTCTACATCAACTTGTTTATCACAAGCAGAGTATTAACCATGAAAATGATTATCTAGTCATCTAGTTTCTGACTTTCTGACTCCATTGTATTTACTCCCGCCATTTTTTTTATATTCGCTGCAGTTGATGGATTATGATTTACTTACGTTATTTATCCACTTCGAATTCCATTTTGAATTTGTTGGCTTCTTTTACAATAAATTATCTTATTTCTTTCATATTCTTTGAAACAGACTGGCATCCAGACTTCTGTAGTTTCCATGTATCTTTGTTCTGGTCTTGTAAGACAGATTCTAAGTATTAATCATCTGCCTTAGGATGATGCACGCGTTGGCAAGTGAGAAGTTTTCTCATTTTGGCATCCATTCGCTAAATGTCAGCTGGCTGAGGATATTGAAACCGGATTGGACCACAGGAACAGCCAAAATGCTTATGGCTGACATTTTGTTTTATCAACAGAACTCGAGCATTAAAACCAGACAATACAATTATTATTGCAATTATTATTATTAAAATTATTATTATTATCATTATTATTATTATTATTATTATGCTGGTGCATATGTGTGTATAACGCGGAAGATTTCTTGTGTTTATGCAGTTAGAACATTATATATATATATATATATATATATATATATATAATGATAAAGGGCTTATATATATATATATATATATATATATATATATATATATATATATAAAGAATCCACAATGAGATCTAAAGAACGTGTGATGATCGCTTAAAGATTTATATTATCATTGATATCGCAATTCATTTTCTATGTTTACCCTGTTATATATATTATCGTTCGTCTTTTTCAAAGACTATGATTTTAACATTACTACCTTAACTAACGCTAAAGTCATAAATTTCTTCAATGTTACCTTTGACCCGAGCAATGGGCTTTACAAACCATACACTAAGGACTCACGCAACTACACGTACATCAACAGGGAATCAAATCACACCCAGAGAATCCCCGACAACCGACACAAATCTATTCAATTTCGTTTAAGTGCCAACTCTAGCAATAATTTTTTTTTTGAAAATTCTAAAATTAAATTAATGCTTTAGAAAAAAGTAAACTCTACACTAGGTCTGCATAAAAAAGCCGAAATCGCATAAAAATAACATTATTTGGTTTAGCCCACTCTTCAGTAGTAAAGTCCAAACTAACATTGGTAAACTATTCCTTAACTTACTTCATAAGCATTTCCCCATTCACCCACAATAAAAAAAATCTTCAACAAAAACAATTTCAAAGTTTGTTATAGTTGCCTTAAAAACATAGATAAATATATTTCACAACATATTATTATGATAGCAAATAAATATTTGGCCCACAGAAACAATATCCGTCACCCCAACTAACAGTAAAAATGACCCTTCCAAAAATAAGTGCAACTGCCGAAAAAATAAAACCTGCCCATTTGAATGACCAATGTATGTCCGAAACTATTGTTTACAGAGTTCGAATTCATTCGGATATTAAAGTTCTTAAATCTTACTTTGGTAGTACTTCTAATAGGTGGAAAATAAGTCCGGGTAATAGTCTATATTCTTGCTGACCAACGAGCGGCGGTTCACCTGCTCTGACAAACACCAACTCTGTCCCTCCCAGTAAGGGCAACATGTGACACATGGTCAGTTATGACTGGGATTTCCGGGCTATATGGCCCGGCCAAAAAATGTCTGTCTATTTTTGCCCAGTCGTGATTCTACCCTTCGGCGGAACCACGACTGGGTTACTGCTCTCTGCTCGGAAGCAGAGAGCGCCCTCTACCCGAAGGCAGAGTGCTGACAGTGTTATAGTTGAAGAGTCTCAGCAACTCTAACAACAACCCGTTCTGTGTAGGAAGGATTATTTTTATACTATGGAAGAGTCCATAGAGTGTGTGAAAAGGGGTGACTCCCCAACCCCCCCTCCCAGGCTTCTTTGTAGGAAGGGTTAATATTATTTTTCTTTTGGATCTATAATCAAAGGCTCTGTGAACTTCCGCTTCCTGTTGGTTCTTCTGATTTCCGTGTTAGATTTTGGTTTCTGGATGTCAAAAGCTTCGAAGATTTCCTCCATAGAATCTTCACATTCTAAAGGTGAGGAGCTTGGTTCTTCACCTCTTCTTTTTTGGATTTGATTTACGTGTCTTCTATGAGTGAATCTTTTCCCTTTGATAGTATACATTACTCTTCCAATTCTGCTTATAATTATTCCTGGCTCCCAATACGCCATATTGTTATTAAAAATACTTTTTCGATGGGCTTAAACGATCTTTTCACTACTGTAGGTGTATTCCGATTATTGCTTTTGCCTGGTAATAATTTCTTGAAACCGATCGGATATTTTACGCGAACATCACCTCGGCCGGTGACAGTCCTGATGGTGTGTTCTGGTTTGGCGTAATACGATAGACTTGTAGGAATTGCTGTAATTCTTTTTCTGATGGTGTGTCTATCGCTTTTTTAACGCCCTCTTAAGCGTATCTACAAATCTTTCGGCAAGCCCATTTGATCGTGGGTGATAGGGAGCTGTTTATGTCTTATTAGTTACATTTCACAAAAATCTTTAAAATCACCTGACGTGAATTGTGTACCATTATCTGTAACTAAAACGTCAACGAAGCCGAATCTCACAAATAATTCATGCAAACAGCTTATAGTGTTGTCGGTTGTTGGGTGTTTATATCTAAAATCTTCAGGCCATTTACTAAAGCTGTCTACTACTATAAAATAGTAGTAGCCATTCATTGGTCCTGCGTAGTCTGCGTGTATCCTTGACCACGGTTTGTCCACCTTCAGCCAAGGTTTTTGTATAATCGGTGGCGCAACCCTTACAGTTTTCCACCATCTGTGCGATATCCTCATCCCTTTTTGGCCAGTACACATAGCTTCTCATTAGTACTTTCATGCGATTTTTCGCAGGATGTCCAACATGAAAGTCTTTTAAGATTCTCCTTTGAAGTACTTTGCTGATTTCATCCTCAGCTCTCAGCGCACACACGCAGATTTCTACCGATTTTTTCTTAACATAAACAAACGGTGCCGCCCATTCACTGAAGTCAGTTTTCGAAATAATCTCAGTTTGATCTAGCCTCTCCAATTCTTTGTCTATTTTGTCAATTGTGACGAAAGGTATGTTTCTCTTTTTCCTAAATACAGGTTGAGCATTCTGTTTAAGCTCGATTTTCACTTCAAATTTGTTGCAACGTCCTAACCCACTTGAAAATACTTTTGGGAATTCTCTGTGCAATTCCTCCTTTAGTTTTTTGGCTTCCAAAAACAAAGTTTATTCTTTTACAAAACGAACTAATAGGTAAATCTCATACATTGAATTTCTGCATCCAGTCCGTTCCTACTACGTTGTCTGAATTTCTCATAACAGAGAATTTTATTTTTTTTATTTCTCTCTGGAATTTTACGTTCACTATAATTTTGCCTTCGAAATTTATCTTTTTCCCCGTTACGGATTTGGCAATTTTTTTTAGTGTGCAGCATGGTCGGCTTATTTAACTGTTTGTAAGTTTATAATCGTCAAATCAGATCCCGAATCTAGTTGCAATTTAATTTTTTTATTCAGAATTTCCATTTCAACGTATTTTCTGATATTTTCCTTATTTTCATCCTCCACCCTAGTTGACCTTACCCTACTAGGTTGATTTTTATTTCTGCATACCGTAGCTTTGTGGCCCATCTTACCACATGCTCGGCAATTTTTGTATTTAAAAAGACAATTCTTAAACCAATGCCATCCGCCACATCTGTAACATGCAGAAGGGGGAAGCTTGTTTTTTAGTGGATTCTTGTCAACCGTAGTGCTGTATTTTTTTCTCTTTGGCATTATAAGTTTGTTTTGTATGTGGGGAGAGTCAGTCAGTTAAGTGCCATACGTGATACATGCTTGGGCGATCATGTCTCAAAAGAGACATGACTGACTGGACAGAAGATTATCCTGCAGTAGGTTGCCATTGTTTTCTGTGGTAGACTGGTTGCCGACCAAGGCTATAGAACCCAGTCTGTCCTATTATTTAACCCATAACTGAAGGGAGGAAACGGATTAACACCTTTTCCAAGGGTATCTGTGCGTAAGTGAATGCAAGGAATTCGACTGGAATTCGAACTTGGCTTCCCTATCTCTCGCTCTGAGCCGATAGCCACGACGCACATCCAGTGGAGAGGGTACAAAACGTGAATTTCTTATTACCTTTCGAATTTATGCTACTCCTGATTCTTCAATGTGCTTGCTATCTTTCTTTATGCTGAGGCACTTCTGGCAATCTTCTGACAATTTTTGTAATGTTAGACCTGGCTCGTTTTGCAGTTTTGTCAGCATGCGTTTCCTCATTTCGCTGTCTTTAGCAGCAACTGGTCCTTGGACAAATATGAGACACTTGAAATTGTCTGGGGTAAGTTCCGACAATTTAAAATCGTCACAATGTTTATTGATGATCGCTGCATAAGTAGAATAGTCCTCGTTTTCGTCCTTTCTGAGATTAAAGCATTTCCACCTTTTATGGAACAACGAGATTTTGGGGCTAAATAGCTCTGTGAGGCCAGTTACTGCCACATTGAACGTTAGATCATTCGTTTTTAGGGAAAATATAGTCTACGAACTTGATGTGTTCGTCTGTTCCTAATTTCCTGAGTAGAAGTCTTCATTTTTTCTTCTCACTCCAATGCTGACAGTCCATATTAAAAATATCCTCGTATTGCTTGTAATATTTTCTGAAATTTTTATCTTCCTCAACTGAGTTTTTGAAAATTTCAATCGCGTTCCACACTGCATCTTCTGAAAATATCTCCTTCTCTGTGTTCCTATCTAGGGCTGTGCTTGGAAATATTTAATAACAATTCTTGCAGTTGTGTTTGTCTTTCCTTGTTTGCCTTTTGCATTTCAATTTGTCTTTCTTCAATTTTCTTTTGCATCACCATTAGTCTCTTTTGTATTTCTGTTTGTCTTTCTTCGTTAGACTTTTGCATTTCCATTTGTCTTATTTCGTTAGCCTTTTGCATTTATATCTGTTTTATTTCTAATTGATATTGTCTTTCTTCAGTTCTCTTTATAATTTCGAGTATTCCCTTTTGAAAATCTTCCATTTTTTTCTTTTCGGTATTAGTGTCGACAACTTGTTTGTGGTCGATTTGCTTGAGTCAGTTTGTAACACACTTTGATAAAGTGATTCAGCGGGGAGAAAAAAAATTCGTCACAATTCTGTTGTGCCACTTGTGCGCAAATCTGTTTCGCCAATTTAATGTTGTTGACTCCTCTTATGTGATTTTCGAGGTCCTCATTGCTAAGTTTTTTTTCCCTTGGTGTTATGCGCACGTTCGTCCTTTTTTGCCGCCAATTAGCTCTTTACGACTGATGTGACAACGTCTTTTTTAACTCCGTGTGCACTTGTTAGAATTCTCGTCGTCAAATTGTTGTTTGGTGAGAATGTATTTTTTCTCCGCGTAAACTTGTACGAATCCTTCGTCGCCAAATTGTTGTTTGGCGACTGACGTGAGAACGTATTTTCCTCTGCGTGAACTTAAAGGAATCCTTCGTCGTCAAATTTTTGTTTGGTGCAAATGTATTTTTCCTCCTCGTGAACTTCTTCGAATCTTCGTCGCCAAATTGTTGTGGATACTTGTTTAGAAAACCAGACAATATAATAATAACAAAAACAGATATGAGAGGAAAAATGTAACTAAATTGAATAAAATATATACAACCTGTACACGGTTAGTAGATTCAGGAATACTTGTTAGTAGGAGTCAAATATATACAAGAAGTCCGGTTAATAGTCTATATTCTTGCTGAGCAACGAGCGGCGGTTCACTTGTCCTGACAAACACCAATTCTAACAACCCGTTCTGTGTAGGTAGGATTATTTGTATACCATGAAAGAGTCCCTAAAGTGTGTAAAAAGGGGTGACCCCCCAACACTTTCTTTCTTTCTTTCTTCTGCAATATTACTTTTAACAGTTATTGTTGTGGATTCCGGATGAGGAACAGCACAAATAATGAACAACAAAACATATTGAAATAGAAAAGTAAGTTATATTGAACGTAATATACAAACTTGAACGCAGGTTAGTAAATCCAGGAATACTATTAGTAAGAAATAAATATATACAAGTCTTGAAGGGAAGTCGTTGGAAATAGTATATCCATGTATATTATTCTAGATGAGTGGAGCTCAGCGCTATTCTGACTTCTGATGCGGTAGTCTCTGGGTAACTTCGGTATCTCTCGGTAACTTACGTATCAGTTCTGGTACTCTCCGATAACTCTACGGATCTATCTGTAACTCTCATCTGCTGTTCTCTCTATGGCAGGAGTATTTGTATACTCAGTCGAGTCCATTATCATATACAAAGGGGAGATCCTACAACAGTTATG
Organism: Ascarosepion bandense; assembly: GCA_037127315.1. Lineage (NCBI taxonomy): Eukaryota > Metazoa > Mollusca > Cephalopoda > Sepiida > Sepiidae > Ascarosepion > Ascarosepion bandense. The sequence continues at coordinate 639,347 of JBBBDQ010001688.1, forward strand.
AATTAAACCCCTTTCATTTTTGCTTCTTTCGTTTTTAATACTTAACTGTAAATTTTACATCTCAATTTTTCTTTTCATTTTTATGTTAATTTATTTTATTTTATCTTATTTTTATTATGTAAAATTTGTTTGTAATTTTCCCTACATTTTTTATGTACATGTAATATTTGAATATTTGAATACTCATGATTTACGCCCTTTTGAGTTCTCCTTGCATTTGATTATTTTCTATTTTTATTTTAATTTTAAACTCAATCTTAGATTTTAGATTTTTATTTACATGTAACTGCAGAATATTTAGGTTTTTAATATTGTCATTAAAAAAGCAGTAACTCAACTTTATAAGATTGAATTCCCTTGAACATCGAGTGAACTTAAATTCAAATCTATTAAACTGTCAGTTTGAATTATGCACCTGATGATTGCATAATGCATAAAACACCGAGTTGTGGCATAGACGTAGGATAATATATATATATATATATATATATATATATATATATATATAAATCTATCTATATATATATATATATATATATACAATACACCTCTATTCATACATTGAGCACTGTTTTATGAACACCTGAATAATAATACTATACATATGTACACCATCATATGTATATTAATTAATTTATGTCACTATATATATATATTTATATATATATATATACTCTTAAGGTATGCTATTTTATCGGGTAAATGCTCATATATATATATATATATATATATATATATATATATATATATATAGTCTTAAGGTATGATATTTTATAGGGTAAATACTCAATTTATATATATATATATAATACAGCTCTGTTCATACATTGAGCACTGTTTTAACACCTGAATTATAATACTATACGTATGTACAACCTCTTGATATGTATATTATTAATTTACATCACTATATATATATATATATATATATATATATATGCATGCTCTCGTAGAGCATCAGAATGTTGTAGTATCTGTTGATATTTCTTTTTGAGATTACTAATAGATTTAATGTTCATTATGTCAAGTGTCTTAAGCATTCTAATGTTACTAATACTGCCAGTATTCAGACTTTCAATTTTTCTTGTTACTCAATGTCTCAGTCAATTCGAGTGGATTTCCCTACTCATTTCCCTAATAATTCTGATCAACATTCTTTTTTATTTAATTTGTTCCTTAACTCCCCTCATCGATCTTGTAGGGCATCACCACTCTATCCTCTTGACAATTCGGATCATACTGTGAAATATATATTGATATTTCTTTTAGGTCACCTCTAAGAAAGGAACCTCTTATTCACAAGACTACTTTGTTACCAGCGAACTGTTTTGGATTCATTTCATAACTTTATTCAAGATGCCCCTTGGATTGTGTTGGGACGCCCGCGCCTATTCGGCTATAATGGACCATTCCATGACTATGTAAAGTAATGGTGGCATCTACGTAGGAGATTGTGCCGAGCAGCCGATCGACAAGTCAGTCGTAGACTTCCGGTGACGACCCGGAAGTACCCATCGCTCATACTACGTCTTACGACGGTTGAGACGATTAACCCTTATTCTTGTATTGGATACTAATAACCTTTGTAAATACTATTTTCACGGAATACAACAATTAACCTATTCCTGTTGTTGAGTTATTTATTCTTACTCACGACATAACAGGCTGATATTCTTAACCTTTCTATTGAGAATTGGTTTACACGTGTTCTTTTTAAATTAAAACCGGCATTGATGTTTTTGTACGTTTCACTTTAATATCAAATAAAACGATATCTTTCTCCTTGGTTCACATCAGACTGTTCAGCCGCTACTTTTTTGTGAGTGTATCAGAGTTATAATTCCGAACACTACAGATACCTATTTGTGGCTACTCAAAATAATTGAAAATATGTCCTAAACGAGGATAAGTTTTTGTGTGCTGGTAGAATGAGGCACTGTATAGCCTGTGGTTTATGTGATTAAAAAGCGACACTTATAATAGTGTTTTATATATGCGTAATTATTCCATCCCTCTTATCTTCACTCAATTTGAGGTGATAAAATCTTCTGCTGATAAAGCAGATTGCTATGCTCATAAAATCTCTTTAAATTCCATTCTTGAGTCACTTGCCTAGCTTTCCACGTAGAACGGAGTCCTTACTGAATGATATGCATACAAGCCCGACCATGAATTTTGCTATCATTTCTAGACAAGATTTTCATATAGCCTGTGCACTTGAGGATATCCTGCAATAATCCTTTAAAATGTTCCCTCTAACTCTACAATAAATGCTTAACTGTTTCTTGCTTTTCTTCTTGTTGGAAAACCTCCACCGCAGTTCAAGTTTTTAAGAACGAGGGCAAACTATCTGATCCTTCTATCAGCCAATCGGCCTTCTAACTATTTTGGCAAAGTAATAGATGTGCGTGGTGGCGGAGGATGTGCGTTGTGGTGCAGTGGACATCGACTCGGAACGTTACATCGGGATGCACAGTTCGAATTCTAGTTGAATTTCTTGCATTCACTTACGCACAAATACCCTTGGGAAAGGTATTAATCCGTCTCTTCCCTCCAGTTATGGGTTAAATAATAAAACAGATTGGGTTCTGTAGCCTTGGTCGGCAACTAGTCTACCGCAGAAAGCAATGGCAACCTACTGCGGGATAATATCCTGCCCAGTCAGTCATGTCTCTTTCGAGACATGATCGACCAAAGCGTGTATCACGTATGGCACTTAACTGACTGACTGAATATAATAGTTGAAAACATGATTAAGGCTTCTACTGGTGATAAAGTGCGGGATCGGTTTTCTATTGTTGTGAAGTCATAAACTGATCCCCCACTAGTTAAGACTTAATAATAGAATACATCTCTTCCCTCTCTAGCTATGAGTCAAATAACAGGGCAGATTGGGTTCTATAGCGTTGGCTGGCAACCAGTCTAACGTAGAAGGCAATAGCAACCTACTGCGAGATAATCTTCTGCCCAGTCAGTCATGTCTCTTTCGAGACATCATCGTCTAAAGCGTGTATCACGTACGGTACTTAACTGACTAACTGACTAAATGATCCGGTTTACTCTGAAGTGCTTAAACATATCACATTGCAAGATCTTCATTCAGATAAGCAAAATGGCTTTCCCATCTTTAGGTTTACTTCTGATGTGTTAATGAATATTACCGAGAGAGTTTATTAAGCTTTAGATAATAATGGTAAGCTCGAGCTGTGGCTTTGAATGTCTCGAGGACATTTTACAGGGTTTGGCTTGCAGGTCTACTTCACAAGTCTTTCTTATCAAATTGTGAATGTCCTGGGCATGACGATAAACTGCATTCGGCAGCAAGGCCTCTGATTAGGAGGTTGTGAGCAGCATGGAACTACTTCTTAATTGCTGTTGTTCCCAGGTCCATTCTAACCCGGAGTGGTAGCACCTGTTAGGGTCCCAGCTATGGGTAAATAGTTAACCCTCCAAACTGGGGTCAAAACAAAATGAAAGTATAAAAATACACTTTTATAGAAATATATACATAAAAATAGACTTTTATAAAAAAAAAATATATGCACTTTTGAAGGGACAATGTTACCAACAATACATTTTTGAAAACAAATTATTATCATAACACATTTTTGAAAGAAAAAAAAATTATGCTAAGCAAAACATTTTTTAATACAAAACTAGAAAACATTTTCAGTTTTCTAAAATAAAAACAAAACTAAAATTTCATCAAAATCTGACTAAATCAACCTTCTCACTATAACTGAACATTAAAAAAATATCTTTAAAACTCCCTTTGGGCATTAATTAACCTACAGAGGCTGATATGCCGTTAAACAAAACTTAACCTAAAACTCAAATTGTGAAATGAAAGTTGCCTTTAATGGTCAGTTTTCTAGATCCTGAATATAAATGTAGGTGTTTCTAGGGGTTTTATCCTTGGTTTTACGTTGTTTCTAATTTTCCTCAAGAACATTCCTGATGTCTTCAGTTCTCCACTCGATATCTATGCTCATCATACATCTGTTTATTCCTGTCTTAAACGTAAGTCTGATCAGTTCGATAAAGTCAAATTGACAGAAGATCTAAAAAAAAGACCTACAGTCTGTTGTTAATTGGAGTAAAGCGCGGCATGTTCATTTTAACGCCTCAAAAACGAAACTGAACGCTTTTAGTCATTTGAGAAAAACCCTTTTTACTTTCAGTCAGCATGGCTGATGCTAACCACCAGGAGAGTGACTCTTTTCAGCTGACATGAATTGAATCCATTCCTAAGTTAGCAGCTAAGATATTTAGTTCACAGTGAACAACTTTTCTTCTCTAGAAGCAATCTTATAAATATAAAGTCTACCATCCGTTCATGCTTTGAATATTGCTGTCACCTCTAGTCTGGTACTTTTGCTATATAATTAGAGATTCTTGAAAAATCCAGACAAAAATCTGCAATGTTTTTGGCCCTGACTGATAACCTCGGTTTCACTAACTCCCACCACCACTCTAATGTAGTTTCCCTGTGTCTTTCCTGTAAATTATTTCATAGAAATTGTTCTGATGAATTTTACTTTATGATGCCGCGATTTTATGAATTCAAGCGTAGTACTAGATTGGCGGTTCAGTCTCATCAATTTAGAGTTGAAATCATGTGATGTAAGTTCTATGCTAACAATTTCTTCTCGTTTATGAAACTCTCTGTGATGTCTTGCTTTCTTGCCAATTTTGATCTGCAAAAAAATAATGTCAATCGCTATCTTCTGTCTTCTTAATTATGGAGATATTATTTCCCTCTCAACTTAACTGTACTTCTTTTTTGGTTGTTGTTCATGGGTTGGTGGAAAAGGTTTTTTTTTAAATCCCTTTTAGTTACTTGACCTAGCTATTCAGAAAACTACTTGACTACTTATGAAAATGTTGACTAGCCACTTACTAAACATTAAAGAAAGACATTTGTGAATTGTTCAAACACCCTACAGTACTAATAGAGGTTTGCACAAGGTTTTTCCTACTCGCCACGAAGGCAGATTCGACACAATTCCTAAACCATTCTACGCATTAAACATAGGTAGAAATAAAAAACAAATAATCCATTTACTACTGTATTTTCTTTTGGGAAGCCACAGGCGTCAAAGATTGACTCAATGACCTTTGAAATGTTATCAGTAGGTTCAACATATGAAAGTCGTACCCTTAAAACTTTTACATCTCTGTTTCCGAAAGAATACCAGAAATTCCTTCTTCTTTTTTTTTTTTTTTTTTGCCAGTATCGAATATCGATAGGCTGGCATTTTCAGGATAATTGAGATAAGGTTGTCATAGGCTTTATTTGAGAAGGAAATTATATAAAATTAATGGCAATGGGAGAAAGGAAAATTTCGCGTGACGGAAGAAGGATAGGAAACAGAAAGACTGCGAAAACGAAAATTTGCATGTTGGGATTTAGGGTTGCTTCACAGGGACTCTGATTGGAGAACGCGGTGGCAAGAAACGCCTTAAAATTACTTGGGTTAGTGGGTGGTAGCCGAGCGAGTTGAGGTCTCTCTGACCCGATTAACGAAGTCTTTGTATAACCTGTTCCTCGTATCGATCGAGCTGGTTATTCCGACAACTTACACCTTTGGAAAAGACGTGGACGTTTGAGCAAAATGGAAAAACAAGATGAAGTATGTTAGCAAAGGGGAGGTGTGGGTTCTACGTGAGGCTGCGGGCGAGCCGGGAGGATATATTAGGCAAAAACGGGTCTGTAGACGCGTAGGTAAAAGCGGCCTCTGATAGATGTACAAAGTATTGCTGAAAAAAATTTTCAACCGGAACCACTCCATAATATTTTTAATTCTCCTCTTGTACGAGCCGAGAAATTTTCATGTCACCCGACAACCACCACTGACACACCATAGTATTCATAGTTTCTATCAGTAAAAAATGTAAAAAATAATAATAAAGAGTTTTCTATTGCGTATTCAGGTTATTTTTTTTAAGTGCGTTGGGAACTTTTTACAGACCTGGTAGTTATTTACTAAGAGCAGATGTCTCTGGAAAAGGGTTACATGTTCATTGTGTCCATAATGATCATATCTTACCTTATATTTGCATGGCATAAGGCCAGTTTAGTGGAGTTCCCGGTGAAGATCGAAATCACTATACAAGCGATCTGGTTTAAGTGAAAAGCTTTTTAACAATCATTCTCGGCCAAGCTATTTAGTTCTGTATATTGCTATTTTCTTTTTCACCAGTTTAGTCTGGTACAAGGCCGCGATATTTAATTACCATTGATCTATTCATTATTAAATTTAATGCAATGATCTGCTAGACGAGATTAAAATCATTCTACTGCACGCCCTGTGAATAGCTTAACCAAGTTTGGCACAAGACTGCGAGAGAAAGGAAGCTACAGAAAATAAACTGATAAATATCAACTAAAGTAGCTTGTTAACCATCACACCAGATCATTTACTCTTGGAATATTTAGCAAGTGTGTTCTTTTCTAACTCTGGTTCAATAATAATATAGTAGTACACCCAGTGTGGATCGAAATCACTCTGATTGCATCTGTGAGACGAGCTTGTTAACTTTCGCTCTAGACTTCATAAGAATGAAACCAATAGTTAAGATTAACATGGCAAAAGGCCATAATTTCTGTGCATCAAACGAGGATCAAAGTCACTCAGCTAGCTTCTGCGAGACCAGCTTGTTAAGCTTCTCTCTAGATTATTGATGAGAAGAAAATCAAGTAAATATTTAAGATTAACATGGCAAAAGGCCAGAATTTTAGCGTACCAGCTAGGATCGAATTCACAATTATACTGTACGGTGAAACTGGCTCCAAAAATTAGATTTTACCAGAACAATCCATTTCCATCTATTTTTATATAGTTAAGCAACGTCGAGTCATGTCAGTACTTAGATGGTTGATCGCTTGGTTCAATAAGCTTTGATGTGCGGATAGTGCAATACATAATGGCTCGGAAACGTTTATCGGAGAGACGAGTTCCAAATCCACTTGGATTCGTTATATACACTTACGCGCTTATACCTTTGGGAAAAGTATAGACACACTTCTTCTTCTCCCACCTATGGGTTAATTAGTAAGAATTGTATCACGGAAACATTATTACCTCTTCCCTCCAAAAAAAAATAGGAAAGGAAAATAAATATATAAAAATTTAGATTTTGGAAGTAAATCACCCATAGATATTGATATATCGCTAAAACTAAAAGCAACCAAACGAATAAAGAATATCGTTAATCTAGATAAGTGTTATGGTGACCTTCTGGGAGGAATGGACTTTTCCTCTTACTATATGTAATTTCCGGCGTGACTTCTGAGAGGCAGTTAAGTACAGCAGTTAAAGACGACAGCTAGTGCGCAGTTGAAGCCAGCTACAAGTTTAGGCAATAAGCAGCGTAACTGTACCGTTCGAGCTTACTTATTTCTATTTACTTATTACTAACACTTACTTTGTATCTATGTTCTTGTTATACTAATACACTATTTTGAACCTACTTTCTGTTTTCCATGTTTTACTTCCGACCAAACCGGTCACTACAACTTTGCGGCAAAGTTTCTCCACAACGACACCCCAACAAATTTGCGACGAAGATTTGCGTTAAGATTTGCCACAACAAATTGGCGACGAAGATTCACAACAATAAGAAACATGATAGGTTCAAGGATAAAAATGTCCTAGGGAAATCTGGCATTAATTTGAAATGATCTAGAGGTGTGGCCTTTCACCTTGACTTGTATGATTTTTTAAGGATTGGGATAAATAAAATATTCGACCAGAGACACGATAGACTTGTGAAGAAAGCAAGGATTCTAAATTGAATTCTAACAAAAAGTGAAATGGTTTAATCCATCTAGTGGTTCTACAGAAGGATGCGGAGGATGTCACGAACCGAACATGTCAGCAACTACGAGCTTTTTGGAGAGAATGCAAATGAAAAGGAAACTTATATTTGGCATCAGGAAGAGAAGGCTGGGGGTTTGAGGAAACGTAATGAGAATGCGCGTTGTGGTGCAGTAAATATAGGAACGGAATGAGCAATCGGGGAGCTGAGTTCGAATTCCAGATGACTTCGTTGCATTCAATTACACGCAAATACCCTTGGGAAAGGTATTAGTCCGTCTCTTCTCTCCAGTTATGGGTTAAATAACAGGACAGATTGGGTTCGATAGCCTTGGCTGGCGACCAATCTAGCGCAGAAAGTAATGGCAACCTACTGTGATATAATCTTCTGCACAGTCTGCTCAGTCACTCTTTTGAGACATGATCGCCTAAGCATGTATTACGTATGACGCTTAACTGAATGAGGAAGGAGGGCTTGGAAAAACTTATACTCACAGGACGGATAGAGGAAAGTGGAGACAGGTAGAAGCAGCGTGGGACCTGTTGATAGGCTTGAGTAGGTGAATTAATAAGGGAAAAATATTAACAGGGATAAAGGCAAGTGAAAATTCATTATCGCCTATGTCCTGAAGAAGTATTCCTGTGGGGGTCATATATCCTCATACAATGAAATAAATGATTTTTTGATTATTTTTTCTATTATTATTTAATATACGGTACCTTACCTCTTTTATATATATATATATATATATATATATATATATATATATATATATATATATATATATATATATATATACCCGAAGGAATATTTGAATAAGTACAGCAAGTAATGTACGTATATTAAGGATGTGCGCTGTGGTGCAGTCGAACGAGAAGTTGGTGAACCGAGTTCGAATTCCAGTTTAATTCATTACGTACGCGCAAATACCCTTGGTAAAGATATTCATCTCTTTTCTCCAACTCTAGGTTAAATAGCAGGACAGATTAGATTCTACAGCAGAAAATAATGGCAGCCTGCTGTGGGAAAATCGTCTGCCCAGTCAGTCATGTCTCTTTCGAGACATCATCACCCAATCGTGTATCACGTATGGCATTTAACTGACAGTAATTAATGCTTGCAAAAATAAAAACAACATTATTTGTGAAAATATAAGAAATAAAATGGTTACTAATCATAGTGAAAGAAAGTAATAAAGTGTAGAAAATATCTGCAAATTAAAATAGGGAAATTTAAAGCGATTTTTAAAAATGCCTCCCAGATAAAAGATTTGTTGGTTGAAATTATCTTGCTTGACTATTTTAACATTTGGTCAAATACGAGATGACATTTCCAAAGATGTTAAATCTGCATATATGAGGATTGGTCGAAAAGAGACTGTCTATAAAGGAGTGATGCCTCAGCTGTGAAATATTGCATGCATTAATTTCAACTCTTCCTAAAATAACTGCATTGTTTCTTTCTAAATAAACTGACATCCGACTGTTCACAGAAGACTGTCCATCCTGTTGGTCAAAAACAGCATCAAGAGTAGACACGACGCCATCATCAGTGTCAAGTGTTTTTCCTCTTGGAGAACAGATGATAGTCAAATCAGGGAACTTGGGAAAATAGAGAGGGGGATCAACCAGTTATAAGCTACAGTCACGGACAGCAGGCCTTGAAATTTAAGCATTGTTTTCATTAAACAAGGCCGATTTCGTCAGATTTCAAGGCTGTTTCGTCTAAATAGCCTTTCGTAATTGCCACAGCATGTTGGCGTAGATGGTGCGGCCCCTTAGAAAAACGCCTTTTGTATTCAAAGAAATTGAGATTATCACCTTCGCTGCAAATGGATGATGAGAAAATTTCATAGAAGTATTGAATCCATTGATAGCTTTCCTGTCAAGAAATTTGTCTGTGTCGCACTAGAGAATAGTTTCTCTCTTGAATGTGTCTTACATTTTTATAGGTATTACATGCGTCCATGATTTGAATATTACTGCCACTGCATCTTAGTTCCATAAAGCACAGGTTCGAACAGTGTAAATAATGTAAATGCTACTTCATCTCAGAAGTATAGACAAGTATAAAATGACGTTGAAAAAAAATAAAAGTATATATATATATATATATATATATATATATAGTGTGTGTGTGTGTGTGTGTGTGTGTGTGTGTGTGTGTGTGTGTGTGTGTGTGTGTGTGTGTGTAATATATTTAATGTCTAATATTGAGTATGTCTAAGCTGGTCCGTCGGTAGTTTGTAACCACAGAGATACAGATTTGGGTTAGGAGAGTGGGGCGAGGTGGCTTAATTCTTTTTAGTTTTGTTTGGATAAATCGCATAGTGGGACTTTAGATTTTTTTTTAATGGTTAAACAAGTTTTATTTAATTACTATCTATTAGTGGATGAAATAGAGTGACTTTTTAGTGTTGTATCGGTTTATTTTATTTTTTTAATATAACATTCATTTTTTTTATTTTGTGGATGAAACATGGATATTAATTAACTTTTGGAGAGGATTATTTTATCTGAGCAAGGTATCTAGTGGGGCCATATTATACTTCAAATAGATAAGTAATTTTAACTGTAAGCTGAATTTTTTTATATTAGAGCATCAGTTATACCTTTTGATTAATTAAATTTTAGCGAAAAATATTTTCGATGTTTACATGTATCTCTATGGTTACAAACTGCCGAAGGACCAGCTTAAACATACTAAATTCCCATCACCCACATCACCTACATATCACATTCCAAAAAATAAATCGTTTCCACGATTTATTTTCAATTCCATATATCACCCGAAGAGGAGGGGTTGTGCTCCGAAACATGAACATTTTTCTGTAGTGATAGTATGCTTTTATAAACCATTGTAACAACTATTACAATATAAAGCTCTGCTCAGTATCAAGCACTTTTTATAAAACTAAATGCTTGATCAGTGGGTTTTAAATCTACGTGAATAGAATTTTGTTTCGCAAAAAAGAAAAGAAAAAGACAAGAAAACAGTAACAGTCTTACAATATCAAGTGACTGAACATTAACAGCAATACTATCGCCAGGTTCTGACTCCACCCACGTCTACTGAACAGGTAAAGAGGCTCATCCCTTGTTTCCTGTTTAGGATGTGGTTTCTGGCTTTCTCTTTTCCAATCTTTTCACTCTTTTCTTTTTTTTTTTCAATTGGAGTAGATAGACTAATCTATCGGCCGGTTCACACTCCACCCACGTCTATTGAACAGGTGAAGAGGCTCATCCCTTGTTTCCTGTTTAGGATGTGGTTTCCGGCTTTCTCTTTTCCAATCTTTTCACTCTTACGTATCCCCCTGCGCATCAGTGGCGTTACCGCCTTGCTCAGGGTGATATGATTAAATATATATATATATATATATACTTAAAATACCCGTGACTATTCGCTTTTCTCCTCTTTGAAATTTTTAATTAAAGCTTTTGTATCATTTAATTGGCAACTTTGAATGCTGAGAAATTAGTCAAAAGTATGAATGAAGATGACATACCGCAGTGATTGAAATAAAGGGCTGAGTTCGAAATTCCTAGCCTCTGAAGAAGGTCGGAGCGTACAACGGCCGAAACGTCGTACAAATGGCGACGAAGATGAGGACAATAGTCCGAATAATGTAAATACTGTAAATACTACCTCATCTCAGAAATATAGCCAAATAAAATGATGTATTATTAAACGTCAGACAAATGACAACGAAGATGAGGACAATAGTCCGAATAATGTAAATACTTTAAATATTACCTCATCTCAAAAATATTGATAAATAGTCTGAATAATGTCAATACTGTAAATACTACCTCATCTCAGAAATATAGACAAATAGAATGATCTATCATTAAACGTCGTACAAATGGTAACAAACATGAGGACAATAGTCCGAATAATGTAAATACTGTAAATACTACCTCATCTCAAAAATATTGATAAATAGTCTGAATAATGTCAATACTGTAAATACTACCTCATCTCAGAAATATAGACAAATAGAATGATCTATCATTAAACGTCGTACAAATGGCAACAAACATGAGGACAATAGTCCGAATAATGTAAATACTGTAAATACTACCTCATCTCAAAAATATTGATAAATAGTCTGAATAATGTCAATACTGTAAATACTACCTCATCTCAGAAATATAGACAAATAGTCCGAATAATGTAAATTCTGTAAATACTACCTCAACTCAGAAATATGAACAGTCTGAATAATGTCAATACTGTAAATACTACCTCATCTCAGAAATATAAACAAATAGAATGAACTATTATTAAACATCGTACAAATGGCAACAAAGATGAGAACAATAGTCCGGATAATGTAAATACTGTAAATACTACCTCATCCCAGAAATGTAGACAAATAGAAAGATCTATTATTAAATGTCGTACAAATGTTAAAAAAGATGAGGACAATAGTCCGAATAATGTAAATACTGTAAATACTACCTCATCTCAGAAATATAGACAAATACTAAATTTAAGCTCATATTTAAACTCAGCTGAGCACCACGGCATGTTTTACTAGTTATCAAGCTCGTCTCGCTAAAACCTATTACAAATGAGTAGTGAGTTAGATCTTCAGTGGGTACTCCATATCCTCGGCCCTGTGCGATGCTTTGAAAATTCGCAATAGGACGGGTCTTATCAAACTTGTTTTTTTAGTTTGAATATTTTGCTATATTTTCTTGTTTTTTTTTTTTTTTTTTTTGTTTTGTTTTGTTTTGGGCAATTCATCCACTCTAATTTTCGTATCATTATATTTTTTAAATATATTTTATGAAATGTGTATATAATCAAAATGGTGAATAATCAAATTGTAATGAGTGTTGGGTCGTGAATCTGATGTGCTATCTATACGATAAAAAGTGTTGATCAGCTTCAATCTACTCTTTCCTTGGCACTGTGATACATTTATTATATAAATGATATAATAAATATCCATATTTAAACGGAGCTGTCATGAGCAAACACGTAACGACATTCAGTCAGCTATATTCGAGTATTAGCGGAGTCAGCATCTTCCACTTGTATCACCTGCGTTACATCAGGTAAAATCATGACAAAGGCTAAACAGTTGAAAGATTTTGAATGTGGCAGGATTGTCGATTTGCAAAAGCAAGGTCCCTCCCAATGTGCTATTGATGGTGAGATTGAACGTAGTGAAGCTGCTGTTGCAAATTTCTTCTCAGATCTTAAGGGATGCGGAAGCAGAATTTTAAGTGGTCAGCCCAAGAAACTTTCGTCGGCATTGGGTAGGAGGATTCGACCGGTTGTCCAGCAAAACGCCAGCTGATAATCGAACCCGATTAAGGCACATACGGACGCAGAATGCAGCTCAAGTGCAATAAGATGACTTCTCCAAGAAAAAGGTTTTAAAAACCGTAAACGTCCTCAAAGTTCACGCCTCTTCTTCACCACAAAACAGCTCGCTTAGATTTTGCCAACGCTTGTTTGAAAATGATTGGATATTTCAACAGGACAACACGGCAATCCATAACGCCCGCACTTTTCATGTACTTTCATAAGTAGTTTTTCGTGGCGAATAACGTGACGTTTTCTAGACTACCCAGCGTGTTTGTACAACCTGACTCACACTGAAAATGTTTGGCGTGAATCGTAATGGACGTTTTGAAAACAGTGCATAATCTTCGTGAAGCCATCTTCACCATTTGTTATAGCATCCCATTCAGACTTTCGCGGACGCTTCTATCGACCATGCTAAAGCAAATCTTTTAAGTTATTTACAATGACAACAGTTCAACTCTCTACTGAGAAATCTTATTGGGTTTTTCATACTCGGTTTAGGTATAATCTTAAAATTTTAACCAGGTAGTATTAGCATAATTTCCCAGTATTCAAATTTTCTCTATTAAATACTTAAAATGTTTTTAAATTTTATTTTTCCTGTTCTCAATTCCATTTTTAAGCTCTACTCAAAATAAGATGCTGGGTTTAACAATGCAGAAGATAGATTGTTTTTATTTTCATTGGTCATACGTTTTTGTAAACTCCGAGTAAGGGCAATTAACAGGCTCATTAATAAAATACTTTGCGCTAATATAAAAAAAAATATCTAATTTATTTAAGAACATGAAGCGTATCCTGTCGGGTTCTTTCACAGCATCTCTTGGGAAATGTGGGGACTACTAACAGGGAAAAGCAGCGGATAACATATTTGAAATGATCATGGCTTTCCACGTCTCCCTATCCCTGGTGGCTCTTAGCACGCCTTCTCCTGTTACACCATTCAACCCTCGCTCCATCATCCAATTGATTAGGTCCTTCAAATATGTTATCCGCTGCTTTCCCCTGTCTCTTTTCCCCTCTATCTGGCCTGTTAGTATCAGGTTCTCCAAGCCCTCTTTCCTCATTGCATGTCCCAGGAACTTCAGCTGTCTCTTCCTGATGCTCAGTATTAATTTCCTTTTTGTTTCCATCATTTCTAAGACTTCATCATTGCTCACATGCTCGATCCATGATATTCGCAGAATCCTTCTGTAGAACCACATTTCAGTTGCATCAAATTTTTTCATCATCTTCGATGATATTGTCCAACATTCACTGCCATATTGCAGAACCGACATCACATAGCAATCCAGTACTCTTTTCTTTGTTTCTAGCGAAATTTTCCTGTGTCTTAATACTTTACTCAACTTCTGGAACGCTTCCTTTGTCATGCCAATTCGCCTTCGGATATCTCTGTTGCCCTTTCCGTCTCCTGTTATAACACTTCCCAGATATTTAAATTTTTGTACCTGCTTAATTTTAGTATCCCCGACCTGTATTTGGCATATTGGGCTGCTTTTTTACTGATGACCATGTATTCGGTTTTCTTGCAATTTATTTGTAGTCCTTTCTTGTTATCCTCTTCAGGTACCTTCTGTAGGAGGCCTTACTGAGAAAATGATTTATCATAGTAACCCGTAACTGAATCAGTACTTATATAACACAACTTTAGGATATAATTTCTGACTTGACATTTTCGGAAATACAGGATCGTGTCTTTCCTGTAGGCAATAAAGAAGACGAACGTCTTCAGTTTAAATCTGAACTCGTTTAGCATATTCCATATACTAGACTGCAAATCATTTTTACTGGAATCATTATGTAGTATTCGTTCTTTCTTCCTCTTAAAGTTATGAGGGAGGCTTAGTCCTGGGTTTTGTAATCCTCAGCAATATATTCTTCCTTACAATAAAATAATACCGAAGCTTTTGTGACAAGGTTTTGGACAATGGCAACCCCAAGTTAAAAACGGCCTTGTCACGGGTTGGAGGCGAGTAAAAGTTTGTGCTTATAGTGGGTAGGATCAATATGTCGTGTCTGTTCCTCCTTGTTAAAGTTACAAGAGGGGCTTTAGTCCTGGTTATTCTAATCTTTCAGCAAGACGCGATCCTCAGTGATGCACAAATAATGATAATCTATTTTAAATAGTGAAACAATATTATATAATATTTTAAATAGTGAAACAATATTATATAATATTTTACATTCTTAAGAAATAAAATCTGCAATCGATTTCGTTTTGCACTAAAAAATTGATGTAAATGAAGAAATTCTATTTTTCTGAGTCCACCTGTGGGTAAAAACTTTATTCCTTATCATCAAAATTGACGGTTAATGTCGGGAACTCATTTTTAAGCAGGCTATATGTATTGTCGGAGGCATTTGTAAAAGACGCTTCCACACACACACACACACACACACACACTATTTTAAACATACTGTAAGGTTTAGTAAGCTTGTGTCGTTAGAATCTATCACAACTGAGTAATGAGCTCTGTGCTTACTGGGTACTCTTTACTTTCGGCCTTGTACCACATCCATGCGGCGCTTAGAAAATCAAGTAATGTTAAAAAAAGTATCCTCAAACTATTATTTAAGAACAATAGCAAATTCTATGTAATCTGCAGGTCGGATATATTGTCGCGAAATGCTTACGTTCGGCGTGTTATTGTTTGTCGACTTCTGCACTGAAAGACTAAAAGAAACATCATTGCATGTGGTTTGCTTAAAGCAGCCCATTAAACTTTTTAGTTTGGGATTTAGTTGCCATTTTTTCAGATGGGTTGCCAAACGAAGTTAGAGAACCAGGTTCACTCTACTATTTAACCTGTGGAGATAGTTACACTTTCCGTATAACTGAATATAAACTGTTCCGGTCGAAATTTGAACTTGGTTCACGGTTTCCATTTTCCACACTGTGAATCTGTTCGTATCTCTAAATTTACAAAGCCTAAACTACAAGACGTCAGACTAAACATCGTTATTATTTTTGGTCATCGTGTATTATTTATAAAATAAATTAATTTGGGGCATAACTAAAAATAGATGGGCATCCTTTTGCAGTTTAAAACTTTAAACTAAATAACTAAACAACGAAAGATTTAAGAAGATATGTTTATATAGAGTTTTGTCCTTGTAGTGTGAGGAAGCCGCCCCCAAAATCTACAATATACAAAATTTCACGTAACAGTTTATTTTTGAATCATTTATTTTAATTTTTTAATCATTTCACCCCAACCAAGGCGGCTACATAAGAGAGTCAACGTTTTAGACAGGAAAAAGTGAAGAGAAAGACGAACCAGCTACAGTGGGGGTGAAAGAGAGAGGGCAAGAGAAGAATGTGAACACAGGAATGAAGACAGTTACGAAGATAGAGAGAAAGGAAAAGAACAAGATACAGAGGTGATGTAGAAAGAACCGGAGTTACATAAGAGAGTTGAAATATTAGGCAGGAGGAGAGTGAAGAGAAAGACGAAGCACATACAGGGGGTGACAGAGAAAGGGCAAGATGTGAACACAGGAGTGAAGACAGTTGGGAAGGTAGAGAGAAAAGGAAAGAACAAGATACATGGGGTGATGTAGAAAGGACTGCAGTTAAGTGGATAAGAGATGGGAATTGACTTTGCATTTAAATTCTTGGAGGTTGTAGCCGTCAGGAAAGCAAGTATATGGAAGGGAGTTCCATAAGCGGAAAGCGCGAAAAAAAAAAGCTAAATCGCATTTTTTTGTTGTTTTTTATAATCACATAACCCCAAGCAAAACATTTTACTGCCACTGTTTTGCAGGGGGTTACAAAGGAGGAATGTTATGAGAAATAGTGATATGTTATAGGGGGTGCCAGGAAGTGGATAAGAGAAGGATGACTCTGGCCATAAAGTAAGGGATCAATTTATATATTGACTGTAATGTAGAATTGATCCCCCAATTTATATCCACATTATAATAGTATAGCAAATATTTTTGTATAATCATATCGCCTCAAGCAAGGCATTTTACTGACACTGTTTTGCAGAAGGTTACATAGGAGGAAAGTTATGATAAAAAGTGACAGGTTATAGGGTGTGTCAGAAAGTGGGTAAGAGAAGGATGAGAATACTGATGAGAGTGGAGTGGATGGAGAAAGGAGCATGAGAGAGAGGATGCAGGTTAGTGAGATCAGAGATGACTGTTGACATTACATTTAAATTCTTGGAGATTGTAGCTGTTGGGGAAGGAAGTAAACGAAAGGGAATTCCACAGGCGGGAAGTGCGAGAAAAGAAGCTGATGAAGTAGAATTTGCGTTTACATTTTATTGGTTTCACAGTAAAAGGGTGGGACCTAGTTTAGGCTCGAGTAAATTCATATATAGGGAGCACCAGTGAGCTAAGTTCAGAAGGCACGAAAGTATTTGTAGAAGAGACAAATGGAAGCAACATTGCGCAGGTGAGAAAGTGACTGTATCTGAGCTGGCAAGTCGAGATCAATCACATTACAGATTCTCCGTTGGATTTTGTCAAGGACACTTAGGTGGATAGCAAGAGCACCCGACCAGATATGGCAGCAGTATTCAATGCACGGGCGGATGGTAGATTTATAGATGTGCAGGACTGTTTCAGACGGGAAAAACTTCCTGGCCCTACACAGAGATCCTGAGATCGAAGTGAAGTATCTGTACTTAGTATTTTTGCCTTTTAACATCTCACCAGACTGCGTGTCAGTCATTTCTATCTGAATGTCTCTCCAGAGTTTAACAAGTCTGGTTGGAATTTACCAAGAAAAGAGTATTTTAATTTTTTTAAAAATATATTGATATCAAAAGTATTCTAAAAGTATTATTTAAAAATAATCGAATATCCCATCTAATATACTTACTAAATGCTTAAGACAAGCTAGTCCCAAATACTGTGCTTTTCAACATCAATATTAACGTAAAATATTAATTACAGAAAGACCGATCTATGTTAGTGATACGTTGATATTTTCCTTTATATATATATGTACATATCGTTAAAACTAATACTACGTGGGTAAAATCGTTTGAGTTTGAGCGTGAGGTGACGCCACCTTTTTTGTACACGGATGAAAACTTTCAGGCCAAATCATTTTCAAGGTGTCGCGCCTAGAGTAGTGACGTGTAGTTTGCGCTCGTCGGATTTGCATTTTCACGCAAGATGACCGAACATATCGAGCAGAGATATTATAGTCATTTTTTTCAAAAGTTTGGTAATACTCAAGTTTAAATTATCTAGAAAATTCAACAGGCCGTTGCCGATGATGATATGGGCAAAACACAAATCAAGTAGTACAACCGCTTCGAACGTGGCCGCACTTCAGTGTGGAGCTAGGTACGGTCAGCCAGGCCAGGCCAAGTCACCCACAAGCAGAAAGTAGAGCCAATTGAGAAGGTTCATCGAATAATCCTGGAAGATCATCATGTCAGCCGCTCTCACACCGGCGTGATGTAGCTTCCCTGTGCCTCTTCTACAAGTACTTTCATGGCTTCTGCTCCGATGAGCTTAGATCACTGGTGCCGCCTAAGCACGAATTTACACGAGATACTAGATTAGCAACTAGGTCCCACCCTTTTACAGTTAAACAAATAAGATGTAACCGTAAATTCTACTCCAACAGCTTCTTTTCTCGCGCTTCCCGCCTATGGAACTCCCTTCCACAAGTCTGCTTTCCCGACAGTTACAATCTCCAGGTGTTTAAATGTAAGGTCAATAGACACCTCCTATCACACTAACTCCCAACTATTCTCACAACACTCTCATCACTAACTCCCAACTATTCTCACAACACTCTCATCACTAACTCCCAACTATTCTCACAACACTCTCATCACTAACTCCCAACTATTCTCACAACACTCTCATCACTAACTCCCAACTATTCTCACAACACTCTCATCTACCCAACCCTCATTCTCGGTATCCTCACCCGCCTATCACCCACCCTCTGTTATTTCCTATATTTAACCAGCCTTTCTCCACTCTACGTAGCCCCCTGCACAGTAGTGGCAGTGACATGCCTTGCTCGGGGTGAAACGCTTATAAAAAAAAAAAAAAAAAAAACAATCCATAGAATTTCTCACGAAATGGGAATAAGCAAAGGATCATTACATATAATTTTATGGGTCTATCTGTGCACGTAGAGAGTGTCAGCGAAGTTCACTCGTTCATTCCGTCCACATAATCCAAGCTTTCCTTGTCCTTTATCGACAGGCTACTCTTCCAACTTCGCACCATGGACTGCAGGCTATCTCCCAATCTAAAAACTATACTGAAAGACAAGTGATTTGAGTCACGAGATGAAATTATGAGAAAAGCAACAGCCAAGCAGCTTAGCATTCCTTAGAAAGGGGCGTTAACAAGGAGAAGTGTTGGAAATCCCAAGAGGGTATTTTGAAGGGTATTAAATAAAATTTGTGAAATGTACTAAATTGATTTTTAATATCGAAACTTCGGATGGTATTTGAACGCACCAAGTGTATATATATATTGTGTGTATTTAGGCAGCATTTTTTCATTAATGTTTCATTAAATAATATAGACAAGTTTTATCAATTTATTTTATGTCATTTTTTTCAGATTGTCTGATAAGCTTAATAATATTATCATTAAATAAATAAAGAAAATTGCAATATTGATACATAATTTTTTTTATAATCCAATCAAAGCTTTCTGCTTACATAAGCCATTTTCAAAGATGTCAAATTACATTATAGTATAACAATTCAGAGCAATAATGACAATAATGTCAGTAATGTTTTTGTTGACATGGTAGGTTTCCAAGCAACGACAAGCTCGTGCATACAAGACGCTGGAAGCGAATATCGCACCACATCTAATGACGTCTCATGATGAGAGTGAAAACAGGGAATATTAAGTATCGGAAGCCATCGGAATAAATCAATCGCTTCTGTTATTAATTTTAGGGATTTATGGATATTTGTGGAGAAAGCTTATATTGCATTATAAAATAAATTATGTATAAATTTTGTGATTTTCTTTCATCTTATGATAATGCTATTAAGAGTATCAGTCAATATGAAACAATTTACATATAATAGACAAAACAGGCCTATATTATTTAATGAAACATGCATCATTTATAAATAATATATATAATATATATATAATATGAATTGAGCGCGTAGAATGATAATATATGCGCTAAAAAGTCTGCCTTCTTCCACCGAACGTCCATAGCCCAGATGTAGAATCGCCGACTGACGCCAATTCGGTCGTGTTTCAATCCTGGGTTAAAAAGCATTTGGAGTCTATATATATATATATAAACAAGCGTTTGATATCACTGAACTTGTAAATTGTTTTGGACAAACAAAACCCCATTTTTCCTTAAAGGTTACCTTTTTCGCCAACACCTCATCAGAATAATGGTTGGCAAACTAAATAGAATATTAACGAAATTGGCAAAGTGACAAACGGCTGGGGAGAAAACGAGGAACTGCAACTAAAATACGATTTATTATTAAAATGGGAGAAAAAAATGTGGGGAGAAAAATGGCAAAACTCCAGAACAAATAATTACAATGAGTATAAAAAGGATAATCAGAACTAACAAGCGTCCTAGTAAAGAAATAAACCCGACAAAATTCTCTTTGTGTTGACATAGAGACGGTCGGTTTAATTTAATAGAAACGGCCTGTATAATACGCAGATGTTTTCTGACCATGATCTGCTGAAAATGGTCAACTTCGATTCCGTATATTTGTCAGCGCAATCTGGATTGTTTTAAAGGTGATGGCTTATCGCTGAATCGTGTATCATCTGCTTATTACGGGTAACAATACCTAGTCTAACATTGACACGCACATGTGTAATCCGCATTTCAAGGCGCTGATTGGTCCATCCTGTATAGTCAGCGTTACACTGGCATTTATACAACCAAACTATTTTGTAGTTAGACTAACTTTCTCAACTGAAGAAAATTCCAATTGACAAAATATTCAGGTCTTTATTGTTTCGATCAATACATTTCAGCAGATTGACTCTCTAGCTTTTCTATTCTTCTAAAGTTATGGGTTGAATCTTTTTCTGTAATAGGATATTTTAATTTTAAATTCAAGATTACCGTGAGAGTTAAAACAATTTTTGCCAGATGGATACGTCGCTTTTGGTAGTTCTAGTAGTGTGAATCCTCCAAACCAGGATAGTTTACTTGTTTTCAAAAATGAATGTCTAACATCATCATATATTCCTTCTTTGTGAGAAAACAGATTTGATCTATCTATCTATCTATCTATCTATCTATAGATAGATAGATAGATAGATAGATAGATAGATATGCACAGATTAGCATTAGGATAGATAAATAGATATGAACAGACTGGGATAGTTTTGAACTGACTGAGTGTTGTGACCTCGTCACCAAGCTGTTATGATCTTGTTAGCACAAAGACACAACGACGGAATAGAGTTAACATATATATTACAAAACAGTAGTACAAATATATACCAATGAGTGATTATCAGCGTGACATGTGCATTGTCGTGCAATTGATATCGACTCGGAACGACAATTCAGGGAGCTGAGTTCGAATTCCAGTTGAATTCCTTGCATTCACTTACAGATTAATACCTTGGGAAAGGTATTAATCTGTCTCTTCTCTCTAGTTGTGGATTAACTAACAGGACAGATTGGGTTCTATTGCCTTGGCTGGCAACCAGTCTACCGCAGAAAGCAATGGTAACCTACTGCGGGATAATCTTCTGCGCATTCACTCGTGTCTCTTTCGAGACATGATCGCCCAAAGTGTGTATCACGTATGGCACTTAACTGACTGTTTAGTCTGTCTGTCAGAGTTATCTGCTGGAATAGCTTCTGTTATCACTCTCTGATCTCTATCTCTCTTACTCTTTGCTTTGTAGAAGTAGAACTGCTATATATATTTTGGATGAGTTCATGTGTCATATGGGTAAGTCTCCATAACACTGAGATAGATAGATAGATAGATAGATAGATAGATGTGGACAGACTGATGTAAATCTAAAGAATTTTCTCTATAGTAAATATTTACGAAATTTAGCCAATGTGATTCCACCACAAAGGAAAAATTTTCAATGAAGTCTGAATTGACTTGCAGAGTTCTGCAAGCCTAACTTGTTGCCATTGTTCTGCGACAGAAGCTAAAGATAGAAGTTACCAAAAATACATTACAATGGATTCTCTATCAACCCCTTTCACTCTCTCTCTCTCTCCTCTCTCTCCGTCTATCTCTCTCTCTCTGTTTTTTACCCTCTCTTACAACCTACTTTTCTTCTTTCTATTTTTCACGTTCTTGCTCACTCTATGTCTTTTGTTTTTCGCTTTCTTTTTTATCTTTCTGATTCGTTCTCTTTCTGTAAGTCATTCCTTTGTCTCTCTCTTTTTTCTTCAGCTGTTCTGTCTCATTCTGCCCCATCGTATCTTTCTCTTTATCTTTCTCCCCCCCCTCTCTCTCTTTTACACATATATATATATTTCAATATCTTTTTTTTACACTATTTACATTGTTCGGATTATTGTCCTCGTGTTTATTGCCATGTTTACGACGTTTCAGCAGTCGTACGCTCCGGACTTCTTCAGCTGCTGGGAATTTTGAACAAAACCTTTTATTTCAATCACTGGAGTATATGATTTTCATTCCATGTGCGATGCTAATTCTGGTTGCCAAATGTTGTGAGTTCAATACCAGGCTACAGCAGTGGTGAACAAATAACTCAGAGAGTTAAGTTAAAGGGAGATAACTGAATGGCAATCAGAAGTGGCATCGCACATGGATTCGATGTGATATTCCTCCAGTGACCGAAATAAAGGGTTCGGTTCGAAATTTCTAGCGTCTGAAGATGGGCGGAGAGTAAAACGGCTGAAACGTCGTAAACATAGCAATAAAGATAGGGACAATAGTTTGAACAATGTTAATAGTGTAAATACTACCTAATCTCAGAAGTATGGACAAATCTCTGCTTTTTTCTTTCTCTTCATCTCTTCTTTTCTGAATCGCTCTCTCTCTCTCTCTCTCTCTCTCTCTCTCTCTCTCTCTCTCTCTCTCTCTCTCTTAAATGGCTTGAATTCTATTTCCGAGTCAATTTGTAAACCGTCACAGAACTAATATTTCTATTCAGTGCATACAAATTCAGTTAAGTGCTATACGTGATGCACGCTTTGGGTGATCATGTCTTGAAAGAGACATGACTGACTGGGCAGAAGATTATCCCGCAGTAAGTTGTCATTGCTTTCTGCGGTAGTTTGGTTGGTTGTCAAGGCTATAGAACCCAATCTGTCTTGTTATTTGACTCATAGCTAGAAAAGGAAGAGATGTATTATATTATTAAGTAGTAATTAGTGGGGGATCAGTTTATTACTACATAACAATATAAAGCTGATTCTTCACTTTTTTTGTTTTTAACTGTTATATTCAGTCAGTCAGTTAAGTGTCATACGTGATACACGCTTTGGGCGATCATGTCTCAAAAGAGGCATGACTGACTGGACAGAAGATTATCTCGCAGTAGGTTGCCATTGCTTTCTGCGGTAGACTGGTTGCCAGCCAAGGCATTACAAAACAATCTGTCCTATTATTTAAGGCATAATGCATTATTTAACCCACAATCCGAAAGACGGATTAATACCTTTCCCAAAGGTTTTTGTGCGGAAGTGAATACAAAGAATGCAGACGAATTAGGTGATTGTTAAACTGAAAAGGACAACCTGTTCGTAGTGCGTTTCCGAATGTTAAGTCACTTTTTTGAAACCTTTCAAACTATTTCAACAATTTCTTTCGTTTAAAGAATTTATCTCGCCATCGCCATGAATATTTCAAGTTGCTTCTGCAGCATTATTGCATTTTCTAAAAACTTCAAAACCGTTACATGACCTTTGTGCTCCGTTCATTAGCGTGGCGACAAGTTAGTAACCAATATAATTGAATCGTTTTGCTGTGTCGTCATTTGCTCGTTTAAAATCGTGCCAAACGCGTACCAACACGCATTGTTATCATTGTTATCATTGTTATTATGTTGAAGAGTGAAAATATCATTTAAATATCGCTATCAGATGGTGGACATTACTTAGGGGATGCCTTGATAGAATTTGAAAATGGAATCTAATTATCGCAGATAAAAGCCAAGGTTTCAAATATTTGTAACAGCCAGTACACGAGCACACACACACACACACACACACACACAAATACGCACAAAAACACACACAAATTCACAAGAACACATATACACACACAAATATATATATATAGATAGATACATATTTGTCAAAGAACCCATACCATTAACTGGCTACCTAAGTTACGACCACGTCGGTCTCTTCAGGTAAAGAAGCATTTGCCTGAAGAGACCGGGGTGGTCCAAATCAAGGTAGCAAATAAATGGTGTGGGTTCGGTTCTTTGACATATTGTTAACTCTGCATATTCAATTCATTTCTTTTGATCGTGCACTGAGAACATTTTTGGATCAACCTGAAACTGTTTTACTGGTGTATATATATGCGAAAATATCTCCCTGATTAAGGGATATTTACTTGTTTTTAACCTTTTAAAACCCTTCAACTTAAAAACCTCATCACTTCATAAGACACAAGAAGTGTCGAAACAAAATAGCTACTTTTCTAGTGATATCGTAAGATAATAATGTTATAATTTCTGAATATGTAATTTGGCATCAGTCGAAGATTCTAACCCTAACCACAGCAAAGAGAGGAGATTATAAGGTATTATATACACACGGTGTATACACACGCCAGCAGCCAAGAGAACTCAATTCATGACTGTAGAGTATTGATCTTGCGTGTGGGCATATATATTTTAATTCAATGACGGACATAAAAATATTTCTGCAAAATACAATATTAATAATAATATTTTTATCATAACCAACTAGTTTCTGGTTCATTTTCAATGAAAGCTGTACAAAAGAGAGATTGTTGCCCAAATACACAATATATATATATTAACTGGAGCAGATAGACTAAACTATCGCCCGCTTCACACTCCACCCATATCTATTGAACAGGTGTAGAGGCTCATTTCTTCTTCCCTGTTTAGGGTGTGGGTTCCGGCTTTCTATTTTTCAAACTTTTCACTCTTAGGTAGCCACCTGCACATATGTGGCGTCACCGCCTTGCTTTGAGTGATATGATTTAATATATATATATATATATATATATATATATATATATATATTTCGGGGGCATTTAGATCATCTACATAGACATGCACTCACTCACACACACACACTTATATATATATATATATATATATATATATATATATAAGTGTGTGTTAATGAGTGGATGGCTATGTAGAAGAACTGAATGTTCCCCCATATATATATATATATATATATATATATATATGTATAAGTGTGTGTTAGTGAGTGGATGAATTTGTAAAAGAACGAAATGTCCCCCCATATATATATATATATATATATATATAAGTGTGTCTGAGTGAGTGGATGAATATGTAGAAGATCTAAATGTCCCCCCATATATATATATATATATATATATGTGTGTGTGTGTGTGTGTGTGTGTGTGTGTGTGAGGGAGTGGATGACTATGTAGAAGACCTAAATCTACCCGCATATATATATATATATATATATATATATATATGTGTGTGTGTACGTGTGTGTGTGTGTGTGTGTGTGAAAGAGAGAGAGAAAGAGTGAGTGGATGACTATGTCGAAGAAATAAATGTCCGCCCATATATATATGTATATATATATGTCAGGTCACACTTTGAGTGCTACTGGTACCATGTAACCCAGTACTACCTGTTGCATGGTCGGGTCATCGGCGACTAAACTGATTCACCCACCAGGCTATTCTGGTGAGGAGGGTGGCTAGACACCCAGCAGGATTAAAAACAAGACCTGTCAAAAGGCATATGAACCTTCTTGTAGGGTTAACAGCCATCTAGCAAAAGGGTGTACATTAAGCACCATATATATATATATTACGGAGAGTAAAACGGCTGAAACGTCGTAAACATAGCAATAAAGATAGGGACAATAGTTTGAACAATGTTAATAGTGTAAATACTACCTAATCTCAGAAGTATGGACAAATCTCTGCTTTTTTCTTTCTCTTCATCTCTTCTTTTCTGAATCGCTCTCTCTCTCTCTCTCTCTCTCTCTCTCTCTCTCTCTCTCTCTCTTAAATGGCTTGAATTCTATTTCCGAGTCAATTTGTAAACCGTCACAGAACTAATATTTCTATTCAGTGCATACAAATTCAGTTAAGTGCTATACGTGATGCACGCTTTGGGTGATCATGTCTTGAAAGAGACATGACTGACTGGGCAGAAGATTATCCCGCAGTAAGTTGTCATTGCTTTCTGCGGTAGTTTGGTTGGTTGTCAAGGCTATAGAACCCAATCTGTCTTGTTATTTGACTCATAGCTAGAAAAGGAAGAGATGTATTATATTATTAAGTAGTAATTAGTGGGGGATCAGTTTATTACTACATAACAATATAAAGCTGATTCTTCACTTTTTTTGTTTTTAACTGTTATATTCAGTCAGTCAGTTAAGTGTCATACGTGATACACGCTTTGGGCGATCATGTCTCAAAAGAGGCATGACTGACTGGACAGAAGATTATCTCGCAGTAGGTTGCCATTGCTTTCTGCGGTAGACTGGTTGCCAGCCAAGGCATTACAAAACAATCTGTCCTATTATTTAAGGCATAATGCATTATTTAACCCACAATCCGAAAGACGGATTAATACCTTTCCCAAAGGTTTTTGTGCGGAAGTGAATACAAAGAATGCAGACGAATTAGGTGATTGTTAAACTGAAAAGGACAACCTGTTCGTAGTGCGTTTCCGAATGTTAAGTCACTTTTTTGAAACCTTTCAAACTATTTCAACAATTTCTTTCGTTTAAAGAATTTATCTCGCCATCGCCATGAATATTTCAAGTTGCTTCTGCAGCATTATTGCATTTTCTAAAAACTTCAAAACCGTTACATGACCTTTGTGCTCCGTTCATTAGCGTGGCGACAAGTTAGTAACCAATATAATTGAATCGTTTTGCTGTGTCGTCATTTGCTCGTTTAAAATCGTGCCAAACGCGTACCAACACGCATTGTTATCATTGTTATCATTGTTATTATGTTGAAGAGTGAAAATATCATTTAAATATCGCTATCAGATGGTGGACATTACTTAGGGGATGCCTTGATAGAATTTGAAAATGGAATCTAATTATCGCAGATAAAAGCCAAGGTTTCAAATATTTGTAACAGCCAGTACACGAGCACACACACACACACACACACACACACAAATACGCACAAAAACACACACAAATTCACAAGAACACATATACACACACAAATATATATATATAGATAGATACATATTTGTCAAAGAACCCATACCATTAACTGGCTACCTAAGTTACGACCACGTCGGTCTCTTCAGGTAAAGAAGCATTTGCCTGAAGAGACCGGGGTGGTCCAAATCAAGGTAGCAAATAAATGGTGTGGGTTCGGTTCTTTGACATATTGTTAACTCTGCATATTCAATTCATTTCTTTTGATCGTGCACTGAGAACATTTTTGGATCAACCTGAAACTGTTTTACTGGTGTATATATATGCGAAAATATCTCCCTGATTAAGGGATATTTACTTGTTTTTAACCTTTTAAAACCCTTCAACTTAAAAACCTCATCACTTCATAAGACACAAGAAGTGTCGAAACAAAATAGCTACTTTTCTAGTGATATCGTAAGATAATAATGTTATAATTTCTGAATATGTAATTTGGCATCAGTCGAAGATTCTAACCCTAACCACAGCAAAGAGAGGAGATTATAAGGTATTATATACACACGGTGTATACACACGCCAGCAGCCAAGAGAACTCAATTCATGACTGTAGAGTATTGATCTTGCGTGTGGGCATATATATTTTAATTCAATGACGGACATAAAAATATTTCTGCAAAATACAATATTAATAATAATATTTTTATCATAACCAACTAGTTTCTGGTCATTTTCAATGAAAGCTGTACAAAAGAGAGATTGTTGCCCAAATACACAATATATATATATTAACTGGAGCAGATAGACTAAACTATCGCCCGCTTCACACTCCACCCATATCTATTGAACAGGTGTAGAGGCTCATTTCTTCTTCCCTGTTTAGGGTGTGGGTTCCGGCTTTCTATTTTTCAAACTTTTCACTCTTAGGTAGCCACCTGCACATATGTGGCGTCACCGCCTTGCTTTGAGTGATATGATTTAATATATATATATATATATATATATATATATATATATATATATATATATTTCGGGGGCATTTAGATCATCTACATAGACATGCACTCACTCACACACACACACTTATATATATATATATATATATATATATAAGTGTGTGTTAATGAGTGGATGGCTATGTAGAAGAACTGAATGTTCCCCCATATATATATATATATATATATATATATATATATATATATATATATGTATAAGTGTGTGTTAGTGAGTGGATGAATTTGTAAAAGAACGAAATGTCCCCCCATATATATATATATATATATATATATAAGTGTGTCTGAGTGAGTGGATGAATATGTAGAAGATCTAAATGTCCCCCCATATATATATATATATATATATATATATATATATATATGTGTGTGTGTGTGTGTGTGTGTGTGTGTGTGAGGGAGTGGATGACTATGTAGAAGACCTAAATCTACCCGCATATATATATATATATATATATATATATATGTGTGTGTACGTGTGTGTGTGTGTGTGTGTGTGTGTGTGAAAGAGAGAGAGAAAGAGTGAGTGGATGACTATGTCGAAGAAATAAATGTCCGCCCATATATATATGTATATATATATGTCAGGTCACACTTTGAGTGCTACTGGTACCATGTAACCCAGTACTACCTGTTGCATGGTCGGGTCATCGGCGACTAAACTGATTCACCCACCAGGCTATTCTGGTGAGGAGGGTGGCTAGACACCCAGCAGGATTAAAAACAAGACCTGTCAAAAGGCATATGAACCTTCTTGTAGGGTTAACAGCCATCTAGCAAAAGGGTGTACATTAAGCACCATATATATATATATATATATATATATATATATATATGCGCGGAGGATACATTCCAGGTTGGTGTCTGGCGTGCAATAACTCACCTTATGGGCAGGTGGTTGCTCTTTAGCCTTGGATGGTAGTCTACCTAGAGATGGAAAACTCGTATATGGAAAGCCTGAGGTCTGTTGTTCACATAATCTGTGGCAAACATTTGCACCGACTTTTGTGCTATCAGCGGTTCCAAAAAGTGTGGATGGCTCTACACAAACCTTCACCACTCTAATCAAATCATTTGTGTGGGTTTCTGGCAGCTTACCAGGGTTCATCTGTGGATCAAACCTCGCGCACAAACAAGCACACACACAATTACAACAAGAAGTCCATTGGCGATAGGGTAAAGGCGACGGGGACAAGTAAAGGATATTGCTGGAAGTCCTTAGCTGGAGCCTTACACAATGGCGGCCAATGGGTGATAGCCGTTCTGCGCTAACACGTGAGCAATGGCGCAGTCCGTGTCCTCCAATGGTGACAAAGCAGCCCTATTTAGGGATAGCACTGCTTTCCCCATGCCGGGGAGGGGGCGGTAAAAGGAGCCCTAAATATTGCATGCTCACATCAACCTTGGCAGCCAACTGCAGTTGTCTGGGTATCCAATCACGCAGTCAAAATACTACACGCCAAAATAACCGCAAACGGAAATTTGCTTTTGGAAGCTGGAATGTTCGTACTCTCCAGGATACTAATTCTGCACCTGAGCGTAAAACCGCTCTTGTTTCCCTTGAGTTACAGAAATACAACATTGATATAGCTGCCTTATCTGAAACTCGCCTTGCTGGAATTTCCCAGCTACGAGAAGAAAAGGGTGGATATGACTTCTTTTGGTCTAGAAAAGGTGAAAACGAATCTCGGCAATTTGGAGTTGAATTTGCCATTAAATCAGAACTGGCTAAGTCTCTATCTTCGTTGCCTAAGGGTATTTCGGATCGAATCATAACCCTTTCTTTGGAATTGGGTGGAAATACCCGGCTGACGATCATCAGTTGTTATGCTCCAACATTGGCTGGCTCAGAACAGGAGAAAGAAGAATTTTACGATCTCCTTCGTGATGTCATCCTCAAGGTGCGCCACAAGGATAAGCTTATTCTTGCTGGGGACTTTAATGCTCGCGTTGGAAATGATGGCCAATCTTGGACTGGTGTACTAGGTGGTCATGGTGTAGGCAAGGTAAATGGAAACGGTTTGAGGCTTCTCACTATCTGTAGGGAGTTCGGCCTTAACATTACAAATACCTTGTTCCAACAAGCAAACCACCACAAAACCACCTGGATGCATCCTCGGTCTAAGGATTGGCATCTCATAAACTATATCATCACAAAACGAAGAGACATCAGTGACTTCAACATCACTCGCTCATTTCACACATCCTGCTACCTTTCAGATCATGCTCTCTTGCGAAGTAGACTCTCATTGAGTTTATACAAGCGTAGGGTGTTTAGGTCAACAGCTCCGAAACGGATTGATGTCCTTCCCCTGAAATTAGCAGACAAGAAATATGAAATCTCTGTTAAGCTTGAGGCTGCCTTGGACTCAGTGAATATCACTGATGATATAGAATGTTCTTGGAAAGCATTGCAGAAGGCAACTCATTCAACAGTAGTAGAAATTCTTGGAATTCCGCGTAGAAAGCACCAGGACTGGTTTGATGAAAACAACGAGGATGCAAAAAAGCTCATTAACAAGATGCACACTACACACAAAGCCTGGATAGAGGACAAGAATTCGTCTGCCAAGCAGATGTCTTACAGGAAATGCAAAGGTGAGGTGCAAAGGGCTCTCAGAGCCATGAAGGAACAGTGGTGGTATAAAAAAGCAATTGAGCTCCAAGAAGCTTCTGACAGTAAAAACACCAAAGCATTCTATAATGGTCTTAAAGAAATATTTGGGCCTGAAACGAATGGTGCCTCACCTGTATGTACAACGGACGGGGAAACGCTGCTCACTGATAAGTCAGATATTCTAAAGAGATGGAAGGAACACTTTGAGACAGTTCTAAACACATCATCTGAAGTCGACAATGATGTCATCTCGTCCCTTCCACAATGTGCTGAAATTCCTGAGTTGTCATTTGAACCAGCTTATCAAGAGGTACTTGAATCTATCAAACAGATTGCCTCCGGTAAATCCCCGTCACCTGATGATCCCATCCCTCCTGAAGTGTACAAATGTGGCGGACATGCTTTAGTAAAGAAGCTACATGCTCTTTTTGTGGAAATATGGAAAGCCGGGCGTGTTCCGCAAGATTATAAGGATGCATGTATTAAGCACTTGTACAAGAATAAAGGAGCGAGGAATCTCTGCGACAATCATCGGGGAATATCACTTCTTTCCATTGCTGGAAAAATTCTGGCCAGATTAATTCTGAACCGAATTACCACACATCTTGTTGATAAAATCTACCCTGAGTCACAGTGTGGCTTCCGATCTGGTCGTGGCACCATTGACATGATATTTTCGCTCCGACAAGTTGCAGAAAAGGTACGAGAGAAGAACCAGGAACTGTACATGGTGTTTGTCGATTTGACAAAAGCCTTTGATTCAGTGAACCGTGACGCTCTCTGGAAAGTTCTGCGCAAGCTTGGCATACCTGAAAATATGCTTAAGGTGATCATCTCTTTTCATGAAGGAATGAAGGCTAAGGTTGTGTCTGACGTCAGACGCCTTCGACGTCACAAATGGGACAAAACAGGGGTGTGTGATGGCTGTACTTTTTGCTCTTTATTTTTCCCTGATGCTGAAATATGCCTTTGGTGATATTGATACTGGCGTGAAATTTCAGTTCCGTTCTTCTGGTGGTTTATTCAACCATCAGAGGTTTAAAGCCAAGACCCTTGTTCGAACTGAAATAATCCGAGATTTGCTCTTTGCAGATGCTGCTGCTCTTGTAGCAACATCTTTCGAAGAGGCACAGTTTTTGCTCGATCGTTTCGCAACTGCGTGTACGGCTTTTGGGTTTACAATCAGCATTAAAAAGACAGAGATGGTGCATCAACCATATATACCTCCAAAGCAAGTCGCGGGAGTGAGGACAGAGCCACCTGAATATCGTTTTCCAGAAAGACAACTGAAGGTGGATGGTCAAGCCGTTAAGTATACAAGGTGTTTTCCCTACTTGGGCAGCAAGGTGAATCATGATGGTTCATTGGATGACGAAATTGTCAACAGGATTGCGAGGGCTACACATGCCTTTGGGAAGTTGCGCCATCGCCTGTGGGATGAACGTGGGATCCGATTGGATACGAAAATTGTGGTTTATCGAGCTGTTATTCTCTCCATCCTCCTGTATGGCTCTGAGTCTTGGACTCCTTATAGACTTCACATCCGTCAGCTGGATGTATTTCACAAACACTGTTTGCGGTCAATCTGTGGTCTTAGCATTCGAGACAAGATGCCCAACGTTGACCTCTTCAGAAAATGTAATATTTCTGGAATAGAGCCATTCCTCATTCAGTTCCAACTACGTTGGACTGGACACGTATTGAGGATGACCGAGGAAAGGATACCAAAAATCATGATGTACAGTCAATTGGAGAGCGGTAGGAGAAATGTTGGACGGCCTTTACTGAGGTACAAGGATAAGATCAGGAGTAATTTGATTTCTCTCAATCTGCCTCACAACATTCTTGAGAGCAGAGTCTCTGATCGAATGGAGTGGAAGGCATGTTGTTTTGATGGTCTTCAGCGTTTCAAATCTGACAGTCTGAATCATATGAGTCAGAAACGAGAGAGAGTCAAGCGGGCTGTATTGGTACCTGCAAGTGCATCCCATAATCAGCACACTTGCACTCTGTGTGGATTGATTTGTAAGTCCCTTGCTGGACTTAGATGTCATCAGAGGTTGAAGCATGGATGAAGTCAGAGTTGTCGGAACCTCATACGTCGAGATCGACGGGAGAGTCCATCATATGCATATATATATATAAGTGTGTGTGAGTGAGTTGATGACTATGTACAAGATCTGAATGTCCCCACATATATATATATATATATATATATATATATATATAAGTGTGTGTGAGTGAGTGGATGAAGATGTAGAAGTTCTAAATGTCCCCCATATATATATATATATATATGTGTGTGTGTGTGTGTGTGTGTGTGTGTGTGGATGACTATGTAAAAGATCTGAATGTCCCCCTATATATATAACTGGCTACTTGTTTTCGCGTACATCTGTTTGCTAGCTCAAGTAGATTTGTGTTTATTGGACACCTACAAACTCCACTAAAAATGTTTAGTAAAATAGAAACAAAAATTAGCAATGTTATTAACCCTGACCTAGTATCTCGGCTCCGATCCCTTTCTTACCAGCGCTATATAGCTTCTGTCTGCCTTTTCTATAAATACTTTGATGGTCATTGTTCTGATGAGCGTTCCCCTCTGGTAGCTAGACCTTATGAAGCTAAAGCATACTACTAGCTCGGCGTCAAGTTTTTATGCTCTTACAGGTTAAATAGCCAGATGTAACCGTCAGTTCTATGCTAACAGTTTCTTCTCTCACACTTCACGCTTGTAGAAATCGGTTCCAATTACTTGCCTTCCAGTAAACGCCCTTCAAATCTTTAAATGCAATATCAATCGTTATATTTCACCTTCTAAGGCCCTGTATTTTTACTGTTTTCTCTTCATAAGAATGCTTACTTTGGCAAATATTCTCTCACACTCACTTACCACTTGCGTCTTAGTGGTTTATTACTTGCTTATGGTAAAGAAATTTAACAAAATATACATAAATTATGCATAAACAAATCACGCAAAAATTAACAATATATCGAGAAAGAGAAAGAGAGAGAAGGTGGGAGAAAGATTAACGTATTACAAACGGTTTCTTCAGAAACTACAAATCAAAATGTTTAATCTAACTCAGAATATTCCCAAAAGATTTAAGTTGGCACAGAGATCAAATAAGGTTAGGTGAAGGGTGGAGGAGTATACATTTAAATATTAGTCAACAATCATACCGACATATATATATATATATATATATATATATCGCCAATTCGGCCGGGTTTCAATCCTGGATTAAAAGCAATCGGAGTCTAGCCGTACTGATGAGCTGTGATATAGCAAAACATATCTGTCTGCGGAAGACTATATATATATATATATATGTGTGTGTGTGTGTGTGTGTGTGTGTGTGTGTGTATAACTAAATTTGTTTTTAAATTAAAATTAATGTAGTTTACACTGCGCCACGGAAATTTCTGCTTCGAGATTTTTACCTCGTCATCAGGCAATGTTATATATATATATATATATATATATATATATATATATATATATATATATATATCCAGATGAAGAGAACCAACAGTTTTACACTATACTTTATATATATATATATATATATATATATATATATATATATATTAAATTACTTTAATCCGAAACGGAAAAGTAGG
Organism: Ascarosepion bandense; assembly: GCA_037127315.1. Classification (NCBI taxonomy): domain Eukaryota; kingdom Metazoa; phylum Mollusca; class Cephalopoda; order Sepiida; family Sepiidae; genus Ascarosepion; species Ascarosepion bandense. The sequence continues at coordinate 674,001 of JBBBDQ010001688.1, forward strand.
AAAGTAAATTCCAATAATCTGATCCTAATTAATATTAAAAATGTTAATATTAAAGATGATACAGGAGGAGAGCTCAATGTAATTAAAATTACAGAGCCAATATAAATTAAAATCAATTTTCAAAATTAAAAAATGTTATAGACTTACTGTTGCTGAGGAGACGTGAAATGTCTCTTAGAGATTTCATGTTAAAATATTCATTCAACATTTTTAAATTTTAAAAATTTATTTAAATTTATATATATATATATATATATATATATATATATATATATAGTAAAAAGAACCTTCAGATATTGGAGGCCATCTGCATTAAATCTAAACAACCCACACTTATTAAAATCACGTTTAAATCTGGTCATAACACATTAAATTTCATTTGAATATATGGTTCTGTTGTCATTTCGCGCTATCACGCGGTGTGACGCCATAGAACCACATTGCAAATTTGCGAACTGCGTTTGTTATTTTTGGTAATTGTTGCCGTTGCCTAGCGGAGTTTTATGTCAACACAAAATAAAATCGTCGCTGATGGTGAATGTTATTGTGTTACAGTCATAATAACCTCTCTGAAGATGGCTCATGTGAGCCGAAAGCTTAGAACCAAATTAATAAAAAATTATCCAAATGTTAGAGAATTTTTGTCTTTATTTTCAACTGAAATTAAAACCAAAATAGGATGTTTGGAACGGCTCATGATTAAACATAATAAACATTTATTGTCTTTTATATTTAACAGTATATGTTTAGAAAAAAAAAATATATATATATATATATATATTGAGCACTTTTCGGTTCCGCAAACTTCTTCGGGCGCTAAAACCTAATTCTGCCGCTTTCGACTTACCTGGCTACACTCATTATTTATATAGAGTTTATACACTTGTTTTTATATACACTGATATACACGTACGCATAACCTAGTATACGGAGATAATTTGGAACTGCATAATATACATTCGCTCACACAGTTCAAAATAAAGCAAAGCGGAAACATATCTGCACATGCGCACAACGTCTCTACACAGCCATCGTTTTTCGTTTGTGTCACGAGCATTATTTTCTTGTTTAATGCTGATACTGTGTTTCCTACCCACCCACAGGCAAGAGTTCCTCCCGAAAAATCAATCTACCTGGTGGCTTGGAGTTTGGCATTTTCACGAAACAAAAAACTTAAGGAAAGAGATTGTAACAAAGATGTAGCGAATTTCCGGTTTGTGTTATGCGTATAAACACAATGCATGGCCTCCGCAAAGGGAGGCACTATTTTCCTTGCTTAAATAAATAATACCCTTATTTTCCTTATATATATATATATATATATATATATATATATATATATATATATATTGTTCGAAATACGTTTATCACATTGCATCACAAATAACTGCGGTTTGTTCCGCGATACGAGGTTGCGAATAAGTTGATTAATACACAAAGAATCTTCGCCATCTCATCTTTTGTAATATTTTAGGAAACACAGCAGTAAGTATTCAAATAGGTATATGTCAGTGCGTGCATGCACGTCTGATCATATACAAATATAGATAAATAATAATATTTGAAAATTCGTCTACATGTGAGCGAAGGAAAAGATATACAGGAACACATACATGAGTTTCTGTATATATTCTTCTTCTTCTTCTTCTTCTTTTTCTAGATAGACCGAAATAGATAGATAGATAGATAGATGTGATGATACTGGAATGACATAGATAGATAGATAGATAGATAGATAGATAGATAGATAGATAGATATGAGCAGACCGAGATAGATATGAACAGACCGAGATAGATAGATATGGACAGACATAGATAGATAGATAGATAGATAGATAGATAGATAGATAGATAGATAGATAGATAAGAAGGAAGGAAGGGACAGACCGAGATAGATAGATATGGACAGACATACATAGATAGATAGATAGATAGATAGGAAGGAAGGAAGGAAGGAAGGAAGGAAGGAACAGACCGAGATAGATAGATATGGACAGACATAGATAGATAGATAGATAGATAGGAAGGAAGGAAGGAACAGACCGAGATAGATAGATAGATAGATAGATAGATAGATAGATAGATAGATAGATAGATAGATAGATAGATAGATAGATAGATAGATAGATAGATAGATAGATAGATAGATAGATAGATATGAACAAACCGAGATAGATAGATTTTTCTCTTTAATTAGAGCTGAATAATATCACTTTAGAAAATATTTACATATTTCAATGTTTGTTTCGCATATTGGTTCGGTTTTTTTCGTCATTATTTTATAATTCTTTTCAACGAGCCAGAAAATAAATGTTGAAATCTTAACAAAATATTGTTTACTCTTCTTCTCTCTGTTAAACAAATAATTGATTACTAGCATCGATTTTTCAAAGTTTAATTTTCTTCCGTTCGCTTGCAGTACGGACAGGCAATCCGTGAAAATATATTAAAATTTTCATAGTAGCCTCCGCCGTGAATCGAACTTGCCTTATACTGACAATCATAATGCCAGCGCGCACAAACGGATGGACACACATATCATCAGACGTATACTATGCCGGCAAACGTATGCATTATTGTTGACGTATATTAATGTTTCCGTTTGCACACGCGAGAAAAATGTCTGACGTTAACTCACTTAAATACCGCTGATGGAGTATGTTTAGTCCGAGTTAAAGTCTCTTACTTTTGATAAAATTCATATTGTAATTATTTGCATATCGATTGATAAGGAAAGTTAAATGCGTGGCCAAGTGGTAAGAAGGTTAATATTGGGTTTATAAAAAGCCGGTTCGAATTTCGCTATTATCCATTTGTCGATTCTAGCGCCTGTATGAAGTCTTTGAAAAAGCAGTACGGGTGAAATTGGTTGTATTGATAGATATGAACAGACTGTCATAGACAGATATGAGTAGACTGTATTAGACAGAACCAAGCATTATGGGTGAAATTAACTCAGAGAGATATGAACAGACTGTGATAGATATGAATAGACTGTGATAGATATGAGTAGACTGTATTAGATAGAACCAAGCATTATGGGTGAAATTAACTCAGAGAGATATGAACAGACTGTGATAGATATGAATAGACTGTATTAGATAGAACCAAGCATTATGGGTGAAATTAACTCAGAGAGATATGAACAGACTGTGATAGATATGAATAGACTGTATTAGATGGAACCAAGCATTATGGGTGAAATTAACTCAGAGAGATATGAACAGACTGTGATAGATATGAATAGACTGTATTAGACAGAACCAAGCATTATGGGTGAAATTAACTCAGAGAGATATGAACAGACTGTGATAGATATGAATAGACTGTATTAGACAGAACCAAGCATAGGTGGGTGAAATAGGCTAGATAGTCAAATAGATATGAATAAACTGATAGAACCAAACCCTCTGGAGGAAATCGACTACATAGATGGATAGATGTGAACAGACTAAGATTATTATGAATAGACTGCGATAGATAGGACCAAGACATTGTGAGTGAAATTGGCTAGATAGTTATATACAGAGATATGAAATGACCGTGATAGATATGAATAGAGTGTTAGATAGCACCAAGCACTGCAGGTGAAATTGGTTAGCTAGTAGGAGAGATACATAAACATGAACAGACAGTGATAGATAGGAATAGACTGTGTTAGATAGAACTAAGCATTTTGGGTGAAACTGGATAGATAGATAGATAGATAGATAGATAGATAGATAGATAGATAGATAGATAGATAGGTAGATAGATAGATAGACTCGGAGTGAAGTGGTGGATCCATGTTTCATCCATTGTCACATATTTACGCAAAGCTCTTTCTTGTTGCGATAAAACAGTTGCAAACTACGCTCTGAATCGTCGACGCGTTTTTGTTTTTGATCGACTGTGTGAAAATGCGGGCTTCCCTTTGAACACAGCTTTTATCATTGACAAATGCTCATTCAAAATGGTGAATACACTGCCTTCTGATATGTTCAACTCCTCTGTTATCTCACGCAACATCAGTTGATTTTGGGCGATCTGAGTATTCAGCATCATTTGTGTCTGTACGACCACATTTAAAATCAGTATACCACCTCTTAATCGCTTTTTCCGATGGAGCAGTGTCTGAATAACACTTATCACGCCGTTGCTTTGCGTGAACAGTATTTTCCCCATCAGAAAACCATGCTTTATAAACACACGAAATTCAGATTTTTCCATTGTATTGAAAATTTGCAACAGTAGCTTCACTTAAATAACTGTCATTTGTAAACTAATAATCCGATTAGGCCCAAATTTTGTCACGTGCCATTTGAAAATTAGCACTTCATAAAAATCTTGTGGATTTTTATTAGGGGTTCTATCTATATCTCGGGCTCGGAACTTATTGTGTGATGTGTTAGATAGATAGATAGATAGATAGATAGATAGATAGATAGATAGATAGATAGATACTGGTATATATATATATATATATATAATTATGAATTAAATGTACATTGCGACACGTAAATTTCTGTTTCGAGATTGAATCTCGTCATCGGGCAATGTTGGATGTTAGTTGTGAAAATGATTTTCATTTAAAAACAAAAAAAAACATTGTTTGCTATTTATGTATGCGGGAAGACATAAAATCTTATATGTACGTTCCTTTTATAATATATATATATATATATATATATATATATATATATATATATATTATTTAATTACTTAGTTTATTTTTCATAATAAAATTAGGCCAGTATACAGTTGTATAAAAAATGTTCAATATAATTATATTGTTGAACTTTTGAATATTCTTCATTTGTGAACGAGTTATTACATGTAACGGGGATATTTTTGAACGCGCAATTTTTAAGATTGCAAGAAATATAACGTTTTCATCCATGATTGTGTGACCCTAATATGTATTTTTAATATGTTTACACTCATAGTCATAATTTCTGTTCTTTCATTCAGTAATTCATTTTTTTGGGGGGAGGGGGGAATAATATAATAGCTATTTTTTTCTTCCTGGCATAGTCTACATATTTTGCCACCGTTGTAAAGCTTGGCTGTTTTCACTATACTCCACGTTATGACTGGGTCTTTTCTAAATTTTAATTTCAATTTCCACACGTGACTAGCCAATTTTGTACAATTTTTTAAGTTTTCTATTTTAAATGTAGACATGTGATTGAACCACCTGGTCTTAAAAGTGTCTTTGTTTGATCCCAAATATATTTTGTATTGAGCATTTAAGTCATGTACTTTTGCTTTGTAGATGATTTCTTTTGTATTACAAAGTCCTTGAAGTGGGCATTTATTTTTGGCCCTGCAGTTACATTCTTTATTAATGATTTTGTTTTGTGCAATGCTATTTAAAATTCTGTCGTTTTATTTCTTTATTAAATTTCCTAAATTACTAGTACAGCTATAACTCATTTTGATTGTATTCTTCTTGAAAATTATATTTGGTGCTGAACTTTTTGGAAAGTGTTTATTGATTAGTTTTAAAATATTTGTTCTATTTTGGTTTCAAGACCAGATCGATTGTATTGCAAACTATTCTTTGGATTTTGCCGAGAATCTCGAGCTGTGCAGTAATAATACTAGACCAGGCATGGCAAGAGTACTCAACTCACAGACGAATAGTCGATTTATATAAAGCGCAAATGGTTTCTGACGAAAAAAATCTTTTGGCACGACACAGTGAACCAAATTTTCTTTGCAGCAGACGTAGCGATTGATGCAATATAGTCGCACCTTTTTATGTCGTTCCTAGGCATGACGGTAAACTGCATCCAGCAGCAAGGCCTCTGATTGGGAGGTTGTGAGGAGCATGGAACCACCTCTTAAATACTGTTGTTTCCAGGTCCACCCTGACCCGGAATAGTAGCACCTGTTAGGGTCCCAGCTATGGGCAAATAGTTATTCCCCAAACCGGGGTCAAAACACTATGAAAGTATAAAAATACACTTTTATAGAAATATATACATAAAAATAAACTTTTATAGAAAATATACAATTTTGAACGAAAAATTTTACCAACAAGACTTTTTTGAAGAAAAAATTATTACTATAATACTATAATAGAAGAAAAACATTGTTATCAACTAAACATTTTTAAATACAAGCTTAGAAGACATTTTCAGTTTTCTAAAATAAAGCGGAATTAAAACAAAAAATATTTATTAAAATCTGACTAAATCAACCTTCTCACTATAACCGAACATTAAAACAACTACCTTAAAACCTCACCTTTTTGGCATTAAATAACCCACAGATAATGATATGCCGTTAAACAAAACTAAAAAAAAAATTATGTCAAGAAATTGCAGAGTGTTTTGCGTCTTTAAATAAAAGCAGATTTTTTTTTTTTTTTTTTTTGGTGGGGGTCCTTTAAATTTACAGTCCGTCGCTTGCCATTTTCAATCGCCAAATAATGATACGTATATTTCGTCAAAAAGTTTCTTGGCATAAAGTCATTTTTTGTTAAATAAAAATATAAATTTATACTTAACAATATATTATGTAACAATTAGAATATTATTATTTCTGTTTGTTTTTCAATGTTGATCTGATTTTCAGTTTAGCTTTTGTAACAAATATACAGAACAATATTAACACTGTAATGTGAATACAGACTCCACACTATTGGTAATATTTTCATGTCTTTTTCTCTTTCAATGTTGATTTCATTTTCTTTTTAGCCTTTCTAACAAACAGACCCAACAGTATTATCACAATAAATGTATATGCAGATCCCCACACTATCAGTAAACGTTTTTAATTCGCTTCCTCTTTCAATGTTCATCTGGTTTTCTTTTTTGCCTTTCTAACAAACAGACCCAAAAGTATTATCACAATAAGTATGGATGCAGACCCCACACAATTAATATTTTTTTAAATTTTTCTTCCTCTTTCAATATTGATTTGGTTTTCTTTTTTGCCTTTCTAACAAACAGACCCAAAAGTATTATCACAATAAGTATGGATGCAGACCCCACACTATTAGTAATTTTTTGCTTTTGTTTTTCTTTTTTATTTTGTTTTTAGAAATGTCTAAATTTCTTTTTCTCTTTCAATGTTGAATTGGTTTTCTTTTCAGTTTTGTAATAAACATTCAATTTTTGGATGATTATTACTGGGATAAGCACAAATACAGACATGTTGGTCAACAGTTACCAGGTATACGTATGGTCACGCTACGACGACAGGTACGCATCCACGGCCCCAGATGGGTCATTACCGGCATGTCGAAAGATCGGCCGGTATCCTGCACTTGTCGTGCCATGAAACATCTCGATGTTTAAAAAAATCTCGATCAATAAAAAAATGTCCCATACAACAATTAAGTGCACCGATTCAGAGTAGAGTATAGTTGTCAAGAAGAATAGAAGGCGCGAAGCTATGCTGAGTCGCAAACGTGGTAATCGGTCAAGCGCCAATGGCTATTCGTATGGGCAGGTAACCAGTCTGAATTTGCCGCGCAACTATACATTCACTGTGCTTTGTGGACCATAAATAATAACGAGAATATGAATAACCCAAAAACTAGACGGCCAATTGATGTTTTCTTCAAGTTAGTGAATTTTAAATGTCGTACTCTAAAAGAAAGTCTTCCTATGATGTGACATGCGTAGAAAAACTGGAGTATCGTAATAAAGATTTCCTCAAATGAACTTAGTCTGGTAAAAGGTCAAAAAGCACGCCCAAAGGTGCAAACTTCCTAGACTCAGTTCAGTTTAACAGGAGAAGAAAGTAGCTATGCAAACAGTGAAGGACGAATTTACCACATTTAAGAACTTTGTCGGCGATCTAAACGCGTTAACTGTCAACCTGGGATATATTCTTAGATATAATTAAATATTGAGACAAAAGTTACGAGAAAGGTATGTGTTTATAGAGTTACGTGCCATTCATGATGTCAACAATGTTATTCCGTTCTTATATGCATTGTCAGAAAATAAAATCGAGCCATCGGAATTGGATCGAAAGATATAATCAAAAAATTTTCCAATAGTGAAATATTTATATCATTAATACAAAATAACAAACAAAAATTAGCAGCAGAATGTTTTATCAAAATAGGAGACAATGAGAATATTTGGTTCATCAAATGCTATATAATGGTCACTGCCCAAAGATCATGAGGAAATTCAAATAACAAAAGAAAATTGATTTTATATGTATATAATTAATCGCCTCTGTCAAGGGTGGAAATATTAGCAACAGCATTTTGATGTTACTGCTTAGGCTTTTTAAAGTAAATACGGTAGATATGCGTTGTGGTGTAGTGGATATCGACTCGGAACGAGGAATCGAGGAGCCGAGTTTGAATTCCAGCTAAATTCCTTGCATTCACTTACGCGCAAATACCCTTGGGAAAGGTATTAATCTGTCTCTTCCCTCCAGTTATGGGTTAAATAACAGGAACAGATTGGGTTCTATAGCCTTGGCTGGCAACCAGTCTACCGTAGAAAACAATGGCAGCCTACTGCGGGATAATCTCTTGCCCAGTCAGTCATGTCTCTTTCGAGACATGATCGCCCAAGCGTGTATCACGTATGGCACTTGACTGACTGACTGACGGTTGATTGGTTTAAATAAGTGCTCTCTTAAATATATCCATTTTTGTCCATCATCGCAGCAGAGTCTTGAAGAGACATTTCATCAGTGCATCTTATGATGAATAGAAAGCAAGGGTTAATCGATTCATCAGTCAGTTAAGTGCCATACGTGTTACACGCTTGGGTGATCATGTCTCGAAACAGACATGACTGACTGGGCAGAGGATTATCGCGCAGTAGATTGCATTACTTTCTGCGGTAGACTGGTTGCCAGCCAAGGCTACAGAACCCAATCTGTCCTGTTATTTAACCCATAACTGGAGGGAAGAGACGGATTAATACCTTTCTCATAGATATTTGTGCGTAAGTTAATGCAATGAATTCAATTGGAATTCGAACTCGGCTCCCTGATTTCTCGTTCCGAGCCGATATCCACTACACCACAACGCACATATTCAAAAATTGACTATAAGACAGGGGTCCCATGTCTCTATCCTTAGACTTAATTTTTTTTATTTTCATCAAGGACCTTTCCTTGTCATCCTTTCCCAACTAGGAATTTATGCTGAGGACATAGCTATTTACTTATGTCTTAATCCTAAGTCCGATAGGTCACATAATGTAAAACTAGCAGCGGCTATCAAAAATAAGTTCCGATCAGTTCTTAACTGGGGTAAGGAATGGCATGTAATCTCTTGCGTCTTAGTCATACTATAATCTTATTTCGGATGAAATGTTTTAAAAATTAACTTTAACCGAAATTCGGATTTAGTGTGTCAACGTCTATTACGACGCGGATAACACTTCAGCGATATCATTCTAACTCGCTTATCTGTCGTTTGTACACCGGAGTGCAAAAGTTTTGGGTCATATATATAAAATGATTATCCACCTTTATTTTATTAAGAAGTTAAGATTGTTTATCTGTTTGTTTTTATCAGTAATGTCTGCGTACTTTGAGGACTTTTAAATAGGTTTTTGCGTTTAGTAGGCACCGTGTAACAAATGACACACCGCTTTAATCAACTTAAAGCCGAAAAAAAGACTATACCAAACAATTGGGCCAAAAAAAGATCTGAGGTGATAAAGTCATGATAATATGCACATTTCTAAATAGAAATTATTGTATTTTATTAACATGATACCTTGTCAAGTCATTGTAGTTAAAGATTAGCTTTCTTTTCACACTAAAATCGTGGTTAAAATTAGTTCTGAAACAAAGATACTGGTTGAGACGTTGAAGAGGATGACTCAACAAGAGAGAGAGAGAGAGAGAGACAGGCGACTGGGAAGTTCCAAAAACAGGGTTCAAAACATCCAAATGACGTTTACTACAATTCTTTATGTTTCAAATGCAAAGAAATTCGGCATATCACAAAAGTTGAACCAGAGAGACGAAAGAAAAGCAATCTAAAAATAACAGCCAGGCAATGAAGTCTTAACAGTAAGTTGGTTGGTTGGTTGTTTTATTTTTAATGGCATATAAACCTCGGTGGGTCATTTATTGCCAACTAAATTTTATTTATTTATTGCTGGTGATACCTTTTTTCTTTCCACAATTTATTGTTGTTTTTATATATGTTTTGTATCTAGTAATACTTTTTCCTTTTTCGAGTATCAAGATTCATTGGGATTGATTTTTAAGGGCAGTGTCCCCAAGGACTACACTGTTATTCCACCCATAACTGGAGGGAAGGGACAGATTAATACCTTTCCTAAGGGTACCAGTGCTTAAGTGAATGCAGGGTATTCAACTGGAATTCGAACTCGGCTCACCGATTTCTCTTTCCGTGCCGATATCCACTGCTCCACAACGCGCATCCGTCACTAAACGCTTACAGCACCTGGTATTTCCAAGCGGTCACCCATCTAAGTAGTGACCAGGCTCAACGTTACTTAACTTCGGTTATCGAGCGAGAACCGGTGTATTCAACGTGATATGGCCGTAAGCCCTTAACAGTAACAGTTCAGCTTATGGTATAGAAGGGTGTTGGGATAATACACGAGGAAAGGCCAGGTTTTATTAACTGTACCATCGTTTTTATTTTTGCCGTTGACTCCATAAGGTTACATCTTTATATGTGAATGTTTATTATTAAATATGTATCGCTGCGTTCAGGTTACAAAAGTTTTTATTCCGTGTATTTTTATATTCATGTGAATATAGCATGTTTGTTTCTGCATGTGTGTGTCAGGTGGAATGTATTATCAGGTTGCTGTTTGTGCTGTGTTCTCTTATTTTCCGGTTACTTGAGTATGTGAATTTATACTCGTTAATTCATTCCTTGGTTTTCTGCATTTTCTTTCTGTGAATGCTATTTAAGGTACATAATTTTTGGCTTATTGGTTTGTTCATTGAATCTCCGATAGTGGCTGCAAACTCCATACGCACGTAGATCAACTAAAGAGAAGAAAAGAAGCTATGTACGTGTACGCTGTTCTTTTTATATTTACTTAACGCCAACGCGTTACTGGCTTGATTTTAGTGGGAGCGTTAGTCATTGGTTGATATTCGCATCACGTCAGTTGAGCAAGTAAGCTATGTCCGGGTTATAAACTAGGTTATCAGTAATGTAGAAGAATAGAAAGAAGGAAAAGGATGTATGTGTAGAGACAAAGATAAGGAGAGAGAGAGAGAGAGAGTTTCTCTACACTCTATTAGTAAAGAGGAGGAAAGAGTATATTTTAATAATCTTTACTACTATCTATTTAATCATTACAAGTTGATTCAGTGCACGGAATATTATGAAGAACAACTTGAAACAGAAGTTTGATTTAGACAAAAGAACATCTAACATGCCAAAAGTATTTTTTAACGATGAAGGCAACATAATTCTATATGAAGGCATTCTAATGCAAGCGAATGTGCAAGAAGATCAGTGGGGGAAATAAATAATGCAATATACGCCACAATTTGGTGGTGGAAGCATAAAAATATAAGGTTTCAGCAAAAAGGATTGCAGAAGAAAATTAATAAAAGTTGATGGAAACCTAAGCAGCAAAAACTTTTATTGCAGTCTATGTGCGTTGTGGTGCAGGGGATATCGGCTCGGAACGAGAAATCGGGGAGCTGAGTTCGGATTCCAGTTGAATCCATTGTATTCACTTACGCGCAAATACCCTTGGGAAAGGCATTAATCCGTCTCTTCCTTCCAGTTATGGGTTAAATAGCAGGACAGATTGGGTTCTATAGCCTTGGTCGGCAACCAGTCTACCGCAGAAAGCAATGGCAACCTACGGCGGGATAATCTTCTGCCCAGTCAGTCATGTCTCTTTCGAGACATGATCGCTCAAGCGTGTATCACGTATGGCACTAAACTGACTGACTGAAACTTCTATGAGAGAGTATTTCAATACATGCATCATGCGCAGCAGAAAGTTTTCTCATGGATAAAGATGTTCAAATTTGCAAAGACTGGCCAGGAAATATTCCTCATCTCAATATAATTGAATCATTATGGTAGGAACTGAAAAAACAAATGCTCCAAGGAAAACCAAGCACTCTCCAAGAGCTTTGGTATTTCTGAATGAAAGATTAGGAACAAATTCCCAATGAGAAACTCTTAAACTAGTTCTAACATATTTATTACTGCATTGATTTAAGAAAATTCAGTCAGATAAGTGCGATACAGGATACATGCTTTGGGCGATCATGCCTCGAAAGAGACATGACTGACTGAGCAGAAGATTATCCCATAGTAGGTTGCCATTGCTTTCTGCGGTAGACTGGTTGCCATCCAAAGCTATAGAACCCAATCTGTCCTGTTATTTGACTCATAGCTAGAAGGGGGAAGAGATGTATTATATTATTACGTAGCAATTAGAGGGGGTCAGTTTATTACTTCATAGTAATAGTAAACTGACACCCCACTTTATGACCAGTATAAGTCTTAATCATGTTTTCAACTATTATATTCAGTCAGTCAGTTAAGTGCCATACGTGATACTCGCTTTGGGTGATCATGTCTCTTTAGAGACATGACTGACTGGGCAGAAGATTATCCTGCAGTAGGTTGTCATTGCTTTCTGAGACAATTATTCAAGCCAAAAGCAGCAACAGACGTGTGTTGTGGTGCAGTGGATATTGCCTCGGAATGAGAACTCACCTCTGCGGAAATCCTCTTGGCAAAGTTTTTAATCCATCTCTTCTCCCTCCAGCTATGAGTTAAATAGCAGGACAGATTGATTGCCTTGTTTGGCAAAACGTCTACCTCGCCTAGGAGATAAAGGGGTTTTAATAAGGTCAACATCCCCTACCTGTAAAAGAGACAAGTTACAAAAGCATTGACGACCCCCTCATAGATGACCTGTGCTACATTGGGGGCGATGGGGATAAATGCAGCAAAACTAATTACTAAGTTTTACGTTTTGTATTTTCTTTTATTAGAAAAAATGCAAAACGTAAAAGTTAGTAATTAGATCTCTTTTGGCAAAATAAATCATTTTTAACTTCAAAAAAAGAGCTGAATGGTGAAATTTTGCTAACGAAAGTACTATAACTTGTTTTCTGGAGCTCAAAATAATTAAAATATTCTGAGAAAAGAATATAGCTAATCAGTCTCGATTTGGGGTAAAATTAAGAAAATAAATTAACTTATCAAGGTTCCCTAAAAGGTTTCGCACGTCAGTATATATGTATACATATATTGTATATTTTGGGCAACAATCACTCTTTTATGCAGGTTTCATTAAAAGTGACAGACAAGGTTTATGGTTTAGTTTTTTTATGTAATTTTTCATGTGATCTTATGATTTTTTATAGGTCATAAATCATAAAAAAATTGTTCAAATGTTTTGTTCATCAGAGCGCTTTCCGCTATACTTTTAGCCATTATTGAGGACGGATTATATTTTATGTGTAACAGAATCTATGTAGTGTTACGTATGTTTGTAAAGTAGTGTGTATGTTTCATGTTTCGAACTTGCTAAGCACATTGTTAGCGTGTTCATAGTTGATATTATTGAGTGTCAGGTTTTATGTTACGGATAGGGTTTGGTAGGTCTCTGTATGTGTTTAAATGAGATCGAATTGAGCTTAGTCTAGAACAGCGTGAGTCTTCGAGTCAGTTTCGCAGTTGTATGCCCGATATAATTAATTATGAAACTGGGTGGATCAAACAGTCAGTTCTTCAAAGTACATGTAAGTTCGTAAATAATATTATTTATATAGATAGATAGATAGATAGATAGATAGATAGATAGATAGATAGATAGAGAGAGAGAGAGTTAAGTGGAACCTTACAATAAAAATGAAATGCATATAACTTATGCCTTTTAGAAGAATTTACCATCTTAAACAATATAAATAACTCATATGGACCTGGTATGGGACCATAAAATAATGAGTCAACACGGTGGTAGGTCAAGAACATATATTACGTCAACAAGAGATACAAACAGATACAAAGAGATACAAAGAGAAAAAAAGAGAAAAAGTAATAATAGCTTGGCTACAAGTGACCGACAGACAGACAGACTAGGCTAAGTTGAACTGAAGTAATACTGGAAAAAAGTGTCTCTGTCGCCCCGGCTCTGTCCTCGAGAGTAATTAACTCTCGGTTAAGATAGGCAAAGAAGAATTCATTATTAAGTGGGTAACTCCCTACAACATCCCCTTTTCTAAGAGTTTTTCTCCTCTAAAAGCTGTTTAATATTTTTTTCGTTTCGGGTTGACGATCAAAGGATCCGTGAACTTCCTTTTCCTACTAGATCGCCTTCTTTCGGGTGAAACTTGGGTTGCCTCAAGGTCGAAATTCTCGAAGATGATATCTATCGGTTCTTCATTTGGTGGTCGTGAATCATTTATGTCTGTTGTCCGACATTTCCTTATTTGATTTTGGTAGCGCTTATGTATATTCTCGGGACCTTGTATCATGTAGACCAGGTTTCCCACTCTTTGTTTTATAGTGACCACTTCACAAAACGTCATGTTATTTTTGTATACTTTGAAAAGTACTTTTTCGCCACAAGAGTAACGTTTCCTGGGAAGTGTGATTGTCTTTTTGAATTTAGTTTGCTTGGGTATAAGCTTGTCTAAAACTGTTCTGATTTTTCTCGCAAAAACCGTTTCTGCCGGTGAAAATCCCGTTGGTGTATTGGGATTTGAAGTAATTCTTTACACCTACAGAAACTGTTGCAGCGCCTTATCAGCAGATGCGCCCTGTGCTTTCTTAAGTGCTCGTTTCAATGTGTCGACGAAACGTTCCGCTTGCCCATTGGACCTAGGGTGATATTGTGGCGTAGTGATATGGTTCACTTGAAACGTTTCGCTGAATTGTTTGAATTCACAAGATGGGAACTGCGTTCCGTTATCAGTTACTACGCAATCCACAACGCCGAAACGTACAAACAGTTAATGCAGAAAAGCTATCGTGCATCCTGTGGTTGGTCTTTTACATCTGAGGACTTCCGGCCATTTAGTGTGGCTGTCTACGACTATGAGGTAATATTGTTCCTCTAATTGTCCCGCAAAAATCGACATGTATCCTCTGCCATGTCAGTAGACATAACATCGCATGAGGCTTTTAGTTCTGTTTTTCCCAGGATGTCCCGTATGAAAGTCCCGAAGGATTTTCTTTTGTAAACTTCTTGGTATCACCACTCTTTCGTTGTATAATAGTACCTCATTACAAAGAGAGAAAAAACTCAAGCACACTTGAGTCTTTTTTGTTAATTTTATTCTTAGTAGACGTAATGAACTCATCTTTCAGTGCCTCCTTTCTCAATAATGCAATTATCGAGTCTTCGAAAAACTCTTTATTTTTAGGAACGAGTCTGGATAATCCGTCAATGTGGCAAATATTCTTGCAAGACAAATGATCGATTTTGAAATTGTATTTCAACAGTATTGTTCCCAATCGAATGAGTCTGTTAGCGGTGTACACCGGCAATCCTTTTTTACTTCCATATATCGTCAGCAGCGGCTTGTGATCGGTTTGTAGAGTAAAATGTCTGCCATGCAGATATCTGTGGAATTTGGTCTCAGCAAAGATCATACTTAATGCTTCTTTTTCGATCTGTGAATACTGCCTTTCTGTCGGCAGCAAAGATCGGGAAGCATGCGCTATTGGTTTTCTCGTTCCGTCCGGAAGTTTATGTAATAGACAAGTGCCAATGCCATAAGAGCTGGCATCTCTCGCTACTATAATATCCAATTTTTGGTTATAGTGGTTGAGGGAAAGGTCTGACGTAAGTGTATCTTTTATTTTCTCGAATGCTGATTGATATTCTGGTGTCCAATTCCAGATTTTATCTTTCATTAAAAGATCATTCAACGGATCTCTCAAGTTATGCATGTTCTTTATGAATACTTGATAGAAATTTGCAGTGCTTGTACGTTATCCGGGGCCGGCATGTCCTTAATCGCCGTAGCCCTATCAGGCTCCGGTCTTCGACCGTCTTTATCAATAATGTGTCCTAAATATTTTATTTGGGTTAAATAAAATTCGCACCTAGCTTCTTTAACTTTAAAAACATATGCCTGGATTTTGAAAAATCTATTTAATTTATATAGACCTCTATGTGTATTTATACACAGCAGTTTGGAGCATTCTTCGTCAACCTGGATTTGTAGGTAAGCGTCTGATAAATCGATGTATGAAATAATTTTGCCCCCGTTTAATTTATTGAATATTTCTTCGGGGGTAGGTAGGGGATAATGACCTTTAACGAGGCGTTCAAACCCGTCGAAAAATTAGCGCATACTCTGATTTGATTTGACTTCTTTTTAACCTATACCACTGGAGCAGCCCTTTCCGAAAAATCAATTTTAAACAGGATACCTGCATTTAGTAATCTGGCTAATTCTTCGTCTATTTGGTTGACTGCTACGAACTGAACGTTTCTCTTCTTTTTAACACGGGCTGTACATTATCCTTTAACTTGAATTGAGCTTTTACTTTAGCGCATTTCCCTAAGCCGCTGAAAACAATTCTGGGAATTTTTCCTTTAGTTCCAGTTTCAGTTCTTCAATGTTGGACGTTGTAGTTTCTATTTTACGACAGAACATACTCATTGGACAGTCACACAAATTGAACTTTTCAATCCAATCTGTACCGAACAAATTTTCAGAATTTTTCATCACATATGCTCTCAATGTTTTAGTTGTTCCATTTCATGTTACCGCGAAAAATACTTCTCCTAAAATGTTTATTTTTTCAACTGTCACAGAGCGTGCTGTTTTGTTAGTTCTCAATAAATTTGGCTTTTTCAGTCGCTTCCACGTATACAAATTTATTATTGTAAGGTCAGATCCACTGTCCAGTTAGAATTAAATTGTTTTATTTAATATTTGCACGATTACATATTTGCGCAAATTTCCATCTTCCTTATCGCTTGACTGCGTCTGCCTGATTTAATTTTTTGTTCTCCTGGATTTTTTCGCATACCAGCAACTTGATGTTATATGGCCAGCTTTACCGCAATTCTAACAGATTTTTTTTCTTTTTGGACGGGCAAAACCTCATCCAGTGTAATTTTTCCGCAAATGTACCACGGACCTGGTGGTGAATTTTCTTGTCTTATAGTATGCTTGTCACGATATTTTCTTCTTTTTTTTCTTTCCGGGGAGTGGCGTTTTGATCTGTTCATAATTTCTTTTTGTATGAGCGACTCTCGACTCCGCGATATTCCTAGAGTCACTCTTTATGGATACGACCCCCTGGCAGTCTTCTGCTAATTTTTGGAGAGTTAAACTCGGCTCATTTTCTAGTTTTTTAGCACTCGACGTCTAACTTCAGCGTCTCCGGCTGAGATCAGACCTTGAGCAAAAATTAGGCATTTAAAGTCGTCAGCAGATAATTCCGCTCATTTGAAATCGTTACAGTATCTATTTACCGTAGCGGCAAATGTTAAATAGTCCTGCTGATCATCTTTGAATAAATTTAAGCATTTCTATCTTTTATGAAAAAGTGATGTGTTCAGCCCAAATAATTCCGACAGTAGCTTGACTGTTTCTGAGAATTCCAGGTCTGTTGTCTTTTTGGGGAGGATAAAATCAACAAACCTGCTGTGCTCTGCTGTATCCAACTTCCTTAGTAATAAACGCACTTTCTTGGAATTTGGCCAATTATTACAGTCGACGTTAAATAAATCTTCGCACCGCCTATAAAAAGCATCAAAGTTTTTTTCGTCTTCAGATACATACTCAAAAGTTTCCATAGTACACCAGATAGTATCCTGGGAAAAATCAGTATCGTTCTCAGTTTGTTTGCCATTTAATGATTTAAGAAGTAACTCTTCAGGTTGATTTTGTCGTTACTCGGTCCTTTTAGAGACTTGTTCTTGCAAATCCATCTGCTGTTTATGTACCTCCATACATAATTGTTGTTGTTGTTGTAACTGCTCGTCGCTTTTTTGTTGTCGATTCAACTGAGTTTTCATTAATTGAATTATTCATTTTTGTAAGTCTTCCATTTTTTTTTTCAAACTCAACACGACCAGTTTTTCGTAAACACGAGAGGAAAAACATTGTAGTAACAGTTTTTTTTTTTCGTAAGACGTACGTGAAAGAGAAAGAGATAGGTTCAAAATGAATCTACTTACAGATTTTCTGCGATTCTGTGACGCCATTCCGGGCTTGTAGGGAATTTTTTCATTCGACTCTGAAATTTTCTTTCTCTTTTTTTTATTAGTTGCAAGCTGGTTTAGATGGAGTATATATTTTTCTTTTCTTGATACGTTACGTTTTTTCGACCGATTATATGTGAGGGGGGTGCTATTCCTTGATACTTGAAATCCACGTTCGACCGTTGATGTTCGCAATTTCCGTATTTCCGTCGTTGCTAGTTGATATGTGGCGATAGTGGTCAAAGAAAAAAAGGTTTTCCTTCCCTGCGTGAATTCTTATATCTTCGTCGCCAAGAGATACAAACAGATACAAAGAGAGAGAGTAATAATAGCTTGGCTACAAGTGACCGACTGACAGACAGACTAGGCTGATCTGAACTGAAGTCATACTGGAAACCAGTGTCTCTGTCGGCCCGGCTCTGTCCTCGAGAGTAATTAACTCTCGGTTAAGATAGGCAAAGAAGAGTTCATTATTAAGTGGGTAACTCCCCACAACACTAAGGTAAGATTTGTATGGCTAACAATTTAAAACTAAAGACTATATATATATAGTCTCAATATTTTCCCTCCTGGTATCTCTCCCAAACTACGCTTCGCCATCCATTTGCACATCAAGTATTTCTCAGGCTGCTTTCCTCGTCTCTCTTTTCTTCGATCCAGCCTGTGAGTATTAAATTCTCCAGGCCCTCCTTCCTCATTACGTGTTTCAGGTACCTCATCTGTCTCTTCCTGGTGTCAAGAATGATTTTTCTAGTTTGCATCCTTTCCAACACCTCATCGTTGCTCACGTGTTCAGTCCATTGTATCCTCAGCATCCTTCTGTAAAGCTAAATTTCTACTGCCTCAAGCTTCTACTTCATCCTTGATGAGACCGTCCAACATTCACTTCTATAAAGAAGATCAGATATCACATAGCAATCCATCACTTTTTTCTTTGTTCCCAATGAGATTTTTCTATCTTTAGATCTCATAAACAGGAAATAATTAATCTGGAGAGCTTAGAAAATTATTTTTTTATTTTTTGTCATTAAAAATTTGGTGGGTGTTAAATATTGTCAGTGGTACACGTCATGCAAAATACAAAAAAAAAAACAACAAACAAACAAAAAAACAAAAAACAAAGAAAAAAACAAAGAAAAACAAAACAACATCAAAAAATGTTTTAAATCAGTTGATAAATTGACCCAGCCAATATTATTATTATTGATAAGACAGCTCTCCTGTCTCGTTTTGCGTCATTTTTGGACAAGTCCTCAAGTTATCTATATCAGTCTATTAACATCTATAGCAATCTGTCGATCTCTCTCTCTCTCTCTCTCTCTCTCTCTCTCTCTCTCTCTCTCTCTCTCTCTATCTATCTATCTATCTAAGTCAATTCATTATCTATCTATCTATCTGTCTATCTATCTATCTATCTATCTATCTATCTATCTATCTATCTATCTATCTCAGGCTATTCATTATCTATCTATCTATCTATCTATCTATCTATCTATCTATCTCAGTTAATTCATTATCTATCTATCTATCTATCTATCTATCTATCTCAGTCAATTCATTATCTACCATCCTATCTATCTATCTAATTCATTATCTATCTATCTATCTATCTATCTATCTATCTATCTATCTATCTATCTATCTATCTCAGTCAATTCATTCTCTATCTGTCTATCTAATTCTACTCATATATAACGTGGTCTTACATTATATCCTCTTCAAAAAAAGCATCAGTCCGGCTGAGAACATTTCAGACCACCCCTTAAACACACACACAAAAACCACTTCTTCTATGTGCCGTGTCCCTTCAGGATGTAGGCGATCATGGCTTTCCACGTTTCCCTATCTTCACTCTGCTCCGTTATCATAGCAACAAACCCTCCACATTTTGATCGAACATCGTATGCCTCATATGTTAGTAGCAAAGTAAGGTTGGCTGGAAGCTTTTCATGATAAAAGAAATGCAAGTTCGATTCTAAGCATGGAATACTTTTATTAATATAACTTCGAACCTTTAAGCCGGTAGATATTAAATTTCACTGTTTAAATACACAGATGTTTACTGATTCTAACATTTATAGCAAATATATATATATATTAAAAACAGAAATAGGGGTTGTTCCAACGAGAGAAATTGGTATCGAAGAAAAAAGTGAAAGTAGCTTTGAACGATTTGTTTAAAGTGTACATTTATTGTAGTTATTTTTAATATTACTTGCTTTTTGAAGTTAAAGAATAGTTGTTTTTTATACTAGCAGTATAGCCCGGCGTTGCTCGGGTGTAATAAAAGCTTTAAAACTAATTCATGGGCCTGGAACTCAGACTCTTTGGACGTTGGCACGAAAGACTAAAAAGCAATAGTCGTTTCCAGTTAAAGCTAAACTGTAGACTGAAAGAAAAATGAATGGATATATGTCAAATTTGTATTTTCTTGGTATCGATATCAAATAAGTTTTTTTCGTCGTAATCTGAATTTTGAAGGTTAAATAAATCCTCTGAGTAAATGGTATCATGGCTGACACTAAGAAGTACAATTACACCTCCTTAGAGCCAAACCCAAAGCAAAAACTAAAATAAAAGGGCTGAAAATATACAGACATACAGACAGATAAACAGACACACACATAAACATCTTGACTTTTATATATATATAGTCTCGATTTTCTGCGCTATTGTAAGAACTGCAACCTTGAAACTTCTGAATATCGTTTCTTATGTCTTTGTCTATGAATGTATCAAATTTGACTAAAATCGGACCACTCTTTCTATAACCCGGTTTTTTGATTATCGATTTTCAATATTTATCGGGAGTACCTTGACATAAAACCTAGCTAAGAACACTCGCAGACGCTTATAGTACAACTGTGCAAATTTTCAAGAAAATCGGTTCATCCGTTTCGGAGTCTATAGGTAACGGACACACACACACACACACACACATATACACACGTACACATACACACACACATACACACACAGAGACAAAGTTCCATTCATAAATAAGTTCAGATTACAAAACCAATTTGTTATATTAGTGGTATCATTCTATAATTTTAATTCAAGGTTTTCCATAAGTTATTTGTTTTATCAAGCAAATCAATTTCAAAACCTCACAACTTTTCAATATATGGGGCTGTTTTTTTTATTTTTGTTTTTTTGGCTTTTAAAACCATATGCCTCTTGTTCTTTAGGTTAATTTTCCTTAGGATTTCCATCTCATATTCGAATCAAATCCTCTGTTTTGCATAATAATCTTACGAAATATTCTCCTTTGTTGGTATTAGGTATATTTTTTAGATAGATTCCGAAAGTTATCTTTTCCATATTATTTTGTTAAAAAATACATGTATAAAGTGCTTTACGTTCGTGGGAGCGATTAAAATCCAGGTGAATTGAACCAACTGTTTTACAATTCCGAGTTCTCTGGTATTTTTTTTAAATGCTCAGTACAACAAATATTGTAGAGCATAATATTATTAAACTTTTTTTTTATTTAAAATTAATGTAGTTCACATTGCGACACGGAAATTTCTATGTTTCGAGATTTTTACCTCGTCATCAGGCAATGTTAGCTCATTGTTGCGAAAATGATTTT
Organism: Ascarosepion bandense; assembly: GCA_037127315.1. Classification (NCBI taxonomy): domain Eukaryota; kingdom Metazoa; phylum Mollusca; class Cephalopoda; order Sepiida; family Sepiidae; genus Ascarosepion; species Ascarosepion bandense. Next base: position 695,706 of record JBBBDQ010001688.1, read on the forward strand.
CGTTTGAATATAAGAAACAATAAGTTTGTTATTTATGGATGTGGGAAGACAGAAAAATTTATGTGTGTGTTCAATTTAACTACCAGAATAGAGATCTACTTTAAATTTGAAAAAAAAAAGGTTATATCATGGGGAATAAACGATTTCTTTTTTCAATCTTAACAGCAAAAGTGTCAGTTCATCCGTTGATGTATCTATTATTGTTACAAAATTATTCTCTTAGTTTTCACTGAATCCCATACTTTTCTAAAACAAAAAAGAAGAATGAAAGGACATATTTTTTTATTTTTGATCTGAATTAAAGGGACCTTTGAGTATAATTATCCTTTTTTTCGATTCAGAATGCACTTTATTCTATTTTTTCATACTTGTAAAACTTTAATACCTACTTATTTATTGAAACTTTTAATATCCATTTTATTATCTTTATAAAATCTATTATATTATTATTATATTCTAGTAGAATTTTAAATATCGTAAAACAAATTTTCAATATTTATTTAATTATTAAAAATCTAAATGTTGATCTAATTATTTTAATATATATTTAATTATTATTCTTTTCTAATATAAAACAAATTAATAGATATATGTAAGTTAATAAATAAATATATATTTTTATGAAAAATAATTTTGACCATATTCTAAGGTGAACATTTTGTAATGTTTACATATAACATTTATTTCATTACGTTTATTTAATAGATTTTTATTCTTAAGAAATTTAATAATATATAGTTTTTCATATAGATTCTAAAGGCATGGGTAGTTTAAAAACTTACATATTATTCTAGCGATTTTATAATTTTTCATTTTAATGTGGGAGTTTTATTTGTTTCTTTTAGATACCAATAATATTTCGATAGGGATGTTCTATTTCTGTATTTATCATTAATAAATGAAGATGTGTGTTGATTATATCGTTTTTTTTTTTCAGAGAGTTCTTAGTACTACCCACATAAATCTTCACATTACTAGGTTTTTCCATAGAAGAAATAGTACATTGATAAACAATTGATTCTGTAAGGCATCTATTTTCTAAAGGACACTCTATATGGTTTCTACAGTTAGATTTATTATTGTCCAAATTATTGATTTCAGTTATCGGATAATTCTTATTTTAAATTAGGTTTAAATTTTTATTTACAATATTATTATTATGATTTTTCATAATTGTCAATGCATTTAAAATTTTAATCACGGACATGGAGGAGTAGGCAGATCAAAATTCATCTAATAAGCATATTCGGTGATGAATTTATCGTCATGTTCATATATATATATATATATATATATGTGTGTGTGTGTGTGTGTGTGTGTGTGTGTGTGTGTGTGTGCAGGATTAGATGGTAGAATTGATGTCTAAATTACGCAAAAATTAAAATAACAATAACCTCTCATTTTAGTATATATATTTGCAAAATTACACAAAAAATATCTTGAAATACTAAAGAGTAAAATTATACAATAAAATCCCTTTTGGCTTCTATCATGTTCTCCAGACGACTTCGGAATCTCCTGCAACTCTTATGGATAGTCAGCTTGTTTAATTTGGTGAATACTGCCATAATCCTTGCCGTCAGTTCATCTTTGGGGTTACAGGGAGTTTTGTTGGTCTGTTGCTCAACGGCGCCCCACACTTAATAATCAATGGGGTGCAGTCTGGGGAGTTAGGTGGTCAGATGTAAGGAGTGATGTGGTTGCTGAAATTGTCTGACAGTCATCATTAGGTTCTCCTGCTTGTGTAGCACGGTTCAGAGACCTGTTGCCATATAGGGCCTTCCAGCAGCCATCCTTTTGACCCAGGACAGCACTACCTCCTCAATGCACTTTATGTAAACCTTCGTGTTAGGTTTTACACCCCATGGGAAAATAAATGCAGGCAAAACGTTGCCATCACTAGTGATCACCATTATACTCATCCAACTCTTTCCAAATCTTCTGCACTGTCCTCAGATCGACATCTTAACACTTTGAAATGTTCATATTGAAGCATCCGGCGCGAATACGAAACTATACAGTATTCCGTTTCTATTTTCTAGTGGAGCGAATTGCGTTATGGTTGTCTTGTTCTCAACTGACCCTACTACACTGTGCAATCAATAAAATAAAGAACGAACAGCGTGTAGGCGCAAGATTAAAAATATGAAATAGCGACAATTTATCAATCGCACACTCTGTGTGTGTGTGTGTGTGTGTGTGTGTGTATACATATATATATATATATGTGTGTGTGTGTGTATATATATATATATATATATATATATATATTTCAGTGAAATATGGTTGTGTCTGTCTTGACCTCATTTATTCAACGTCCTTGTCATCTTACGAATTCGTTCTTACATGCATCCAATATTGTAGCCTCTACAGTCGTTTTCCAAGCCTGGTTTTAAAATTTAACAGATAAATTGACACGTCGATAAAAGCAAAATTTAAAAATGTGAGAATGTATATATGCGTGCGTACAGAAATCTGTATATGTGTCTATATGCCAGTGTATGTGTGTATACTCGTCTATTTGTCCATGTGTGGATGTTTGTAGGCTTATATGCGTGCATCTATGTCTTCTCATTTAATATCTGAATAACTTTATAATAATCTAAATCTAATTATTTGTTAAACTTACAATTTTAAATTTGCAATAAAAAAGTGAATCTAATAGTCGATTAAATACTGCTGATCTCAATTTAATCAAATATTAATATTAATGTCCCCAAAAATGTTTTCAATGTCTGTTCTCATATTCTTCAAATTAGAAATTACTTTATTTTGATTGGCTCACACTGTCTATGTAACAATTCCTCCCGGATGAAGGGGGTTGGGTTAGTTTTGAACATTTTAAAACTCTTCAACTTGAAATAACCTCATCACTTGATAAGACACAAGTAGTGTCGAAACAAAATAGCTACTTTTGTAGTGATATTATAACATATTTATGTTATAATATATATATATATATATATATATATATATATATATATATATATATTCATTTTTAAACGAGTTATTTTGCTACCTTGGTTTCTACCATCAGTGGTGTCTTCAAGCGATTTTTAATAATGAAGACACCACTCATGGTAGCAACCAAGGTAGTGAAATAACTCGTTTAAAAATGAAAAATATTCAAAAGTTCTACCATATAATTGTATAGAACACTTTTTAATACAAATTTATACCGGTGTAACCCTATTAGGACCAAAAAATAAGTATTAAACAATCAGTATATATATATATATATACTGGCCCTTCTCGGAAATTTTATAAATCCTATCCCTCGATATAGATACAAATAAATAAAAATCTACAGATTCAGTTCCATAAAAATGCGTGGTTGATTTCTTTAAGACCGCTTTGAACGTATCAACAAAATGTCCAGTTTGACCATTAGCATTCGCAAATATTTTGAAAGTTACGTAAAGTAGACAAAGCAAATTAAGCACTATAGTATCTGGAAATTCAAATTTAGAAAATAGTTCATGAAGAAAATTTACAGAATATTGTGGAAGTAGGTTATCTACACTTAAATATTTCAGGCCATTTTAAAAAACTGTCATGACAATCCAATAGGACGCACCATTCAAAAGTCCCGCTTAATCAACATGTAATCTACGCCAAGGTTTTTCAATTTTAGGTCAACAATGACAATTTACAGGTGGTAATTTTGCCGACCTCTACATGGCCTAACCAAACTTTGAATATACTTGTTCTTCTTAGGCCAATATACGTAAATTTTCATAAGGAATTTAATTCCTTACATTCCCGTATGTCAAACATCAAACAACTTTAAAATGTTTTCTGTTAAATTAAATTAAACTACTAAATTAAATTTTATTAATTATTATTAAACTATTATTAACTATTAATAATTGAACTATGAAGTTAAACTATTGTTTTCAGTTAATTTTTATTAAATTGTTTTCTATTAAATGTTGTTTTCTATTAAAATGATACAGATCTTTTTGTGCGTTAAGTGTTAACAATTTGATTTTATACAGTTTATCCACTTAGATTTGTAGGTATGCGCTTGACAGATCAATGATTGTAAAAAATCTTCCAGCATTTTATTTAGAAAATATTTTTCTCGGGATGCTAATGGATATGTGTGATGCTGTAGACAATCATTTAATTCTGAAATAAAATCTACGCATACACGAATGGGATTATATTTCTCTTTTACAGTCTTTTGGAGCTGCTGCATACTCAGAATAATTTGTTGGCAAAATAACCTTGAAGAGTTTCTTATTAGTCCAGTTCTTTGTTAATAAGTTCCACAACTGCAGAGCAACCACGTTTTCCTTTAATTGAAAAATTGAATTCAACTAATCTCATTTCAAACCCCAAATATATATATATATATATATATATATATATATATATATATATATATTTATATATATATATATATACTAGCAGTATAGCCCGGCGTTGCTCGGGTGTAATGAAAGCTTTAAAACTAATCCGTGGTCCTGGAGCTCAGACTCTTTGGACGTTGGCACAAAAGACTAAAAAGCAATAGGAGTTTCCAGTTAAAGCAAAACCGTAGACTGAAAGAAAAATGAATGGATGTAAATGAAATTTTTCCTGGTATCGATATCAAATTTTCTGCACTATTGTAAGAACTGCAACCTTGAAACTTCTGAATATCGTTTCTTATGTCCTTGTCTATGAGTGTATCAAATTTGATTAAAATCTGATCACTCTTTCTATAACCCGATTTTTTCGATTATCGATTTTCGATATTTATCAAGGGTACCACGTCACAAAACCTAGCTAAGAACACTCGCATACGCTTATAGTATAGCTGTGTCAATTTTCAAGAAAATTGGTTCAGCCGTTTCGGAGTCTATAGGTAACGGATACACACAGACACATACACACACACAGACAAAGATCCATTTATAAATAAGTTTATATATATATATATATATATATATATATATATATATATAAAGAGAGAGAGATTTCAAACATACGCACCGTAATGGTAGCGCTAGAGGGTGTCGTCAGTGATGTCATGGCGAGAATCACTAGGGGGTTTAGGGTCTTTCAACATCATACCCCACTCACCGCGCCGACCCGACCAGAGATGATCAGCCTCCGGCCCAACCTCGATAAGCGCTTTCAGACACTGGAAAATTGCGCTTAGGCCCGGTACAAAACCCTTTAAATGCTTACGATTGGCGACAGTCAGAGACACTTTCCATTTAGAGGCGAACCGCACATGAGCTCGTCCGAAACATTAATTTAGACGCAGAAAACCTTTTGTCACTGAACTTGTTACCTTCAACATCACGACTCTAAGTATATATGTATTTATATTTATATTAATCATATCTCCCCGAGCAAGGCGGTAATGCCACTGATGTGCAGGGGGCTACGTAAGAGTGAAAAGATTGGAAAAGAGAAAGCCGGAAACCACATCCTAAACAGGGAACAAGGGATGAGCCTCTACACCTGTTCAATAGACGTGGGTGGAGTGTGAACCGGGCGATAGTTTAGTCTATCTACTCCAATTGAAAAAAAATGTGAGAAGATTGAAAAAGAGAAAACCGGAAACCACATCCTAAACAGGAAACAAGGGATGAGCCTCTTCACCTGTTTAATAGACGTGGGTGGAGTGTGAACCGGGCGATAGTTTAGTCTATCTACTCCAATTGAAAAAAAAAGTGGCAAGATTGGAAAAGAGAAAACCGGAAACCACATCCTAAACAGGAAACAAGAGAGTGGCCTCTTCACCTGTTCAATAGACGTGGGTGGAGTGTGAACCGGGCGATAGTTTAGTTTATCTACTCCAATTGAAAAAATATATATTATTAAAATAAATGTATAAAAATTCAATACTTATTGAACGTTTCTACCTTTGATTGAAATTATTATTGATTATAAATATTGAAGGTTTTCAATTCTAGTTTAATTAATCACTAACGTTCTAGTGTAATATTGATCACTTTATTCGCAGAAAATTCTGTCTCGTATCTACATTAATATAATTTACGTCGATTATTTTTAATTTAATTCAATTTAATTTTTTTTTTAATCATTTCCCTCCAAACAAAGCTCTACTACCTCTATAACTCATGAGGTTTATACGGAGTGAAAGTGAAAGAAAGGACTGAGGATAGGGTGGATTGGAGAAAGGAGAAAAGATGAACGATGTTTAAAATTAAGTATTTATCAGGGAAGCAAGGAAACAGAAGAGAATTCTACGTATCCGAAGTGTGAGAAAAGAAATTGTTCGAGGAGAAGTGGCAATTTGCATTTAGCTATTTCAACAATAAAAAAGTGGGACCTACATGCCAATCTAGTAGCACGTTTAAATTGATCTGGTCGGGGACACAGATCAGTTGCCATGAACATTTTTGTAGAAAAGACAGAGGGAAGTCACGTCACGTCAATTCGTGATGCTTAAACAGGATCGATTATGTTGTATGTCGGTTTTTAGATTCTGTAAAAAAAAATCTCGAGATGTACAATAGGAAAACCAAACTAGATATAGCAACATATCAACAATATTCAATGCATGGACAAATGGTAGTGTTTTAAATGAATTCTTACGAGAAAAATTGTCTGGTAAAAAACAGTGGATCAAATTTTTAGCAGTAAATGCAGCTATTTATTTGATGAATTCGGTCCACTTTAATTCAGCAGAAAATGTGATGTCAACACGGCGTAGTGAGTTGCTCCCAAGGAGTTTTGCATCAACCATGGTGCTTAAAATTAAAAAGGTTCTCTGAGGTGTTAAAATTTGTATGCCATTTCTTGCCCCATTTAATAAATGATTGTTAGTTCTTTTCAAGACCAACTGCCAAATTTACTTTGTCAGATCTGACGGAGTTGCCACTGAAACATGAGTAAGTGACTGTACCATCTTGTTAGGAATTTTTTAGATTAATGATGAAGCTCAGAAACAGCGTAGGATCCAGGATGGGTAAAAATGTTATTATATATATATATAGTCATCCGCAGACAGATCAGTTTCGCTGTATCACAGCTCATCAGTACGATTAGACATCCGATTGCTTTTAGCCAGGATTGAAACTCAACCGAACTGACATCAGGCAGCGATTGTACCTCTGAGATATGGGCGATATATCATGTAAACATACGCCAGTAACTGAGAGTGTTCTAATTTATTACTGAATGAACAATGCGTACATGCTCTCCCTCTCTCTCTCTCTCTCTCTCTATATATATATATATATATATATATATATGTATGTATGTATGTATATAACGTAGAATACTTGGTATATAAGTTCGGTAAATTCCGATAGAGACGAACTCAAAAGAGCTCAATGTTAAATTTATTTAATTTAACAGAGTAATATAATTTAGAATTTTTTTTTTTAGATATTCTACAATTTCAAGGGTAATACGTATTTCTTAGCTTAAAGAAAGTTGCTCGTCAGATCCAAAAGATACAGCAACTAATAATAGTTAAGGTAAATCCCGAAAAAATATTCCGAAAAGTAGTTACACACAGACGCTCACGTGCCCGTGTTTAGAATAGACATTTGTAACTATAATCTATAAAAACAATTACTCGCTCATTCAAAAAACTCTAAAAAAAAGAAAGAAAAAGATAAACTATAATAAAACAATATAAAGAAAAAAGTTTAAGTCTTAGATCGACATCAGCTTCAACTGAAATTCAACTGCCTTCTTAGAAAAACATGACATGGAAATTTAACATTAAAATTTATTTTAAATATAATGGGATATATTTACGGTAAAAAAATAAATTGTAAACCATACTTATTAATATAAATTAAAATATAATCACTAGTAGTATTATATTATAAATATAATTAAAATTCTTAAAACTTATAAAAAAAATTATAAATAAAGTAGAACAAAAATGAAAAAGAAAAAGAAAAGAAAAGAAAGTCAAGGAGAATGAGCAGTATAGATAGAAAGGCAGCTGATTGACATTAGCCTCTATTACAATCCATCAGTTTTCTTAGAAAAATGTGACATGGAAATTTAACATTAAAGTTTAGTTTTAAATATAATGCGATAATTTACTAGAAAAATACATTGTAAATAACAGTTTTTATACAAATTAAAACATAACTACTAGTAGTATTATATTATAAAATTATTTAAAATAATGAAAACCTTTGAAAGAAAATTATAAATAAATAGAAAAATAAAACGGAAAGAAGAGAAAGAAAACGAAAAAGAAAAAGAAAAGAAAGGCAAAGAGAACAAACAGTATAGATAGAAAGGCAGTAGATCGACATTAGCGTATATTACAATGATTTGCTCTCTTAGAAAAATGTGACATGGAAATTTAACATTAAAATATAGTTTCAAATATAATGGGATAATTTACGGTAAAAAATAAATTGTAAATCATACTTTTTAATACAAATTAAAAGGTATCCACTAGTAGTATTATATTATAAATATAGTTAAAATAATTAAAACTTATAAAAGAAATTTAAGAATAAAATATAGAAAAATATAAAAAAATAAAAACGGAAAGAGGAGAAAGATAAAAGAAAAAGAAAAGAAAGGGTAAGAACAGTATAGATAGAAAAGCAATTGAAACTAACTGCTTTCTTAGAAAAACATGACATGTAAATTTAACATTAAAATTGACATTAAAATTTAGTTTTAAATACAATGGGATATATTTACGGTAAAAAATAAATTGTAAATCATATTTTATATTTTATAATAAAAATTAAAATATAACCACTTTAAAAAACTTAACTCTTATATAAGAATATTTTAAATAAAATATTAAAATATAATCTTAAAAAATATTTTAAATAGTAATTAATAATAATAATAATAATAATAATAATAATAATAATAATAATAATAATAATAATAATAATAATAAATATATATTTATGAAAAGATTTTAACGCTAATAATAATAATAATGATATGCATGAATTAAAGTTGTATCCTAAAAATGATAATGAGCTGGAAGGTCTTCTGCAAACTGTAAAATGCTTGAGTGAAGACATTGGAATGAAATTCAATTTGAATAAATGTGCTAAAGCTACAGTTTTACGAGGATCGCTACAACAAACATCATCAATTAGCTTAGACCCTGATGTAACAATAAAAGATTTAGAACCAAAAGAAGCTTATAAATACCTTGGTGTAAATGAGAGTGAAAAATTCACCATAGAAAATGAAAGAAATAGTGAGTAATGAGTACTACAGAAGGCTACGACTGATATTAAAAACTGCATTTAATTTTCAGAACAGAATTATGGCAATTAATAGTCTTGCCATCCCAGTTGTCCAATATAGTTTCAAAATCTTGAACTGGACTCTAAATGACATCAGACGAATGGATTCTAAGACAAGAAAGCTTCTTTCTAAGCATAAGATGCATCATCCAAAGGCTGATGTAGACCGTCTATACATACCCCTTAAAGAAGGTGGGAGAGGTCTTATTCAGCTAGAATTGTCATACAAGACAACTATAGGCTTACTAACATACATAGAAACAGCATAGGACTGGATGAAGCAATTCATTAAACAACATGAAAAGAGAAAGAAAAATATTCAATAATGAAAAAAGGCAGTAAATACAAACAAGATTTACATTAAATAGATTCTGTAGAAAAGCAAAACAGAAGCCAAGAACCAACTATTGCGGCAAAAAATATGAAAATAAAAGCCAAGGATAAAGCACTTGAACAGATGAAACAACGCTGGCAAGACAAACCTCTGCATGACCAGAATATCCAGAACGTGCCAATAAACCCAATGTTGATAAAGTTAATACTCATCGATGGTTACGTGCATCTGGATTAAAGTCTGAAACTGAAGGCTTTATTTTTTCAGCGCAAGACCAAAGTCTTTTCACTAGAAACTTTCAGGCAAATATTATACAAAATAATGTGGATCCAAAATGCAGGTTTTGTGATAAATATAAAAAAAACAGTAGACCATCCAATCTCAGGATGTTCTGTACTTGCCCCAAATGAATATAAAAATCGTCACGACAGAATGGGGCAATATTTCCATTGGACAATGTGCAAACACTATAGAAAAAATGTAAACAAACACTGGTATGAACATCACCCAGCACCGGTTACAGAAATAGAAGATGTAACCATTCTATGAGATTACACCATCTACACAGACAGAAAAATTGAGGCAAATAGACCGGACATTATTGTTAAAAACCAGAAAGAAAAAACTTGTCAATTAATTGATTTGGCTTGTCCAGCGGTTTGTAACATAGCAACCAAAGAATTCGCAAAACTGTCAAAATATAAAGACATGGAAATTGAAATAGAAAAATGTGCAAATTGAAAACAAGAATCGTGCCAGTGATAGTAGGTGCACTTGGAATGGTATAAAATGGAACAAAACAGCACATTGAAAGAATCCCTGGAAACCCCAGCTTAAAAGATATATAAAAAAATGTCTTGTAAAGTACAGCCCATACACTAAGAAGAACTTTGTCTATGCAACGCTAGGGATGTGCGGTGAGATAGAAAAAACATGAAATGGAGCCATAACAACACACCACGACCTGCCTTAGGTCTTCCCGCAGACTTTGTAGGTAGTGCGACCATAGCAGAATTGGAAAAGAGAAAGCCGGAAACCACATCCTAAACAGGGAACAAGGGATGAGCCTCTACACCTGTACAACATTTTTATTATACATACACCTATACATACATACATATATATATAAACATACACACAGACATATATATATATATATATATATATATATGTAAACATATAATACATACACACCTACACAAATCTTAACATATTTATAAATAGAACTTTGTGCCTGTATGTATGTGTTTGTGTGTGTCCGTTACCTATATACTCCGAAACGGCTGAACCGATTTTCTTAAAAATTCACACATTTTTACTATAAGCGTCAACACACTTGAAATATAAATGGAGCCTTGTGAAAAGGCAAATTGAAATAGCGAAAGAAAATCTTGACACATTATACAAGAACAAACATGACCTCTACAACAAACTGAAAGATATAACTACCTCCAACCAACTAGAAGAAATAATGCTCATTCTATCCAAAATCACCGTAAAATCTTAAGTTGAACACCGTGCTAAAATTGTAAAAAACTTAATTCACTATACAATGGCACGATTACCAAAAAAAATTGAAATAGAAACGCTCTATCAAAGCATCACTAAACTACAAGATGAAAAACTTATAACCGTTAAACCCGAACTGAAAGACCTACTTAAGGCTGAGGCACTCAAAGATCGCCATGATAAAAGCAGAAGCTCCTCAAAAATTCTATCGAAACAACTAAAAAATGCCGCGCACGAACTACGCAACCACCCTGCACTCCAACGGGTTCTTGTTAATTTTTTTTAATTTTGTGTGGTCATGAAGTATGTGGTTGAGTTTTGTGTTGCAATCTGATTTGTTAAGTACAACTAAGATGTTAGCCTTGTCAGCTTTTTTTACAATTATGTGAGGGTGGTTGCGTAGTTGATTTTTTGTTGTCTTTCAACGAAATCACCATCAAGTATATCAGACGGTATGAACGGATCCTACACAAAATTAATAGACAAAACTTGTCTATATTATTCAATGAAACCTGTATTAATATATATATATATATATATATATATATATATATATATATATATACTCACTCACTCACTGTGTCTTTGCTCTACTTTTGCATTTCGTTTGTACTTTGTATCGAGCACTTTTTCTTTCTTTTTTTTTTGTGGTTGGTTCCGTTTGGGTTTTTTTTCTTTACTGCGGAGTATCGTATGTCTTGTCCTTATTCCGCGGATTTCTTTTTTTTTTTTTTTTCTCCCCTCTTATCCAACGCCTTAGTGCACCGGATTGTAACGGAATTAGGTTCTGTTTGTTAATGGTTTTTCTTAAGGTTTATCTTAGTATAAATTTAAAACTTAAATACTTGCAGAGTCTATTTAGTTATTATTTTGAATAGAATATATATATATATATATATATATATATATATATATATATATATGAATGTTCGGAATCTTAGAGGTAAGTCGACAAATATTTATGTTGAATATGGCATTTCAGTCGTGCATGACACACGATTGGTCACAAAATTATGTTTTACAAAATCAGGCTGCTGGTCATAAAACAGATTGTATTGTCGTTGTTTTTGTCTACCTTACATATTTGAGGCGCTTACGTTAAAATGTATTTTATAATCATTTCATCGCAAACCAGGCAGGACCGCCACTGGTGCTCAGAGGGTTACAATGAAAGAAAGAGACAACGTACATGGGATGTCGAAGAAAAGATAAGAGATGTATGAGAATTAGGTAGACAGAAAATGGCAATGGACGTTGCATTTAAACCTTTTGGAGATTGTAGCCATCATCAGGGAAGCAATTTAAACGGTAAAAAGGTTGGACCGTAATGTCAATCTAGTAGCACGCGTAAATACATATGATCGGAGAACCAGGGAGAAAAGCTCTTCAGGGCAGTTGCCACGAAAATATTTGGAGAAAAGACAGAGAAAAGTGACATCACGACGGTGAGAAAGTGACTGAAGGTGGCTACCAAGTCAAGATCGATTATATTGTAGCTCATCCTTTGGATTTTGTCGAGAACCTCAAGATGAATAGCAGAAGCATCCGACCAGATATAGCAAGAGTATTTAATGTCCAGATGGTAGATACATAAAAGTGAAAAATAGATTCTGGCGAGAAAAACTTCCATGACCGACAAAGTGACCCAACCTTTGTAGCATTAGATGTAGCAATAGATTCGATATTTTCATTACATTTGGGGGTTTTAATTCCATCGTGGCAGCATACTTTGTACCTTTTTCGGTCCAGGGCCATCTACTCAAAGCCTTTAAAACTACCCTTCAGCTTCTCTTTTTACCTGAATCAGGTCTGCTTATGATTTTATGTGTTGCTGGCTGTACATGAGAACATTGAGTATTCGATTGTCGTTCGTTGTGACTAATCGATCGCAATTGAGAATAGACTCGGTGCCTCTAGTTTTTTCATACAGGAGGCTTCAAAAATAGGTCTATAGTATGTTGATATGTTATTGATATGTTTGTATAATCAATACAATACGTTTTGTGTGCACATTTTGTTTTTCATCATTCAATACCTACTTTTGCACCACTTGTATATGTGTTTATCTGAGAAGGATCATCTAAAGGCAGTCCTTGTAGAAATAATCCATTTGATTTATGTACGTGTGATATGGACTCCAAGATTTTAATCTTTGCAAAAGTCTTGTGAGGAAAACAGCTTTGTAGAATCTGATTTTCGTTTCTAGTTTTATCCCTGTTTCATTTCGGAGTTTAGCCTTAGAGGCTTTGGCTACTCGATGGACAATTTCGTTTTCAGAAGAAATGTAAGAATTTACTTTGATTCCTAGATAAGTGTAAGATCTTCTCATATTTGAGGCCTTTACTTTTTTGATAATGATGAATGGAAACTGATGAGCTGATTCATTTCGGCTTGGTACCCCTTATTTATTTGGAAAATGGGGTGTTTTTTTCTGCTAACCATAAGCCTGGAAGATTTGTTTGCGACGAAACATAAGGCAACAAGTGCTGCATCATATACAAACAGCAGATTAAGAACGATACTAGCTTAGTGCCATTGGCGGTTAAAAATTTCACCCCTGATTCAAAATTGCATCTTCAGGTCGAGGTTCGAATCGATTCATACTTTACAATTGCAGAAAAGAACAGTGTAAAACAAAAAAGGAAACATGACACAATCTTGTTTGAGCCATTAGTGACGTCGAAAGAATCTTAAAATTCGTCATGGGACCAAACAGCATCTTTCATAGCCTGCTGAACGAAAAGATGTTATGCATTTTTTCAGTTATAACAAACCGGGAAGGGACAATTCAACACATCAAGTCAACACTTCTATCTGAGCAGTGTTGACCTATTGGTGTTGAGTTGTGTTGCACCGATAACAAGTTTCTTTTATCTTCCATTTACTTGTAATTTGAGATAGTTTTGGACAAAAAAGTTATAGATTTAATGACACTTTAAACACCTGATTGATAGGGCACATCTTCAATTTCACCATTTCAGGAGAAATCCTGCCCTCCTTTCATTTCTTTTGAGTGCGGAGAACCTGCAAGTTGAGTTTCACTTTGTGCAGCAATGTCGATCTTCTATTTTTTTAATCATTTCACCCCAAGCAAGGCATTTCACTGCCACTATTGCGCATGGGGCTACATGGGGGAAGGTAAAGAGGAGGAGTGGTTAGATGTAGTGTTGTATATCAATAAACAACAAACACGCATATATATAAAAATATGAGTTATATTTTTATTGATGACGATGAACCGTGTAGCCTAGGGTACAGAGAGTTGAGGGAGCGCTCTTCTAAGGGTTGACGGGAGTGTCTCTCTTCACCGGCCGATCTCTGTCGGTGCTACACTGGTCTGGTCTATCCGGACTGTCTGGTGAATTCGTGCGCCGAAGCCTTTTTATATTCTCCAAACCGGGATTTTTTCTTCCGGTTTTGCCTTGATCACGCGACGCCCACGCGACGCCTACGTAATTCTCAGAGTCACCTGTTCTGTTTGCCTCTTGTAGCCATTTCCGCTACTGCCGGAAATAAGGTCAAACAAACATCCGTTCCTTTCAACGACCGGAAAATGCCCCCGCTTGCATCCCTTCCTCGGGTGGGGCCAGATTATTATATTACAGTAGGAAATGTCAGAAGGAAGGTAATAGATGGGTAAGGATACCGAGAATGAGGGTTGGGCAGATGGGAAGAGTGTAGGGCCAAGATATCAGGTGAGTTAGTGTGAAGGAATGAATCAACGCTGAGGAAGTTAGTGCGGATACCACGTATGTTAGTGTAAGAGATGCAGACGGGTTTGGGCGTTTTCAGACTAGCTGGTTTAGCTTTGCTATTATGTTTGCTTTTTTCCATAGTGATTCAGTTAAGGAGAGGTTTTAGAATAGAGTCAGTCGGTCACTTGTTTGCAGCATGTGAAGGGAGATAAATGCCGTTTTATGCTCTTTACGCCAAGTCCTTGTCTTGCAGGCGAAGTTGATATGTGAGCAAGCAATGTTTAGGGCTTCATTTCTCACACCTCTCCGGAATGGAGAAAGGACACCTCCATCTAAATAGACCTGCTTTGTCACGATTAGAGGACACAATATTTTCTGACATGTTTATGTTAGATCAACTGTTACCCAATTGTCGCCCCTCTGTAGTTTGCTATCTTCCAGTAATAATAGATAATGCTTCCAGTAATAGATTTCACCTGTTTCTTTTAACATTTACTCTGTCGCCAGTGAACATGTCTGTTGGTATGTGAATAATAAGCTGATAGACTTCTACACCAATGATTAGTCTAGTGTGATGAGATCTTGTGGGGAGTACAATCGCACGTTTTGGAGCTACTCATAACATAAACGCAAATGCCATAAGACCCCTTGAAGAACTATTCCAGACAGATGTTCAAGTCGTCTGAAGATAGCGTTGCGTGATACTCGAGTTACGACTAATGGCGTCCTTTCATAGTAAGTGTTTTTCTGTCCGGTCTAGGCGATCTTGTCTTTATTGTACAAAAGATTTTCGAATCTTTTGTATAATAAAGACGGAAGCTGATAAAGGTTCGCCTGAAATAGGCCTATACTTCCGATTTACCATGAAATAACGTGTCTGCCTTAATTTTTTTCTTATATTTGCTCTATATGTATTTATATACATATATATTTAGAACTCTCTTAGAGAGCTATCCTACCACTGTATGTACAGGATACTCCTTTGGATTCTTCTATATCTACACCGCATGCTGATATATATATATATATATATATATATATAGAAAGAGAGAGAGTGAGATATTAATTTTAGTAGTAATTTCTTCTTTGGTAGTGGAAGGTATGTGGCTTGATCCTTGAGTTAGCAGTGGTAGGTGGTGGGGAAGTAACTACTTAGCCAAATTGTTTTAAAAGACCTTATTGTGACTAATTGGAAGAATATGATAATGATAATATATAATTAATATTCAGGAGTATATTCTTATATTTAATTTTCAAAATTTTAATTTTTTCTCTATTGGTTTTATGAGGGTAAAACTTGCGGAATTTTGGTAGCAATTTCTTCTTAGGTAGTGGGAGGTATATGGCTTGAGCCTTGAGTTAGTAGTGGTAGGTAGTGGGGAATTAACTGCTTAGCCAAACTTTTTAAGAAATTCTTATTCTAACGGATAATTTACAAGACTTCTTCCCTTATCGCTAACCCCCTCCAACATCCCACACACATCTCCCAAATATAAGAAAAGAGGTCTTCTATTCCTTTCCACACCACACTGATGAGACATTGGAAGTCCAATGTCGAAACAAAATGTACAATTTGTAGTGGATATATCCAAAAAATTTGTACACGTTCTAAAATATAATTTATAATATATATATATAAATATATATATAGGGTCTCCCAGAAGTCGCGCACCATATACTAAATTTTATTTTTTCTATGTTTCAGATTTGATCTGATATGGGTGAGAAACTAACAGTACAAGAAAGAGTTAAATTGTTTTTTATGTTTGGAAAAGATGAGTCAACATTCCGCTCTGTAGCTCAAGAAATCAACCGCAATCATCATGAGCGAGAAAAACAATTGAGCCATACCACTGCCTGTCGTTTGATCAAACGCTTTCAAGAAACTGGATCAGTTTCTGACCGTGAGAGATGTGGTCGACGAAAGAGTATAACTCTGGTGAATGTTGCTAGAAGCCCCGTGAAATCAGTTAGGACAATAAGCCAGGAGCTAACGATTGGCAAATCATCAGTACATCGTATTCTTAAAACACAGAAAGAGAATTGATGCATGTGTTATGACTATGATCAATAAAATTGATATTCATATGTAATTTTATAAAAATCTGGATGGTGCGCGACTTCTGGGACACATTCATTTAAAATGACAGACAAGGTATTATGGTTAAGTATTTAAGGTAATTTTTCATGTGATCTTATAATTTTTTCTTTTCTTTTTTTTTAGGATATAAATTATATAAAAACTAGCAGTATATAGCCCGGCGTTGCTCGGGTGTAATGAAAGCTTTAAAACTAATCTATGGGCCTGGAACTCAGTCTCTTTGGATGTTGGCACGAAAGACTAAAAAGTAATAGTCGTTTCCAGTTAAAGCGAAACCATAGACTGAAAGAAAAATGAATGGATGTAAGTCAAATTTTCATTTCCTGGTATCGATATCAAATAAGATTTTTTTCTCGTAAATTGATTTTTGAAGGCTAAATATGTCCTCTGAGTAAATGGTATCATGGCTGAGACTAAGAACTACAATTATACTTACTTAGAACCAAACCCGAAGCAGCAACTAAGATAAAAGGGCTGAAAAAAATACAGACATAGAGGCAGATACACAGACACACACACAAACATCTTGCTTTATATATATATATTATCAATTTTCTGCACTATTGTAAGAACAGCAACCTTGAAAGTTCTGGACATCGTTTCTTATGTCTTTGTCTATGAGTGTATCAAATTTGATTAAAATCGGACCACTCCTTCTATAACCTGGTTTTTTCGATTATCGATTTTCGATATTTATCGGCGGTACCTGAACACCAAACCTAACTAAGAACACTCGCAGACGCTTATAGTACAACTGTGTGAATTTTCAAGAAAATCGATTTTGCCGTTTTGGAGTCTATTGTTAACAGGGACACACATACACACACACATGCACACAGACAAAGTTCCATTTATAAATAAGTTTAGATTATCCAATTGTTTTCTTTAGCCAGGCGCTTTCGGCTATACTTTTAACCATTTTCAAGGATAAATGTTATTGTACGTGTAACAGAATGTGTGTAGGATTATGCATGTTTGACTACATTTAAATATACACAGAGACCTACCAAACCTTATCCGTAAAATACTTATTGACAACAAAAATATCATAGCATCATCCACATACAAAAAGAAAAGACTAAAAATAATGAAGGCATTATTGATAACAAAGAAAAACCCAACACTTAACAATGTCAACAACGAACTCACTGAGAACATGTTTACCTACGCACTATTCTACAAATATACATAACACCACAAACATTCTGTTAAAAGTAAAATAACATTCATCCTCAAAAATGGTTAAACAAAACCTTTGAAGAATTTTTATATAATTTATAAACTCAAAGGAAAAGAAATCATAAGATCACATGAAAAAATCAAATCTTAACCATAATATCTTGTCTGTCATTTTTAATGAAACCTACATAAATATACACAATATATATATATATATATATATATGTATATATATATATATATATATATATATATATATATATATATATATATATATTGTGTATATTGCTATTTCAACTTTCATTTCATGAAACCTTTCCACCAATCTAGTACTGTGCTTAAGCGCTTAAACTCATTATATATATATATATATATATATATATATATATATTTTACCGATACTCGTATTTAAGTAGATATTCTGTTTTTAATTAAACATTTTAATTCATTTTAAAAATTTATCGTAAATCAGGCCAGTAGATATAAATATAAAAATACTGTTTAATTAAAAACAGAATATCTACTTAAATACGAGTATCGGTAAAAATAATGTTCAAAATAATTCATTATATATATATATATATATATATATATATATATATAATGAGTTTAAGCGCTTAAGCACAGAACTAGATTGGTGGAAAGGTTTCATGAAATGAAAGTTGAAATAGCTAGATGTAACCGCAAGTTCTATGTTAAAATGTTCTTCTCTCCCAAGTTTTGCTTCGGAGGCTCCCTTTAGATTTGTACTCAACTTTGCTTTGCAATTGGCTCTCATCTTCAAAATTTTATAGCAATGTCAATGCTTAATATCTGTATTCTTAATTCCTCTCGTGTTAATAATGTTACATTTGTTTTATATTCTTCGACACTCAGTAAACTCTTGCGTTTTAGTGTCTTTATTGCCTTTTTTCGCCATTTCAAAGCTTCACCAGATTTTGTTTGTATGCTTAAATGATGAATCTTAGTCCTTTTTTCCTCAGCTAGCGTTTCTCGCGATTAAGGAAGAAAGAAAATGTGTAACTTTTAAAAAAAGTCGTTAATATTTTTTCTGCATCTTTTCTTTTACAATCCTTAGTTCAGCGTCAAAAGTTGTTAATGTATTTTTCCCAGCCTCTTTGTATAGAATTAAAGGCAAATCCCCTGCTTATTATCAGAAGGTTTTCGGAACTGATGAAGCCTTGTATGGTGAAATGCATTATCAAATCTATTTTCAATCAAATCTATTTCATGAACTTGTACACACACACACAGAACACTATCTCTCTTTCTCTCTCTCTCTCTCTCTCTCCTTCACACACACACACACACACACACACACACATATATATATATATATATATATGTTCATATGAACTCTCATGCAATTACTATTGTTTCATGAATCTAGACTACATCCTTGCAGGCAAAAAATTCGCCAATCAGGATCAAAGAGTATTTTGGTGATTCTTTGAACGAAGATTTCTGTAGGGAAGCAACTGTTTCTAAAATAGAAAAAAGTATAGACCAACGGCGAATATTGAAAATGAGTATGTAATTTTCAGCATATTTTCGTGGGACTGTTAAAAACGTTAGCTGCATAGGGGAACCTATTGATATCAGATGCATACAGTGCAGCATAAAATGTTAAACACATGCAAAAAGTCTCAAATAATTTTAGTAAACTAATCGTTTAATTGGCTGATGAAATCATCCATTTTGTGTTACTCTGACTCATCTTCATATCTAGACCCTGCAGACTTTTCACTGCCTGTATCAAGACATCTTAATTGAACTTTCGTAGATCAAGCGTCTGTGTGTGTCGGTCTAGATAAAGGGGCCCTGTTTAATCGCGTCTCAGTTAGAAGTCCGACACATCCTAAAAATTAGAATTTGCAACTGATCTCGAAAAAGACCTTAATTCAGGGGTTAATGCCATGTAAAATTTAACACTTCCAAAGCTAAAAAAAATCACCCAAACCTGTTACAATCTCTTTCTCGAAAATCCGTGGTATCTGTACCGACTTTTGCGGCGTTGAATCCTTCCTCCATTTAAACTCACCTGACATCTTAGCTCTCTGTGAAACTAACCTTGACCCTTCTATTCCTTTCTTTGATTTCTATATCTCCGGTTACCTTCCCCTCTTTAGAAAGGACTCAAATGTCCATATGCATGGAATTAGCGTTTATGTCAGTGAACATCTCTCCCTCTAACTAGGGAGGTTTCTCTTGAATCTCCGGAACATTCCTACATGTATCTCTGTCTCTCCTTACTAAGCTCGGTTAGCTATCATTTCTTTTTCTACCGCTCCTTGTTCTCTCCCGACTGCTCCATACTAGACAGTATGTCAAACAATATAGATAAAGCCCATTTCCTTTAATTCATTTGCTCATATATTTGTGTTTGAAAGACTTTAATGCTCACCACGCCAAGTAGCTGGAAAACTCAGATCTGGTGTCCATACCATGAACTTTTCAATCACTCAATTCCTTGAGTAAGTGGTGGATTTCTTTACGTGTTTCTCAAATAACACTTATGGAACTGATCCTCCGTCATATCTCTGTTTCACTTGTATCGCTGACTCTTGCTATGTCATGCAGCTTTGCCCTCTTGGCAACTCTGATCATGCTGTGGTTTCCGTTCATATCTTCTTCCACTTCCCCTTCTCCCAGGAACTTTCAGCCAGCAGAATATTATATTGCTATCAAAGAGCTGTCTGGGAGTCGTTCTGCGATTTTCTGTGTGACATCCCTTGGAACAAAGTTTTTAGTTTTCCCGTTGAAGACTGTACGTCTAAAGTCTCCTCTTGGGTTAAATCTCGCATAAATGCTTTCATCCGAGCCAGGAAGTTACGACTTAAACCCCATTGCTCTCTCGGTTCTTTTCTGCTTGCTCAGCCGCTATTGCCCACAGGAATCACTTCTTCCGGCTTTATCGGAGTCACGCGTCTAATCATAATAGGCGCCTTTTTACCTCTCTCGTAATGAGTGCAAGAGGACCCTAAATGACGCTAAGCTGCTGTTTGTTGACAAAAAGCAGCGTATAGAATCACGCAAGTTCGGCTCCAAAGACTACTGGCGGCTTTGTAAAAATGTGTTAAACAACAGCAAACCATCAATCCCTACTTTAATCAATAAATTTGAGGTCCACACATCTTCAGACAAGACCGAATGCTTTGCTCGCAGATTCTCCACTAAATCAACATATCATTCGTCTAGAGTATCCACACCTAATTTTCAACCAACTGCGTACCCCTCATTATCCCTCGCTAGTCTCTAACACAATTACAAAACTTGACCCCTATAAGGCGAGCAGAGGTGACAGAATACCAATCATTGTCTTGAAGAAATGTGCCCCTAAACTCTCATCTGTTCTCTCCAAACTCTACAACTACTGCCTCTCTGCTTCCTGCTTTCTTGCCTCCTGGAAGTTCTCTTTTGTAGTTCCTGTATCTAAGAACTCCGAAGAACCCTAAACCCCCTCTAACTATCACCGTATCAGCCTCCTACCGATTTCTGCCGAAGTAGTCGAGGTTATTGGCAATGCTGAAGTGGTACAACATCTTACACCCTACGGCCTCTTCTCCAATAAACAGTATGATTTCCGCTTCATCATATCTACTGCTGATATGCTGACAACTATAACAGAATATGTTCTGTGATAGTTGTTAGCATATCAATATCAGGATCTCATTAAGAACGGCGAAGCTAGAGCTGTTAGCCTAGATATCTCCAAAGCATTTGACAGAGACTGGCATGCAGGCCTTCTACGCATGCTACAGGGCTATGGTATTACTGGACGCTTGTTTAGATATCTCCAAAGCATTTGAGAGAGACTGGTATGTTGGCCTTCTACGCATGCTACAGGGCTATGGTATTACTGGACGCTTGTTTGATCTCATCCAGTCGTTCCTTTCATATCGCGTAATGAAGGTAGTATTGAACGGGCATACTTCAAGATACTATCATATGAACTCGGGTGTCCCTCAAGGCTCTATCCTAGGTCCTAAGCTTTTTCTGATTTTCATTAACGATCTTCCTGATGCAATCAGATAAAAAGAATCTTCAATGTAACTGACCCCGACATGGTAGCTCATCCGATCACTTTCGCACCGACGTAATGTGGCCTCCCTTTGTCTCTTCCACAAATACTTTCACGGCTACGGCTTCTGCTCCGATGAGCTTAACTCTCTAGTCTCCCCTCTGCATAAATTTCCCCGAGCTACTAGACTAGCAACTTGGTCCTACCAAATGAAATCAATCAAATATAACCGCAACTTTACTCTATCAGCTTCTTTTCTTGCACGTCCCGCCTGCGGAATTTCCTTCCTTATGCGTGCTTTCCTGATAGATAAAATCTCCAAGAATTTAAATGCAATGTCAATTACCATCTCTTATTTCTTTGACTCGCCTACTTTCCCTAACAACCCTTGTATCATTTTTTCTCCCTTCCCACTTTAATCTCACGCAGCTCTCTTCACATCAGTGGTCTCATCTTTCTCTTATTCATTCTATGACTCCCCTGTAACTTGTTCCTCGTTCTTGCCACACTCCTCTTATGCCCCCCTGCACGCCAGTGGCAGTTCTGCTTGGGGTGAAATAATTATTTTAAAAAAATCTTCACAGAGAATATTTTTTCTACTATCAACATGGCTGAAGCTAACCTCCAGGAGTGCATCTCATTTGACTTCTTCTACTCATGATTTTCATCGACAAGAAGTGGAGTGATTATATTGAATCAATTGCTAGGTGAAAACTGGTTTCATCGTGACGTACCAATCAGAATCATTCTTGCACCTAAATTTATCATTCGCCCGTACATTGAAGATTGCTGCTTTATTTAGTAATGTCTTCCTGTTATATATTCTTGAGAAAATCCAAAGAAAGTTCTGCAATATAATCGGTCTGGACCTGGTATCTCGGTTTCAGTCACTTTCCCACCTCCGTAAGTTGGCTTCCCTCTGTCTTTTCTACAAATATTTTAATGCGAATTGTTCTGATCAGCTGTTTTTATTGTCTCGGCTGCATGGATTTAAGGAGGTTTTTAGATTGGCAACTAATTTCCACCGTTTTGCTGTTTAACAAACTAGATTCAACCATCAGTTCTATTTTAATTGTTTCTTTTCTCTCGATTCTCGCCTGTGGAACTCTCTTTCGATGTCTTGCTTTACTGACCCCTAAATCCTTTAATTGCGATCTTCTGTCTTCCTAAATCCTTTCCCTTTATTGCTTTTTTTTTCTTCCCTTCTCCTCACTAAAATCTTCCTCACTCCCTATGTCTTAGTGGCATTATTGCCTTGTTTGGGGTGAAATGATTAAAAAAAATACATTTAAGCTAAAATGTTAAATCGTTTATTCCTAATTGTCGCAATTAAGTCATGTCAATTCCTCTCTGTGTTCATTGCAGTTCATTTCTGCGGATAAGTTCAGCAATCTTTTCCTTTTTCTCATTTCAAATATTATCACAGAGAATGCTAGAAAATGTACTCGCAGTTGAATTTGAAGCAACAGAAATGAACTTCTGCAGGAGGATGTTGAGAATAACATGAATTGAACAAGTGAGTAATGACGAAATCTTAGAGAAAATGGAAACAAAAAGGAAACTTATACTTGTCATCAGAGAAAAACAGTTGATATTTCTAGGGCACTAAATAAAGAGAGTTTAGAAAATTTGATACTCACAAGAATGATCGACGGCAAGAGAGACTGATGAAAACAATGTATAAACTCCCTAGCATGCTTGATAAAAGAATAAAATTTAGGCGATTAACAAAAAGAAAACATTCATTAAGAGCTAAAAAGGAGAAGAAATTGCGGAGAGACATGATCGCCTACGTTCGGAAGAGCCACTGTACATATCAGGTCGGTGGAAAAAAAATTTACCGATTTAAAATTTCATCTTGAAAATGAGAAACTGTGTTTTTGAAAATCTTTATTCATAGCAATAACGACCTTTGTCTCTATAACTTGATTCCATCTGCCCAACAGGATCTTTTGGGGATCGAGTCCTGCTCTCGGCTGCTGAACTGGTCTTTCTCCTCGATTTATCCACGATCTCCGACGTTTTACGTTATATTAGAGAAACCACTTCTCATCTCCTGTGACAAGCCTACCCTAAAATAGTGTCTGAAGATGTCGTGAAAGCAAACATTCGCAACACGTTGCATTTGCCTTGGAACATCTGTGAAACTCATAGAGTAGAGCATGCCTAATGTGTTCTTTAGATGAAAAGAACATGGGTGAGAATATTGCAGAAAAATATGAATAATGCTTTAATAATCTGAAAGAAAAATTTATAAATTAATTATGGTGATGTGTTTAAGTAATAACAATGTGCATAAAATAAATTACAATGATTTAAAAATACCCCTTTTACAAAAACAGTAAAAAACCTTTGCACCGACCTAATAGAAGAAAAATATGTCACTTCAGAATATACGTAATCATGTTTCTACAGAAATTCTATTTCTTTATTTTGAAGAGCCATGACTTTTGAAAACAATGATTTTCCTTTGCTTTCTCTACGGTTTTGTCCCTATCTGACAGACTGAAATCTTAGACTACAAGACACAGGCTACCCTGGTATTTAGCTCATAGCTGGAGGGAGAAGAGATGGAATCATATAATTCTCAAGGAAATTTGTGTTAAATTGAATGCTACAAACTAAGAATTTGAACCTCGTTCAACAGTTCAGCTGCCTACGCTGCGGTCATTTCTCTGAATTTTAATTCGTTCATCTAATGAGATATTTATCAAAATGAACCTATGATATTCCTTCAGACAGGCCATGTAAAGACAGATATTCAGCTGCAGGTATCTAACAACAACCGTCATGATTAGATATCTTGAAATAAGCATCGATGCATTTGGCAACAGATCTTCTTGGATTATGCAAAACTTTCATCATAATTGTCTTATTCAATTAATTCTGTAAAACTAAAACACTTTCTGATCACAGTTGATTCCGAAGTTCAGTATTCATTCCATGTTCTAAATTGTAAAGCTTTGGTTACTTCCCTGTCATGCGCAGACCTGACAACGTAGAATCTGTCTGTTATCATTACTGTCTCGAACGCTTTCGGCCAACAATTTAACAATTTTCAAGGTGGTGTGAATATTTTTTTATATACTGAATCCGACAAAGATGCATACACACTTAAAGAAAGGAAAGGCTTGTCTTTCGTGGTTTTATCAAATTGCGATAAAGATCACTACATGATGAAAATAATGTATTTGTTTTTCAACAAGACACAATACCAGCAAAACTTGCGATTTTATTTTAATGAAAATTTACAAGGAAACTGGCTAAGACGAAGAAGTGCTATCGAATTCTTTCCCTCTCACCGCGTTCTCCTGATTTAAGATCTCACTTGCATACTTTTTCCTATGAGGGACCACGAAGAATTTTGTGCATCGCAGAAAACTGAATAAATTTACAGCTCTTAGACAAAACATTGAAAATGAGAGTGCAGCAATCCTACTGGACACTTTGGCCAAACATTGTCCAAGTAGTAGTTCACCGTGCTTATAAATATCTGGAAGATAGAGGCCATTTTGAGCATCTATTGTAATTATAGAATCCAAAGGTAACATTTATTAATCTCGTTATGTCGGAATAAATCTAATATTACTATATCTATACAAGTTTTTCCTTTCTTTTCATGTGTAGCCATTTTTTTTTTTTTTTTGCGGACGCTGTATTAATCCCCTCTCTGTATCAACCCCTCCTCTTTGATCTAAAATATTTTCCATGAATAAAGCTGAAGGAAAATTTTACTAAATTTTCATTTTCCGTCGTATTCAATGAAACATATATAAATAAATAAATATTAATCAGTTATTAGTCAGAATTAAATAAAACCAGTAAACTGTAGTATTTAAAAACTGCACAATACATATATAATGTAGAGCTTTTAAATATATTCATTCGGAAGTCTGTTAATTACAAAACGTTTGTTTCAACCTTTCGGTATCTTCAGGTGTTTTAGTTGATATAAAACGCCTGAAAATACCTAAAGGTTGAAACCAAGGTGGCGTAATCGACTGATTTCCGAATGAAAATGAATAAACAAAATATATTTATATATATGTGTGAGTTGGTAAAAAATTCAGATGTAGGTAAACTATATCTAAAGAGTATAAAAAAGCCAGAAAGAAAATTTTCTATACCAATTTTTCCGCCTGAATCTATCCTGCAATTCTATAAATCCACCATCCGCCCGTGTATTGAGTACTGCTGCCACATCTGGTCGGGTGCCCCTTCTATTCTCCTAGGGGTTATTGACAAAATACAGCGAAGAACCTGTAATGTAATTGATACCGACTTGGCTGACCGCCTGCAGTATCTCTCTCACAGGCGTGACGTGGCTTCTCTTGCCTCTTCTATAAATACTTTCATGGCTTCTGCTCTGACGAACTTAAATCACTGGTGCCCCCTAGATGTGAATTTGCACGAGTTACTAGATTGGCAACTAGGTCCCACCCTTTTACAGTGAAACCGATGAAATGTAACCGCAATTTCTACTCCAACAGCTTCTTTCCTCGCACTTCCCACCCGTGGAATTCCCCACCGCATGCTTGCTTCCCCAACGGCTACAACCTCCAAGAGTTTAAATGTAAGGTCAATAGACACCTCCTAACACACTAACTCATACCCACTCTCTCCAACTCTCTCCCTATATACATCCTAAGTCGCCTATCACCTTCCTTTTCACATTTCCTACACCCAATCCCTCTATGTAATCCCCTGCGCTATAGTGACAGTGGAATGTCTTGCTTGGGGTGACACGATTAAAAAAAAAACGCATTTCGTTCTTTGAAAAACTTTAGCAAAGTAAATGTGAAAATTTTACTTCTAATTTTTTTTTTTTTTTTAATCATATCACC
This sequence comes from Ascarosepion bandense, assembly GCA_037127315.1. Taxonomy (NCBI): domain Eukaryota; kingdom Metazoa; phylum Mollusca; class Cephalopoda; order Sepiida; family Sepiidae; genus Ascarosepion; species Ascarosepion bandense. The sequence continues at coordinate 722,604 of JBBBDQ010001688.1, forward strand.
CCGAGCAAGGCGATAACGCCACTGATACGCAGGGAACTACGTAAGAGTAAAAAGATTGGAAAAGAGAAAGCCGGAAACCGCATCCTAAACAGGAAACAAGGGATGTTCAATGTTCAATAGACGTGGGTGGAGTGTGAACCGGGCGATAGTTATACCCACAAGTAAGGTGAAAGGAAATTATTTTAAATCTTAAATTTTAAAAATTCTATAAATATTCGATGTGTAAGAAGATGTGTATGGGACAGAGTCTACATGTTTGTGTAATTTTATTAATGTGTGTGTTTGAGAGGGAGACTAAGTGTCGGTTAGAATTATAGAAACTGTATATATTTATGGTGCGTGTGCGACAAATATATATATATATATATATATATATATATATATATATATATGCAATGTATCGAGGCAGCAGATAATTTTCTAAACATATACTGTTAAATATAACTGACAATAAATTTCTATGATGTTTAATCATGAGCCGTTCTAAACATCGTATTTTGTCTTTAATTTCAGGTGAAAATAAAAACAAAAATTGTCCAACATTTAGATATTTTTACTATGCTGGTTCTAAGCTTTCGGCTCACATGAGCCACCTTCAGAGAGGTTACAGGAACGTTAACATAAAGACATCCACCATCAAAGATGATTTTATCTTGTGTTGACATAAAACATTGCTAAGCAACGGTAACAGTCACCGAATAGCAGACGCAGTTTGTTGTGGTGCGGTTCTATATATAACTTCAGGCAAATACGAAAAGATTGGGAAATAGCAGGCAGGAAAAAACAAATGATCCTGAAGAGTGAAGACGTTACGATAATGACTCACAAAACATCGAAGTCAGTGAAACTGAAATACTACTGCCCAGCTACAAGTTTCTCTACATCTCTCCCACTCTCTCTTCCAAACCCGACAGAATCAGTACTAACAAAAATTAAAGGGTCCTATTGCCAGTCCTCTTTTCAACTAAGAAGACATTAGAGCAGTGGATGTGGCAGGTCTATCGTGTATTCTTACATCTAACACTGCCATATCGATTGCCAATCTGTACAAGAAGACTTGGAAATATTAATATCGTCATTTTTTTTTCTCCTTTTTTTCTCCTTTTCGATTTTCCATCTGAAAGTTAAAAGTGGTGACGGCATCGAATAACTGAAATAAGGACGAACATTTTCGTTAAAATCAAATTAGCATTTTTTAGACACTTCTGGTCACTTTGAAATTTTAGGACCAGCCGTACACCAGAATAATAATTGTCAACCAAATGAGGAACAGAAACAAGTAAGAATGACCAGCATTGGTATGAAAAAATTTGTTAGTTTTTTTTTTTAATTTGTTGCTTTAAAACTTTTTGTAATCTTTTGAAATATGGTTCCATCAAATAAAGAAACTAGCTCTTTTTTGTTGACTTACTGCTTTTGAAAATTGTAAATTCTTGAATATTGAAAAATATAGCAGCATTTTTATTATCTTTTACTGTGCAAGAAAGGTGGAGACGTTGATCATGATAATACCATTTTGTCACAACAAACATCTATCTATCTATCTATCTATCTATCTATTTATCTATCTATCTATGTGTGTGTGTATGTGTGTGTGCGTACAACTAAAATTCATAATGACGTATATATCGCTAATTTTGTCATATACACATACGTTATTGCCAATGCATATATATATATATATATATATATATATATATATATATATATATATGCGTATACATTTTTGATAATCCATAAATAACCATATTTATTATGTTTATTCACAAGCTACAAACACTTATATCGATACACAGTGCAATATTTATATATTCAGAAGCATATATGTAGATATATTGGTCTATTGAATGAAATGAGACCTCGACATCTGTAGTTGAACATGAGCCAGGGACATTGAAATATTTTCTTTTGTGTCATTTTCGCTGGTTAGCCAATTGAATGAAACAGACGACAGTTAAACGATCGCCAAAACCGCCATGAGGTGGCGGCGAAGTGGATATGTTAGTAAAAGATTTTGATAGTTTTCTGGCTGACAAATTATCCTTCCTCCTTTTTCTTGGCTCTAGTCCTCTCTTCATTTCATTAACCCACACTCTCTGTAACTTTCCAAATTTCCCGCTATTTCTCTTTCACTTGTTTTGTCTATTCGTTCTTTTCAATGACATTTTCTTTGAAGACAAATAACTTTCGTCCCTATTTTTACCGATAAGTGTTTATCAGAATGTCCTTAGCTTGGAACAGGTAGATCGTCGAGATTTTCATTGCATAATGTTCGACTAAGGACATGGCACATACAAAAAGAAGAAGCCCGGGATCGTTAGAATCTGCAATGGGATCGAGACAGTGATACCTATTTCAGACAAGAACAGGAGGTCAGGTTTCGACTGAAGAAGATGGATTTCCATTTCTGGAAAGTTGAAGCGTAGACGTTGGTTTAGATGATGGCATACCTGGAATCTATTTTTCGTGGGTGGCTTTGATAATTTTGTTCGTTTTCAATTCGGATGCTTTCATATTTGTTTTGTTTTGTTTAGTGAATGTCTAATAAGCACCAAAACAGTAATTCATTGGAGACACGCGCATAAAAAATCTGGATTACTTACCTGGAGATACTGCCGTAAGCGTACCCATCATCATGGCATCGAGTGGTCCACCAGCGAGTAAAGTACGCTCCAAAACCTATTCACAAACTGGCATTAGAACAGACCCGATATTTGCTGATAGGATAGCCTCATTCGAAATAACTCGAAGGTTCGAAAACGTTTACCTCCAGCATCTTTAATGAAGCGACAATGAATTCAAGAAAGATTTTTGCGCGATAATCCGATGGTAGAGAACTTATTCTGAAATACCGAATTTGCCTGAGACCAAAGGTAATAAGTCAAGCTATCTCATATACATAAATAAAAGAGGGTGACGAAGGTTGCTCGGGGGTACATGTGCATCAGTCAGTTAAGTGCCATACGTGATACACGCTTGGGCGATCATGTCCCGAAAGAGGCATGACTGACTGGGCAGAAGATTATCCCGCAGTAAGTTGCCATTGCTTTCTGCGGTAGACTGGTTGCCGACCAAGGCTATAGAACCCAATCTGTTCTGCTATTTAACCCATAACTGGAAGAAAGAGACGGGTTAATACCTTTCCCAAGGGTATTTGCGCGTAAGTGAATACAACGGATTCAATTGGAATTCGAACTCGGCTCCCCGGTTTCTCGTTCCGAGCCGATATCCACTGTACTACAATGCACATGTGCATACCATACCTTAATTCTGGTTAGTATCGGAAACAGTCGTTAGGCTGAGGGAATACATAGGGAATTATTATTTGAGAGAGAGCGAGAGAAAGAGTGAGAGAGAGAGAGAGAAAGAGAGAGAGAGAGAGCGAGAGAAAGAGAGAGAGAGAGCAGTTTAGAATTAAAAATGTAATTACTTCTGTCATATTCACATAACGATTAACTGTTCTGTAAATTCTATCATAAGAAATAAAAAGTTAAAATTGACCGCCACCTTAAAATAAGGCTGTAGGGAAACTCGTAACACGGAAAGAAATACAAAAATCAGACGATGCTGACCCCATATGAAAGGAAAAAAGTAAATCCCCGCCCACTCTGGGATAAGGTTGAAATAATAGACAGAATATCACTGGAAAATACGTAAGCAAAGGAATCAGCACAGATACTAGGCAAGTAAAATCTTGTGACAATATGTCCGCGGTTGCCGACTGAATCAAAGGACCATCTTTTGAAATCTCCATTAATTCATCGGCGTTAATTTTTTGACTCAAACTAAAATTAAATGTCTTTTTATAAAACCAGGATGGTCTTGCCGAAATATTAATTTTCTTTATTATGCCATTGAATAATTCTGATCACTCCCACGGGGTTTAGTTTATAATTTTAACAAAACGGATGTTGTCTTGATACTAATATGTGAAGAAGTGACAGCTGTTAAACTCAAAGCATTTTTGGATACGTTGATGACCCTGAGTGGAATTTAATTTTTCCCTTCCTCCTTTCTTCGTATCTATGTTTCTTATTTCTTTAATGTCCCTGAGCACGTCGGGCAATTAGCATGGATATCGACACATAGATCAAACATGATAAAAAGACAAAGAAGAGATTTTATACGACTTTACAATACATCTGCCAAACAATCTTAGGATCCACTGAAATTGTGAATATGAGCCTCTTGGCATTTAGTGGAAGAGATTAATTCATTTTATTGAACGTTAAAATACCTAAAGTGATGTTTTCGATGAGGTGATCTACATAAGTGTCACCGGATGGAAACAGGCAAAAGAGAGCGAACTCAAGCTCCAAACTGAGGATTTGACCAGTTAGTTAATGCATCGTGCTCATGTTATCACAGGCGTGGGGGTGCTTTCTCATGTTTAGAGTGAGACAAAGAAAGCGCCCGCCCTCAAATGCTAATGGGCGGAATTATGCCCTGAGAGGTGTCCTGTAACATCTATATATTAAAAGTCGATTTGCGAACTGAGAGATGAGCGGACAGACCACCCGAGGAACGAGAGATCAGCGGGTGACCAGCAGAGGAACGAGAGATCAGCGGGTGGACCGCCCGGGGAACGAAAGATCAGCGGCTAGACTACCCGAGGAACGAGAGATCAACGGATAGACCACCCAAAGAAACCACGCGGGTAACAGATGGTGGCGAGGGACGAGAGACCGGCAGCATCCAGGGAACAGATAGGAACCCGATAAACGAAATCGATCGAAAGTTTAATTCTTCCTTGGAAAAAGATAGCACAACAATAAAAACAAAAAAAAATATCTGCAATTTTGAAAGAGAGCTTTTATCTGTTGTTATTTTTAATTGTGGATACGGAGCAACTGGTTCATAATCTCCTAAGCAGGCCAAGCTTGAACATGAATACAGCAAGGGAATTAATAATATCGGAGAAACTGGTTGATAATCCCCTAAGCAGGCCAAGCGTAGACATGAATACAATAAGTGAATTAATAAGACCGGAGCTACTGGTTCAGAATATCCTAAGCAGGTCAAGCGTAGACATGTATACAACAATAGAATTAATAATACCAGGGCAACTGGTTCATATTCTCTTAAGCAGGCCAAGTGTAGACATGAATACAACAAGGGAATTTATAATACTGGAGAAACTGGTTCATAATCTCCTAAGCAGACCAAGCGTAGACATGTAGAAAACAAGGGAATTAATAATACTTGAGCAACTGGTTCATTATCTCCTAAGCAGCCCAAGCGTAGACATAAATACAGCAAGGGGATTAATAATACCGGAGCAACTGGTTAATATTCTTCTAAGCAGGCCAAGCGTAGGCATGAATACAACAGGGGAATTAATAATACTGGAGCAACTGGTTCATAATCACCTAGGCAGGCCAAGCGTAGATATGAATACAGCAAGAGACCTAATAATACCGGAGCAACTGGTTCATAATCTCCTAAGCAGGCCAAGTTTAGACATGAATACAACAAGAGAACTAATAATACCATAGCAAGTGATTCATAATCATTTAAGCAGGCCGAGTGTAGACATGAATACAACAAGAGAATTAATAATACCGGAGCAACAGGTTCATAATCTCCAAAGCAGGCCATGCGTGGACATAAATACAAGAGAACTAATAATACCAGAGCAACTGGTTTATAATCACCAAAGCAGACCAAGCGTAGACATGAATACAACGATGGAATTAATACTACCAGAGAAACTGGTTCATAATCTCCTAAGCAGGCAAAGCGTAGACATGAATACAGCAAGGGAAATAATAATACCGGAGTAACTGTTTTTTAATTTCCTAAGCAGGCCAAGCGTAGACATGAATACAACAAGGAAATTAATAATACTGGAGCAACTGGTTCATAATCTCCTAAGCAGGCCAAGCGTAGACATGAATACAACAAAAAAATTAATAATACTGGAGCAACTGGTTTATAATCACCTAAGCAGGCCAAGCGTAGACATGAATACAGCGATGGAATTAATAATTAACTGGAAACAACTATTGCTTTTTAGTTTTTTTGTCCCAATGTCCAAAGAGTCTGAGCTCCAGGACCATGGATTAGTTTTAAAGCTTTCATTACACCCGAGCAATGCCGGGCTATACTGCTAGTATTTCGAAAAAGAGTATTTGAATATTTTCATAGTGTTTTGACCCCAGTTAACTGTTTGTGCATAGCTGGGACCCTAACAGGTGCTACCATTCCGGGTCAGGGTGGACCTGGGAACAACAGCAATTAAGAGGTGGTTCCATGCTTATCCCAACCTCCCAATCAGAGGCCTTGTTTCCGGATGCACCAGAGATTAGAAAAAACTTAGATAGATATGAACAGACTGGTCTAGCTAGCTATCTAGAAAGAAAGAAAGAAAGAAAGAAAGAAAGAAAGAAAGAATAGAAAGATATATATATATATATATATGGAAATGACCGGAAACATATACATAGAATTCGAGTGTAATTAAAACAAGGGGAAACCAGCCAAATCAATGCTACAAGAGACATTCTTTGTGTAATAGCCAGAAGAATTTTAATATTGCTCGTGTACATCGAGGCCTCTTTTTCCTCAAAGAAAACACACATCGAATTGCAATGTGTAATAAGATTTGTACCTGCCAAATGTAAAAATCCAAATTTGTGCCTTAAAGCTATTGATTAAAGAACACGAATAACTGCGTAATGATATTTCTTTTCAGCTTTTTTGCTTCGATATAGAGGAGCCAATAAATATTTTTTCTGGTATATAATCATGGATGATGAGACACACGTACCTCACGTTACCCAGGAGACACAGTATATCCTACCACTGATATTCAAAACATTCAAATTTTAACACTCACGGAAGAAATTGATAGCAATAATGTTCTGGGATTCAAAAGTTGTGCTGTCGGAGCCTAGGTATGGTCAAATTCTGTGAATACCTGACATACTGACGAAAGGGACCAGGGATTTTGCTGAAACCTATCATCTACACGACAAGGTTATACTACACACGGCCTGCATTTTGTGACATGGGAGGGAAGTTTTACCGCATCTACCGTAAAGTCGATTTGTCACCTTCAGATTTCCATCTATTTTGGGCCCAAAAATAACTTTTTTCGAGAAGCGAGTCTCCAGAATCTGTTGCTGTAGGGGTGCAATTCGTTGAGGAGAGCATTTATACACACATGTACCAAAGAGATACCTGCATTAATCTCGGTTGTGACTACGCAGATTAACATGAAACAGTTTTTTGTTAACATTTTTATATATTAAAACCTTGATAAATTATCGCTGTCTTCCAACAGATGGGTTTCCCATAATTGCGTGCATGTAGTTTCAGATGGTAACGCATCTATAAGGAAGTTCTATGAGCAAGTTTGAAATTCAGTGTTTGTCATTTCGTTGAAATGTAAACAGCCTTGTTTTTTATAGCGTTAAACATGTCGGATTTCGCGCCAAAGAAAATGTATTTGCGGGGAATTTTACTGTACTACTTTATTTAAAAGAAATCTACAGCTGAACCACACAGAATTCTTACTGATTATTCTGATTATTACTTTTCATGAAAGATCAGGTGGAATTTTTTAAGGTTCTCATATATGTATACGAGCGGGCATAGCTCAGAGGAAGAATCATTGACTGATGACAATTCGGTCGGGTTTCAATCCTGGATAGAAGAAATCGGATGTCTAACCGTACTGATGAGCTGTGATACAGCGATACAGTTCTGTCTGCGAATGAATATATATATATATATATATATATATATATATATATATATAGTGTCATCCGCAGACAGATCTGTTTCGCCGTATCACAGCTCATCAGTACGGTTAGACTCAGATTGCTTTTTTACCCAGGATTGAAACCCGACCGAAATGGCGTCAATCGGCGACTCTACCCCTGGGATATATATATATATATATAAAATAAAATCGTCGGTGATGGTGGATTTTATATTTCAGTTTAAGCAACCTCTCTGAAGATGGCTCATGTGAGCCGAAAGCTTAGAAGAAAACCAATAAATAATTATCCAAATGCTGGAGAATTTTTGTCTTTATTTTCAACTGAAATTAAAGCAAAAATACGACGCTTAGAACGGCTCATGATTAAACATAATAGACATTCATTGTCTCTTACATTTAACAACATATGTTTAGAAAATATATATATATATATATATATATATATATATATATATATTGGGTTAACCAAAAATCTGTTTGATTATTAAGTAGAAAATCTACTCAATAAACCAAATGAAACTTTTCGATAACCCAATATATGCTAAAAATACTTACCTACCAACCACGCGGCTGGTATCCAAGATTATGGGCGGCCATGTATAGATCTAATTTACAATATCTATTAAGTTCAGTTTATTATTTAAGAGACTGAAGCGAGTGTAAGTTTTTTTTTATTTATACTTTTTTTTTTTAACCATATCACCCCAAGCAAGGCAGTAACGCCACTGATGCGCAGGGGGCTACGTAAGGGTAAAAAGAATGGAAAAGAGAAAGCCGGAAACCGCATCCTAAACAGGAAACAAGGGATGAGCCTCTTCACCTGTTCAATAGATGTGGGTGGAGTGTGAACCGGGCGATAGTTTAGTCTATCTACTCCAATTGAAAAATAAAAATAAAAATAAAGGAAAAGAGTGAAAATATTGGAAAAGAGAAAACCGGAAACCGCATCCAAAACAGGAAACAAGGGATGATCCTCTTCACCTGTTCAATAGATGTGGGTGGAGTGTGAACCGGGCGATAGTTTAGTCTATCGACTCCAATTGAAAAAAAAATAAAAATAAAGGAAAAGAGTGAAAAGATTGGAAAAGAGAAAACCGGAAACCGCATCCAAAACAGGAAACATGGGATGAGCCTCTTCACCTGTTCAATAGATGTGGGTGGAGTGTGAACCGGGCGATAGTTTAGTCTATCTACTCCAATTGAAAAAAAAATAAAAATAAAGGAAAAGAGTGAAAAGATTGGAAAAGAGAAAACCGGAAACCGCATCCAAAACAGGAAACAAGGGATGAGCCTCTTCACCTGTTCAATAGATGTGGGTGGAGTGTAAACCGGGCGATAGTTTGCAGCGTTTTCACTTTATTGTAAAAAAAAATATCATTTAGAATTTTATCAAAAAGTTAATTATTTTAACTACAACATTTTGGTCTTCATAACAAAGAACATATTTGATCGAAACATGTTTTCTTTATGAATAATATGTTTTTATTTCTAGCACATATTTTTAAAAGATGTTTTTAATTGTAATTTCAATTTTAATTTTAATATCCTTTGTGAATACAAAACAAAATGTAACTTTTCGCTGTGTTAAATTAAAGAAATTTTTATTTATTAAAAATTTTATCACAGAAAATTAACGTCATAATAACTATTTTCTCTATAACAATGATTATATAAAATTTATATTTTATGAATTTTGTTCTCTCTAACCTATATTTAAAGTAGTTTGTGTTTTAATTTTAACATTCTTCAGTTAATAGGACAAAAATTATAAATTTTTTCAATGGAGTTTTACAATGGCGCTCTGGCCAGAAATAATAATTTTTTTCAAAACTGTTTTTCATATTACTATTGATTAAACTCTCCAAATCATAATTATTACTACAATTAAATTTTAATGTTAAAGAAACTTTAATTCAGGTCATAATTTGTTGAATAATATGTCATGACTAATATTTGATAGATTCCGAAACCTTCAAATTAGGATTTCTAAAAATCTGAGATCTAAAAGCGAATTGGTATGGCCAAAGAGGCATTCCAGAAGCTGAGTAGAGTATTAAGAGACAAGAAAAATTTGATATCTGTCCTTCAATATAGCAATAATCTTATCAGAAATCAGGGAAAGACTGGAATCAACTGAAATGTGGTTCTACAGAAGGATGCTGCGGATACCATGGACAGAACACGTGAGCAACTCCGAAGTTTCGGAGAGGATGAACACAAAAAAAGAAAACTTATACTTAACATCAGAAAAAGACAGCTGAAGTTTCTAGGACATGTAATGTGGAAGGAAGGCTTGGATAATCTGTTACTCATGGGGCTGATAGAGGGAAGGAGAAACAAGTGAGAGCAACGCATGACATGGGGACTTGAGTAGGTGGATGGTGGAGTGGAGTTTGAGCGGGATAACAGAAAAAGCTTTTTTTAAGAGCTAGGGAGATGTGGAGGACCATAATTGCCTACGTCCTAAAGGGACACGGCATATAAAGGAAGAAGAAAGATATTAAAATTTCACTTGTATATCACAATCTATGTTCTGAGAAAAGAAGAAATATTTAATTCTTCTTCTTTTATGTGCCCTGTCCTTTCAGGACGTAGGCCATAATAGCTTTACACGTCTCCCTATCCCGGGTGGCTCTTAGCAGGTCTTCTCCTGTTACACCATGCAACCCTCGTTCCATTATGCACCTGATTAGGTCCTTAAAATATGTTATCCGATGCTTTCCCCTGTCTCTTTTTCCCCTCTATCTGGCCTGTTAGTATCAGATTCTCCAAGCCCTCTTTCCTCACTGCATGTCCCAGGAACTTCAGCTGTCTCTTCCTGATGTTTCCATCATTTCGAAAACCTCATCATTTCTTACATGCTCGATCCATGATATTCGCAGCATCTTTCTGTAGAACCATATTTCAGCTGCTTCAAGTTTTTCTTTCATCTTTGGTGATATTGTCCAGCATATTGAAGAACTGACAACACATAGCAATCCAGTACTCTCTTCTTTGTTTCTAACGAAATTTCCCTGCTTCTTAATACTTTACTCAACTTCAGGAATGCTTCTTTCACCATGCCAATTCGCCTTCGGATCTCTGTGTTGCACTTTCCGTCTTCCGTTATAACACTTCACAGGTATTTAAATTTTTGTACCTGCTTGATTTTAGTATCCTCGATTTGTATTTGGCATATTGGGTTACTCTTTTAAGATCATTTTTATTTTCAAGAATATAGAAATATTTTAAGAAATAGACTATGGTAAACTAAATGTTCTACTGGATGCCACAGTTCCGTGTGTGTTTTTTCTATTTTTAATATGTTTTATAATTTGGTCTTGCCAAATCGAAAACTTGCAGGAATTTTTCCACAAAATTCTTTATATTAGTTTCTGAAAAGGATCATTTCAACGAGAAAAGATAACAACAGATTATACTGTCAAATATATATATATTTATAGAAATGATGTTTTTCCCAAGGACTGTCACTAAAGGTTTTGAAATATCTTAAAATTTATTTATAAAATGTTTAGATATTTCCATTGTTCAATTCTCATTAAAACTTAATATTACAACTTGCAAAAGTAATAAATATATATTCATGGTGATACTTAAAAATACTCCATTGTGGGAAACATTTATCAGGTAATTTTTATATTTAATTTTTCACCTGTTTACATATAAGGAAATGGTTAACTTACTAAATTATGAAACTACTTTGTGTTCCCGTTAATATAAACTGACTTGAACTGTTATTTAATCTATGCAAAATGGTAACATCTACTATCGTATCATAGTGACATAATTATTTTATTTATCATCTGCCGGAGAAACGCAAGTACCTATAGAGGTGGCAAAAAGACAAGAAAATTTCTAAAAATGATTGCTTATATATTATTATTGTATATTATATGAACGCCTGCATATTAAATGAGGTGATTAATTTTGAGAAATATTTCCAGATTTTTTTTTTTGTTGTTTTTGATTTTTTTTGTTTTTTGTTTTGTTTTTTTTTTTTTGTATTTTGTTAATGTTGAACTTGTTTTGGATTTATATTATACAATTATATTTCTATGCATTTAATTAATTTGTATAAAGAAATTGACTCATTATTATTCTAACACTATATAAAATGTTTCCAATTTGTACGAACAAAGTGATTTTTTGAGACATTAATTAGTAGTTTTCTTATTTCTTTGTACGTTTGAAAATAAGTCAATAATTGTTATAGTTTTACGGTACATTCTAATATACCCATAATAATTATTTAGTAGTGATTTGTCCGCCCCTAGTCATGAACTCCAAAAGTATTGATACCAGGCCTGTTAACTTAACATCGACTTAAAAATATATATATAAATATATATGGGATATTACTTTTAGCGTGTTATATATCTATATCTATATCTATATAGATATATATATATATATATATATTTATAGATATATATTTATATTTATATTTATTTGAACATTATTTTTTTATCGAGACTCATATTTAAGTAGATATTCTGTTTTTAATTAAACAGTATTATATATTTATATCTACTGGCCTGATTATTTACGATAATTTTTTATTACAAAAATGTGTGTCGTTCGGCAGGATTCGGACCTGCAACCCCTATCCATATAGAGGAAGCTACCATTTGACCTACCAACGTCTTAGACCTCTCGACCACGACTGACCTTCAGTCTAAACGAGGTTTTAATCAAGCCTATATAACACAATTTTCGATTCAGCGCAACAACCACATCTGAAATGTATTCTTTAATTCAAAACAGAATATCTACTTAAATATGAGTATCGATCAAAAATATTGTTCAATCAAATCATTTCAAATATTATATATATATATATATATATATATATATATATATATATATATATATATATATATATATATATTGTCCTACGTCGATTGTACGACTCGGAGTTTCATGCGTTATGCAATCATCAGGTGCATATTACAAACTGAGAGTTAAATAGATTTGAATTGAAGTTCATTCGATGTTCATGGGAGTTAACTCTTACAAAGTTAGGTAACTGATTTTTAATAACAAGAGAAAAATGTAAATGTACTAAGACTACATGTAGATAAAAAAATTAAAACTAAAATTTTGTCAGTAAAATTAAAAAATTATAATTTTAAAATTAAAACATATAAAAATGCAGGTAGATATAATAAAAGTGGCTTAATTCATAATTATTAATAGTAATATTAGCTGTGGAAAAAAAGAAGAGAGAAAGTAAGAGAATGAGGAAGAAAGAGACAAACATATAGAGGAATAGACATCAATCAGGGTCTAAGGATTTAAGTATTTTTCTATGGCAGCTTGTGTTCATTGATACACTTTTGGGTTAAGTAGATTAGTGTTATTGTTATAGGGAGTTACCAACTTAATAATGAACTCTTCTTTGCCTATCTTAACCGAGAGTTAATTACTCTCGAGGACAGAGCCAGAGCGACAGAGAAACTGGTTTCCAGTACGACTTCAGTTCAGCTCAGCCTACTCTTCCGGTCACTTGTAGCCAAGCTATTATTACTCTTTCTCTTTGTATCTCTTGTTGACGTAATATATGTTCTTGACCTACCACCGTGTTGACTCATTATTTTATGGTCCCATACCGGGTCCATATCACTTAGGAAACTAAAGAGTGCTCATTAAAGGACCTACCTACCACCGTGTTGACTCATTATTTTATGGTCCCATACCGGGTCCATATCACTTAGGAAACTAAAGAATGCTCATTAAAGGACCTACCTACCACCGTGTTGACTCATTATTTTATGGTCCCATACCGGGTCCATATCACTTAGGAAACTAAAGAGTGCTCATTAAAGGACCTACCTACCACCGTGTTGACTCATTATTTTATGGTCCCATACCAGGTCCATATCACTTAGGAAACTAAAGAGTGCTCATTAAAGGACCTACCTACCACCGTGTTGACTCATTATTTTATGGTCCCATACCGGGTCCATATCACTTAGGAAACTAAAGAGTGCTCATTAAAGGATGCCACTGATTTTTTTAAGTTTTCCATTGACATCGCAATATTTCTGTCGTGCTTCATATTTTAGCAACCTGCTTTTACTTTTGCAATATGAATTTCTTGTAAGTTCAGTTCTTTGAAAAGAGTCTAAAAATTTCTATAGTGTGTGATGTGGGATGACACTTGCTACAAAAAATTTTCTATACCATCCTTCAAGGCCATTATTAGTTCTAGGTAAATTAGAATCGACTCTCTCAAACGAACACCACATACGTATTTCAAACATAGGCATTTTGAATAATTATCATTTAGTATAATTGTATTTACGATTCAGTTTCATTCAAAGAATTCACCATTCGAATAATTTTTTTGAAACAATTTTCTCGATACGATTCGCGGATGGAAGTCTGTTGAGAATAAGGAATATGTCGTTTTAATTGAACAGTTACATGTAAGTCTAATGAAAAGTGGATAGAGATTGAGAAGCATTAGAAACTGCTAGTTAACGAATCAAAATATCAATAAGTGAATAACTTTTTCCTCTGGGCGCGAATATCCCAGAATGGATTTCCGAGTCTCTCCCCAAAAAATCTTGAATAGGTAATAATGGTGAATTAAATGCATTTTTCGAAAGAGTAGATAATTTCGGTTTTCCCTGCTCTCAGTAGCTGCGAAGAACCTAGCCCGTGTTCTGCTGAACCGCCTTAATATACATCCAGAAAGAGATCTACTACCTGAGACTGATTGTGGTTTCCGTACGGGCCGAGACACGGTTGACATAATCTCGGCAACTGCATGAAAAGTGTCAGGAACAATGTAGATCTGTATATCACCTTCGTAGACCTCATGAAAGCATTTGATACAGTTTGCCGCAATGGATTGTGGAAGATCATGGCTAAGTTTGGGTGTCCAGCCAAATTCATTGCAATGATTAGAGAGTTTCACAACGGTATGAATGCCAGGGTGCAGCACGATGGTGTATACTTCCAGCCTTTCCTTGTGACAAATGGAGTAAAACAGAGTTGTGTGCTAGCTCCCACTCTGTTCAGTATAGTCTTCTTTACAATGCTCATGGATGCCTTCCGGGATGGAGATGTGGCTGTCAGGTTCTATCACTGCACTGATGGCGGTCTGTTCAACCTCCAGAGGCTGCAAGCAAAAACAAAGGTGAATACAGGTATTGCTTGTGACTTCCTGTTTGCTGACAACTGTGCACTAAACGCCAGCTTCCAGTTGGATATTCAAAGTGTTGTCAGTTCTTCAATATGGCAGTAAATGCAGGACAATATCACCAAAGATAAAAGAAAAACTTGAAGCAACTGAAATATGGTTCTACAGAAAGATGCTGCGAATATCATGGATCGAGCATGTAAGCAATGATGAGGTTTTCGAAATGATGGAAACGAAAAGGAAATTAATACTGACCATCAGGAAGAGACAGCTGAAGTTCCTGGGACATGCAATGAGGAAGGATGGCTTGGAGAACTTGATACGAACAGGACAGATAGAGGGAAAAGAAACGGGGGAAAGCAACGGATAACATATTTGAAGGGCCTGATCATGTGGATGACGGAACGAGGGTTGCATGGTGTAACAGGAGAAGGCGCGCTAAGAGCCACTAGAGATAGGAAGACGTAGAAAGCCATGATCGCCTACGTCCTGAAGGGACAGGGTACAAAGAAGAAGAAGAGGTCCTACATCAACCAGCATCTACAATCCCTTATATTGAACCCAACATCTTTGTAAATGGACAGTTGACAGTTAATTTCGTTTAAAAAAAAGTACAAGACATGAATCATTTCCTCATACTTGCACAAGGATAAAAGAAGTCCTGGATTAAAGACAAAGAGGTATATAGGCCGATGGCTCTCCTGGCTGCAAGCAGGATAAATTCGTGCTCTGAAAGAAAATTAAATGCTTTATGCTTCTACAAAACAGTTGAAGGGAATGAGAATTCTTCCCCATGAATACATTTTTAAAACATGAAAATGTTTCTTTCTTTTACCCATGAGAAGTAAAAATAGGAATGCTTCTTTTTAAAGAAGATATTCAAAAGAAAAATTGTACGTCCTATGTTTTAGTTGTTTGACGAGGATTCCGTGTAAAAGATCTGTTCAAAAAAGATCGAGCTATTTTTTATTAACCATAAAATAGATTACATAAGAGAACAGCGTGGACTACACGCAGTTATACCAGCATCAATTCAACTTTTCAAAAGTCTACAAAAACCTTTTTCAAAATAGCCTTCTCTTTAATCTCGTCCACATTCTGAAATCTCTTTTTCTACGGCTATAGACAGAATATGGGATAATATTCTGGACTTTGAAGGGAATTTTATAATTAACTTTTTCATTTCGTGACAGTTCGCTCAATAGAGGGTTCAAGGCTGACCGAGGGAGATTATAAGGGAGTAGTAAAACAGTACGTTCTGAGAAAGAGTAGGATAGATATCAGTGAAACTTGAACTTAAAGAGACCAATATTGTAATTGTTAGAGAAGCGGTCTCCCGGAGGTTGCGCCACAAAGGAACAGTTCTGGTCAAGAAGCGGTCTGAGTGGCATTTTATCAAAGGAACACGAAGAGAATGAGTATGGTTTGCTACCGTAAACACGGCGTGACAGGTCCTAGCATTGAAGGTCCGAGCTACAATACTTTTTCTCCAAAATCCATATACAAGGTTTATGTGACCTCTTTATTTGGTCATTATGAAGGTGACGAGACAGTACATACTGACGACTAAGTAACCGTGTGGAAGGGTCTGTTCAGATATGCACAGTACGCTCTGCTTAATAATTTGCAAAGTTTCTTCTATTATATCATTTATGACTTGATATTTTCTGGACAGACCTTGGATTCATATATATATATATATATATATATATATATATATATATATATAGATTCATATATTTATATATAGATAGACAAATTCTGTATATCACAATGAAGGTAATTAACTGAATGACAAGATAGAAAATCCGATATAACACACTTTGTCCTTCAAGGAGACTTAAAAATGTTTTAATAAATACACTACCGGCCATAATTATTAGGCCACCCCAGTGTTTTAAAAAAATTATGTATTTCATATTATTTTTCGCCTTTATTGCCAAATAAATAATTTTAAATCAAAATAGAATGGTTCTTTTGTCAATACTGCACAATAACATGTGCATCAAATGAATTTATAAATATTTAATAATTACCTATATTGCAGTTTCATCAATGAAAGAATGAACAACATTTAGGCTGATTCAGACTTCATCTTTGTTTCCTCGTCTTGTAAAATTTTGCTAAGTAATAATAATAAAAAAAACATTCTATTTTCATTTAGAATTATCCACTTGGCAATAAATACTAAAAATAGTATTTTTTTAAATCGTGTCACCCCAAGCAAGGCATTCCACTGCCACTATAGCGCAGGGGGTTACATAGAGGGATTGGGTATAGGAAATGTCAGAAAGAGGGTGATAGACGACTTAGGATGTACATAGGGAGAGAGTTGGAGAGAGTGGGTGTGAGTTAGTGTGTTAGGAGGTGTCTATTGACCTTACATTTAAACTCCTGGACGTTGTAGCCGTCGGGGAAGCAGGCATGCGGTAGGGAATTCCACAGGCGGGAAGTGCGAGGAAAGAAGCTGTTGGAGTAGAAATTGCGGTTACATTTCATCGGTTTTACTGTAAAAGGGTGGGACCTAGTTGCCAATCTAGTATCTCGTGCAAATTCACATCAAGGGGGCACCAGAGATTTAAGTTCGTCAGAGCAGAAGCCATTAAAGTATTTACAGAAGAGGCACAGGGAAGCCACGTCACGCCGGTCAGAGAGATACTGCAGGCGGTCAGCCAAGTCGGTATCAATCACATTACAGATTCTTTGCTGTATTTTGTCAAGAACCCCGAGGAGAGTAGAAGGGGCACCCGACCAGATATGGCAGCAGTACTCAATACACGGGCGGATGGTAGATTTATATAATTGCAGGATAGATTCAGGCGGAAAGAATTTCCGGGCCCTGCACAGAGAGCCGACTTTCATAGCTGCGGATTTAGCAATGGATTCGACGTAGTCATTCCACTTGAGGTCCGCTGAGAGTGTCAGGCCAAGCAGGCGTAGTGATTTACTCTCTGGGAGGCAAGCCTGTTCCATGCTAATGAGAGGGAGGTGTGGTTGTCTGTCGTGGTTAATTGACAGCAGCTTCGTTTTGGAAGAATTGAATTTTACGAGCCATTTCTTACCTCAATCCACCACGGACTGGAGGTCCTTCTCAAGCTCGGCAGCGAGGTTCGCCTTGTCACCAACACCAGATTTTTTCATCGAGGCGAGAGTAAACTGTGGTATCATCGGCGTACATGCCTACTTGTGATCTTATGGCATCGGGGAGATCATTGATATAGATTAGAAAGAGCGTAGGACCTAGGATAGAGCCTTGGGGTACACCCCCGTTTGTAGGACAGTTCTGGGAGGCATGTCCATTTAATACCACCTTCAGTGTGCGGTTAGAGAGGAATGACTGGATTAAATAATTTTATTTTTAAATTAGGGTTGCCTAATACTTATGACCGGTAGTGTAGATGCTTTCTTAGGGATGTTCAAGTCCTCGAGCAACTCCTGGGCCTTTAACTCAATCAGACCACAAGTGAAACATACCACCCATCGCTGAAAAACGCCGGAAAAATGCTCAGCATCCTTGTATTGCTTTAGTAAGTACTTGATTCCTCGTTATACCTTTAAAAGATCACACCGAAAAGGAAATTATTCTTCTTTTATGTGCCATATCCTTTCAGGACGTAGGTGATCGTGGCTTTCCACATCTCCCTGTCCCAGGTGGCTCTTAGCACGCCTTCTCATGTTGCAGCATACAACCCTCGTTCCGTCATCTACCTACTCAGGCCCTTCAAATATGTTAGCCGCTGCTTTCCTCTGTCTCTTTTTCCCTCTATCTGGCCTGTTAGTATCAGGTTCTCCAAGCCCACATTCCTCATTGCATGTCCCAGGAACTTTAGTTAACTCTTCCAAAAAGGGAGTACTGTTGTTATATTTTGTCAGGGGCTGCTCAGTCCTCACCTTTACTGTAAGCAGAGTCCAAAATGCAGTCTCTCACAGACGAGATGACGTGTTCCATTAGTTAGAAGTCCCACTCCAGCAGCTTCTTGGGCGGAAACAATGATTTTTCCCGCTCACTACAATCTTAACCAACTCAAGTCTAGGGTTTCCTTACATATCTGCATAAACTTTACCTATTACTCTGTAACCCTCTTCCTCGAGTGGCTTCCGGGCCTTGAACCAAATGAACCTACTCTATAAAAATCATATATATGTAAGGGAAAAGAACGAAAATATAAATAAATTCTCCGTTATAATTAAACATCGAGAGAAAAGCATTTTAAATTTTTAGCATCCAATGAGTCTAGATGTACAAACTAGCCAATCTCATTCAGTTTCCGACCTCTTCTGTGTTTCTGTTTTTATTGCTGTCATTTTTTAATATCTTGTTCTCTCTCCCTATATATATATATATATATATATATATATATAGGATTCTATCGATAAGAATATTACTTAATCTGAAAAAGTACTTTCGAAAGACGAAATGCGTCACATGAGAGTTTTTTCCCATTTTATTGTAAATATTTTATGAGTATAATTTCGATGTATGTAACTAACACCGGTTTTTAGATTCTTTCTGGTAAAACGGAATTGATTTCCGGATTAATATTTTTGGAACGAATTCGTATAGTAACGCAGATTTGCTGAACAGGTGACCTTGATTTGTTTTATATCATCTTTCATCATTCATCAGTTTGCCTTCACGTCACAATCATTAGTCTGAAATCCTTTACCTTATCTATTTTCTCGGAGTAAGGTGGCAAAAAGGATATCTTATACTGATTCAATGTAATAATGAAATATTTTCTTTTACATTCCTTCTTATTATGATAAAGACCGTTGAATACATATATATATCATGGTGAAGAGAACCAATTCTGAGTTCTCCAGTATTTACTTTTTTTATAAAAGTGCTCAATACAGCAAATATTATAGAGCATAATATATATATATATATATAAACCTATTTATAAGTGGAACTTTGTGTGTGTGTGTGTGTGTGTGTGTGAGTGTGTGTGTGTGTGTCCGTTACCTACAGACTCCGAAATGGCTGAACTGATTTTCTTCAAAATTTACACATTTGTACTATAAGCGTCTGCGGGTGTTCTTAGCTAGGTTTTGTGTCGAGGTACCCCTGATAAATATCGAAAATCGATAATCGAAAGAATCGGGTCATAGAAGGAGTGGTCGGATTTTAATCAAATTTGATACACTCATAGACAAAGACATAAGAAACGATATTCAGAAGTTTCAATGTTACAGTTCTTACAATAGTGAAGAAAATCGATAATATATATACATAAACGGCAAGATGTTTGTGTGTGTATCTGTTTATCTGCCTGTATGTTTGTATATTTTTCAGCCCTTTTATTTTAGGTTTTGCTTCTAGTTTCGCTCTAAGTAGATATAATTGTAGTTCTTAGTCTCAGACATGATACCATTTATTCAAAGGACTTATTTAGCCTTCAAAATTCATTTTAGGACGAAAAAAAACTTATTCGATATCGATACCAGGAAATCAAAATTTGACTTACATCCATTCATTTTTCTTTCAGTCTACTGTTTCACTTTAACGGGAAACAACTATTGGTTTTTAGTCTTTCGTGCCAATGTTCAAAGAGTCTGAGCTCCAGGACCATGGATTAGCTTTAAAGCTTTCATTACACCCTATCAACGTCGGGCTATACTGCTAGTATATATATATATATCACTCTTGTTACGATCATGAAGAGAGAGAGACAATAGCCAGGTAGCGTTGGCCCAGTTGATTAGGAAGACAATAGCGGGACAGCGTCGGCTCAGTTTATTCTCTTTACTATCAGTTATTAAACCTTACTACCAGTCAGGAAAGCTCTTGTAGCGTGTTTGTTTTAAACAGTTCCTTATTACTTCCTCATTTTTTGAAATAATGAAGAACAATATATATATATATATATATATATATATATATATTTACTTTTGGAAAGATCTTTTCTTTAACAAATAGACTAGAGGGAAGGGGATTGGTAATACCAAGAAGAAATATCGCATGAAATGTAATAAAACTGAAGGGCAAATGATAAGATCAGATAAATGCGAAGGAAAGAAGAGAGGAATTGGATCAAGGAAAAAGAATAAAAGAGGAGGAAACAAGTTGGTTAGCACAGTAATTCCTCGGGGTCAAACCCCTAAGTGAATCTCCATTCTGATTAGCCACACACACACACACACACACACACACACACAAAAATCACCCACATACATTCACAGTAAACGGAAAGTATTTGTCATTTAAATGTAAATCGTCAACACAATTACACCAAAAATTGGCATAACCATATTATATTATATATATAAATATGTGTGTGTGTGTGTGTGTGAGTGTGTGTGTGTGTGAGTGAGTGTGTGTGTGTGTGTGTGGTGTGTGTGTGAGTGTGTGTGTGTGTGTGTGTGTGTGTGTGTGTGTGTGTGTGTGTGTGTGTGTGTGAGTGTGTGTGATCCAAATACAAGCCTGTTTTGCTGTATCACAGCTCATCATCGCGGTTAGACATCTTTTTGCTTCTAGCCGGAATCGAAACTCGACCGATTTTGTGTCAGTCGGAGTCCCTACTCCCGAGGTTATCGGCGCATGGCTGAGAGAGGAGGAAGTTTTAGCGTGTTATATATATGCGGTGTATACACACACCAGCCAGCGGGAGAACTCAATTCATTACTGAAGAGTAATATCCTCTTTATAATAATACCGTTGCGGATATATATATATATATATATATATATATATACGCTAAAAAGTCCGCCTACTTCCACCGAACGCCCATAGCACAGGGGTAGACTGACGCCATTTCGGTCGGGTTTCAATCCTGGGTAAAAAAGCGATACGGCGAAACAGATCTGTCTGCGGATGACTATATATTGATTGCTTAATATTTAGTTTTTGGTCCTAATAGGGTTAGACCGATATACATTTGTATTAAAAAGTGTTCTATACAATTATATTGTAGAACTTTTGAATATTTTTCATTTATAAACGGGTTATTTCGCTACCTTCGTTTCTACTACGTTTCTACTCTGTACGATGTCTAACCGATGTACGGTTAGAAAATCCGATTGTTTCCAGCTAGGATTGAAACCCAATCTATTTGATATCAGTCGCGGAATCTACCTTTAAGCTATCGGCACAATCCTCTCAAATATTTTTCCGTTATTTTTGACGGCATATGTGTATTCGATATAAAAATATGCTTCTACAGTCGACATTATTAATTCTCGAAAGCTGGGTACAGATTAATGGCCAATGGCACATATTTTTATTTTTTTAAGAGCTCACCTGTAACTTTACGTTTCATATATATATATATATATATATATATATATATATATATTGACTGTAAGGCTATAGGGTAGAAATGTTACAATGGAATGTAAAGAATAACGTTTCTCAACTGTGAAGAGATGTTGAATTGAGTTTTATCATCTGCTACCTGGCAAAGAATTTTATTCATCTTAAAATACTCACATTCTTTTTGTAGTCAAAGCAACTTCTAGATTTCTAAAGCTACACACGTGTTAATTTTGTCAGGGTGTTGCATAATCGCAAAACCCAGTATGTGGTCTGAGGCAAGTCCAGTTAACCATATTGCGTTTTCTTTTGGTCGACCTCACAGTGTTAACTATAAACGATTTCTGCCGCCATGATGCTCACTGGATGATAACAATAGACGTATTTCATAGTCTAATAAGTATCAAATCTAACTCTTGTTAATATACTTTTTCTAATGCTATAAAAGACTATAACACAAAAATATATATATAATGTGCACAAATATATGCTTGTTATATAGCTTTTTATAACAATAGAAAAAGTTTAATATTACCATATGAATAAACTGAGACAAGATGAAAAACTATTCTTAATCGACGCGTTTCGCCCTCAGAGGGACTTTATCAAGGCAATGTTGAATTTATTTTCTTGCACGTGTTGAGATACAAAAGTGAGGATGTCTTTGCTTTATCAAAACTTTTTTAATGTGAGAAGGTTCATGAATATTCATCAGGTGGTTGAAAGGTCAGTCAAAATATATGGAGGACACAAAAGTTCATAAATCAAAGAATGGCACAAAGATGTTTAGTTCTTTTGTTAATTTACAGAAAGTCTATCTGAAAATAATTGTTGTATATATTGTTGATCTTCAGTCTCTTTCCTGCCGCCGTAACGTTGCCTCCCTCTGTCTTTTCTATAAATATTTTCACGGTAATTGTTCGGATGCGTTCTTCGCTATGATATCGAGACTTTTTTAATTTAATCGCAGTACTAAACAGGCGATGGTATCTCATCAAATTACTGTTGAATTAGATGTAACCGTAAATTCTATGTTATCAGTATTTTTCTCATACTTTCCGCTTCTGGAAATAACTTCCCTGTTCCGATCAATTTTAATCTCCAAAGATTTCAATGCAATGCCAATCTTTACTGCTATCCTGATTACTCTTCTTTAGTTCTCGCTCCTTAGTAATGTTTCTGTTTTCTAATACTTCAACACCAAGTAACTCACTGTGTCTTAGTGGCTTTACTTTCTTGCTTTGGGTGAAATCGATTAAAAAATTATATATATATATATATAGTCATGTATCAATTGTACATTGCGACACAGAAATTTCTATGTTTCGAGAGAGATTCTCATCATCAGGCAATACTGATGTTAGTTGTGCAGATTATTTACATTTAAATGATAAAAACCTTTGGTTTGCTGTGTATTATGTGGCTAATCAGAATGGAGATACATTTTTGGATTTGGCTCCAAAGAATACATACTAACCCACTTTTTCTCTTTTTTCCTTTTTTTCCCTTTGTATATATATATATATATATATATATGTGTGTGTGTGTGTGTGTGTGTGTGTGTGTGTGTGTGTGTGTGTGTGTGTGTGTGTGTGTGTGAACTTGATAGTTTTGTATATATTTGTTCCGCGCGCAATATTAGAGATTATGATGCTAACCAGTACTTTATTCAATTCTTCTACACTTTCAATGTCGTCTGTCATCATCTTCCCTGATTTGAAAGCTTAGGAGTATGGGAGAAATGAATAAAGTTCTGAAGAGCATCATAATCTCCGATATATATATATATATATATATATATATATATATATATATGTGTGTGTGTGTGTGTGTGTGTGTGTGTGTGTGTGTGTATTTAAGCAGCAAAATTTATATTTGAAGCAGAAAAAATGTACTGTAATTTTTAGAAACACATTTTTCCGGTTACATTTGTTACCATAACTCACACTCCTGAAGTTGATTTCAGAAAGAAAGTTGAAAGTACTTGGGTACCTTGAGAAATGAATGAAAATAATATCTGTCAACGTTATAGCTTATTTCTAACATCTTTTGATTTTATTAAAAATAAGCAAACATAATTTATTTAATGTCATATATATATGTGTGTGTGTGTGTGTGTGTGTGTGTGTGTGTGTGTGTGTGTGTGTGTGTGTGTGTGTGTGTGTGTACGGTTTACAATATGTAACAAGTGACCAATCGTCAGTTATTTATTTTTTGCTGAATCCGGGATTTTTCTGCTTCCCTCGTGTATGGAGGAACACTCCTACGCCTGGTTCAGATACAGTTTGTCTTAAAATTCACCAAGATATCCTCGCCAGCTCATTAGCCACTAAACACACAAACTGACGGTATTTGTAGTCTTATGTTACAATTTACATTTTAATCTTCAGATGTTCTAATAATTTTATCGTCACCAATAATGCAACTCTCGACAAAATGCATTTATAATCAAAATAATGTAGTATATTAATTTGCATGCTCATTAGAAAATGTTAAGCGTATGTTCTATACATCAGTTATACAACTTCAACAATATCGCATTGACTAACATACAATATTACTAAATAACACTAAAAAATAAGAACAACAATTAGGAATACTCATGAGAAACGCAAAAAATAGGATATAACTATTACTGTAGGAAAGGATTACAGATATTGCAAGCAATGATTATTTTTGAAAAATTTAATTGAAACAAATAAAATCAAACATAAAAAGACACTATTAATTTTGATATTTTAACAACAAAGATTTAGAAATTATTTGAACATAAAAATTGAACTTCAAAATATTGTATCACAATAAATAATATGAAAAAAATCCAATAAAATATATAAAAAAAAAATCCGGCGAAAATCAAACGCCTACTTCAGAAAATATATTTATAATATTGACTCCTCAGAAAATATGCTTTTAGCCACTTTGGTCTTCATCAGGGAGTAAAGATATTGTCAAAGTGAGTATGTGTTTGCTTTCTGTTATCTTATTTAGTTAGTTTTAATGTTATATTTTTCCATGCGGTTGAAAGTACTTTGAAGAATAATATTGGGAAATACATTTTAAAATCTTGAACTAGCTATAAAACAATATAAGAAAATAAGAAATTGTTACGGAAAGTTCCGGAAATTTACAAAATGGATAAACAACCGACATATTTTCTTTGTTTGAACATTATTTTTAATACACACTCGTATTTGAGTAGATATATAAGTAGTATACACACACACACACACACACACACACACATATATATATATATATATATATATATATATATATATATATATATATATATATATTCTTTTCGGTTTTTCTACATTTATTTATATTTTTCTAAATTTATTTATATATTTGGAATTGTTATTTATTTTTTGGTGAACACTTTCTCTCACTCTCTCTCTGTTTCTCTCTCTCTCTTTCTGTCTCTCTCTCTCTCTCTCTCTCTATATATATATATATATATATATATATATGCAGAGTCCACCAAACAAACGTATATAGATATAAATTTATTCAGACATCAGGAAATTGATACAAGTTTTCTTTGGATGCTACAATCACAAGTGATGCTCAAAATGGCGACCTTTACATTCCAGACATTTATTAGCACGGCTAACTCATGTCTGGGAAACGTTGGTCAAATTGTCCAGTGGGATTGCTGCACATGTACTTTCAATTTCTTGTCACAGGGTCGCCAATGTAATACCGTCTGTCGAAAAAATATCGACTACAAGTAAAATGTATTATCGCAATTGAATAGTTATAGCAAAAAACAAGGTATTTTTCTTTCCTGGAATGTGCATACAATTTTGTCTGAATGCATAAATATATATATAAATGTATATATGGATTACTATATATATATATATATATATATATATATATATATATATATATATATTAGACAGCTCTTTTGCACCCTAAACTAAAATTTCAGACAACCCTTTCCCGAAAATATTGACAACTGAAGGAAGAAGGTCTGAACCCACAGATTGATTGGGAATTAATAGGCTCAACACGTATTCCCAATACTCTGAATGATAAATGTAATCTGTACTTGGTAGAAAAAATTATGATATTAAAATATAATCAAAATTTATTTCTAAATCAACGGACCGAGTTGGTTAGCAAGTGTCGTCATTAAAGTAGATTTAAATTCCCTTTAAAAGGTATTGACTATCCCCTTCCTTCCAATTTAATAGTTATATTAATTTTATTGATACTGGTTAGAATTTAAATTTACACACGAGATACACTTAAGTTTATTCCTACTGGTTACACTTTCGAGCAAGCCTCTTCTCTCCATTTCTGTGTTGATAGTGCTACTATTTTAACTCTCTCCTTTTATTGGTCTTTTCCTAACCAACCTTATTTACTTCTTTCTTTTCTTAAGTAACCTTTATTTCCGGTCACACTAGAATTTCTTAATTTTACGTCTGACTTGGCTTGAATGAAGCGGCTTCTAAAATCCTTTTGAAATGGCAATCAGACGCCAGAATGCCAACAGTAAGTCGGAGAAACTAAAATAAAACAAGTAAAGAAATTTACATACCTGGGAAGCGTGCTGACAGACGATGGAAAGTACGATGTAGAGATCCAAAAACGCATTGGCATAGCTAAGAACGTATTTCAAAAGATAACCAGAGTACTGAAAGACAGGAAAATCTCATTGGAAACAAAGAAGAAAAGGCTGGATTGCTATATGATGTCTGTCCTTCTATATGGTAGTGAATGTTGAACGATATCATCAAGAGTGAAAGAGAGGCTTGAGGCAGTAGAAATGTAGTTTTACAGAAGGATGCTGAGGATGCCATGAACTGAGCACGTGACTAACAACGAAGTGCTGGAGAGGATTGAAACTAGATCGTCTACTTGTTTAAGTTTCTGAATGATGCCTTAAATTCATCTTTAGTGTTACAAAGAGTTTTGTTGGTCTCCCATTCATATTCGTCCCACACATGAGGAGGTGCAGAGTAGGGAGTTTGATGTCTAGATTTAACGGGAGATGTGGTTGCAGAAATTGAAAGTCGTCACTGGGCTGTCTGATTGTGTAGTACCTTATAGAGTCTTGTTACCAAACATATAGTCTTAACCAGCTTGTTTTAGTTTCCGCTTGTGGACTTTGCTTTTCAACGAAAGGTCATTTTTCGCTGCTACTGCTGTCGTTAATTGTAGTCAGTGTGTGTGCGTGTGTACCTGTAAGTGTGTTTGTGTATGGTTTAAATATGTGTGCTTTGACTGATCACTGGCTAATTGCCCTATTCCTGACATCGGTATATGCCGCTAGGTCTGTGTCGTGTATTGCATACAATACGCCAAATGCGATGAATTTTATGTCGGCAGCACCACCAGACCGTTACACATCAGAATCAAAGAACACTTACACACGCAAGCATCATCCTTCCACAAACGCCTAAAAACATGCAAAAAGAGAGACAAGCACAATTGTCAATATTGAAGCAAGAGAATGGAACCAAGGAAACTTATGCATAAAAGACTTCTTAATAATAGCTAAACTTCACCCACAGATCAACAATAGACAGGAATTCAATCCAGATTACATAAGAATAATTAAAACTATCACGCACCTGACACACACCGGCCACAACTGTAAGGCGTTTACACAAAAACACGCAATCACAGACTAATGCACACATATGTATGCCTCTAAATACGCGACCAATAACAACTTTACCACATTATAAGCCGGCACACGTACACACACATACACCCAAACGTATAGCCACTAGCAACAATACAACGCACAAAAAAGTAATAAACGTGCGTACACACATACATGCCATACTCCAACATACTATACACCAGAACACACACACACACACACACACACACACACACACACACACACACACACACATATATTTATATATATATATATGTATATATATATATATATACATACACGCACACATCATAACGGGAAAAAGTATGTAGGTATATACATATAAACTGAACACAGAAGTAGAAAAAATAAATAAAATAAGTATACGCACATAGACACACCCATGACACACTCACATAAACAGCAATAAACACGCCTCATTGGTCAACGCACACATATATAAACCATAAATTAAAGCAGATAGATATCATCAAATATACACACACATACATACACAAACACACTTACAGATATATACACACACACATACACACTCTACTACTACTGCTACAATTAACGATAGCAGTAGCAGCGAAAGAGGACCATTCGTTTAAAGGCACGATCCAACAGCGAACGTGAAATCAAGCTCTCTTATCATTCTGAAGATGAGATTCTGATCTCGAAATATTAATGTTTAATTAATTGGTAATACCCAACACCTTATTAACCTTCCTTTATTTTACTAAACGCATTGTAATAGTCTACCCATACACTATATATATATATAGTCATCCGCAGACAGATCTGTTTCGCTGTATTACAGCTCATCAGTACGGCTTAGACTCCGTTCGCTTCCTAACCCAGGATTTAAACCCGCCCGAATCGGCGTCAGTCGGCGAGTCTACCCCTAGGCCATGTATAGTGTTGAGTTCTGATAATGTTTAACGCCAATATTGTTGTTTTTTCAGTAGTTTTACTGATAAATAAACTTGTGCAGGGATATTTTTTGTAAAGTTCTCGATATTGGGGCAGTGATAGTTCGTTAATAAAATTAATGCAGAATGTATCACTAATCCGAGTGGACACTGTTTTGATAACGACACTCGTCAAGTTTTTGATCTGTGGAAAAAAAAGTTACTCTGCTTTTACAGTTAAGATCGAAAAATGAACCGCTTACGAGTGACATCATAACGGTATCCTCATGAAACCTTGAAGTCATCATGAACCTATTGAATTAAGTGAGAAACTTCTCTGTGTTAATCCTATATAAATGTGTGTGTGTGTGTGTGTGTGTGTGTGTGTGTGTGTGTGTGTGTGTGTGTGTGTGTGTGTGTCGAATAGCAGGGAGAGAGCCTATGTAAATATAAAATAAGTTTTAATATACACATAGTATATATAGACGCATTAGAATCACACACACATGTATAATATATATATATATAATATTTAGCGCTAGGGTTGTTATTTTTCAGTAGTCTTACTGATTTGAGGAAACAGGTATTTTATTGTAAAGTGCTCGATATCAGAGTGTAGATATAGCGTTGATAAGTACAAAAACTTTGTCACCTTAAGAGAGGAGATTCATGTCGACTTTAGAGTTTAGTGAGGACACCACTAATGTTCTCAACCGTCAGGGCTCTTTGAAAATATTATAACGGCGTCCTCATTAAACTTTACGTGCTATATATATATATATATATATATATATATATATATATATATATATATATATATATTGATTGATTGATTGATTGATTAATTAGTTACTGGTCATAATAACATTAGACCAGTGCACATTTTTATTAAAAAAATATTCAATACAATTATGTTGTAGAACTTTTGAATATTTTCCATTTGTAAACGATTTGTTACGCGACCTAGGTTTCTACCATGAGTGGTGTCTTCAGGCGATTTTCAATAACTGATTTTACCGTTTACTGTTTTCTTAAGAACGCTCACGTAACGTTGTTGTTGTTTTTTTAACGCTCACGTGGCAGGGAATTTTTGAACGCGCAATGTTTAAAATTACAAGGAATCATAACGTTTTCTTCCATGAAACCTAGGTCGCGTAATAACTTGTTCACAAATAGAAAATACATATATATATAGTCATCAGCAGATAGATCTGCTTCGCTGTATAACAGCTCATCAGTACGGTTAGACATCCGATTGCTTTTGACCGAGGATTGAAACCCGACCGGATTGGTGTCAGTCGGCGATTCTACCTCTGAGCTATGGGCGTGTGATATATCACGTATACATACGCCAATGGCTAAGTGTGTTTTAATTTATTACTGAATGAACGAAGTGTAGATGCCAGAGTAGCTACTGTTTTTTTCAAAGTCTACCATTCTTCCAGAATGTTCAATCAGGGTATATATATATATATATATATATATATATATATATATAGGTACAAGGTGTATGTTTCTTTAATAGAGCAAATTTATGCCGACTTCGAAATTATATACATATATACTTTTAGGAATTCTTCGGATACTTCTCACGTGAAAGGTGTTCAGGCTTTCATCCAACCATACTGCACCAATACAATATATATATATATATACCTTTTTGAATCCATAGTTTCAAACTTGAGATTTTCAGCACATTTGAGGTGGTAGTCATGGATGTGTTTTGGTAAAATCTTCTTAGTATCTCAAGTATTAAAATATAGATTCGAAAAGAGATAAAATAGTTCCGAAAAAGTCGTTCCTAAAAGCACCTACACAGTTCTAAGGAGATTTTTCCAGAAAACATCCACGACTATATATATAATTCCAAGTGAAGAAGACTCGAGGTTTTTTTTATATATTGAGTTTTTTGGCATTTATTTTATTATGGACTGTGCTCAATAAAATGAGTATTATAGCGCTTAATATAATATAATATAATATAATATAATTATATGGTTATGTCAATTTTTCATTGCTACATGGAAATTTCTGTTTCGAGATTAATTCTCATCATCAGGCAATGTTGGTGTGGTAGTGCAGACGATTTACGTTTAAATGACAAATACTTTCGGTTTACTGTGAATGTGTGTGTGTGTGTGTGTGTGTGTGTGTGTGTGTGTGTGTGTGTGTGTGTTCGGCTAATCAGAATGGAGATTCACTTAGGGGTCTGACCTCGAAATTCTATATATATATATATATATATATATATATATGTATATATATACATATATATAGGATTTTCGATTATTACCATGGATAATACACATTTCGTCAGTTCTGACGAGCCGCGTTAGGAACATCAAAGCGGTGAAATGTGTATTATCCATGGTAATAATCGAAAATCCTTCATAAAATATTACTCTGTTAAATTAAATAAATGAATTTAACATTGAGTTCTCTTGAGTTCGTCTCTTTTGGAATTTACCTGGATTACATAGCAAGTGTACCATGTTATATATATATATATATATATATATATATATATATATATATGTGTGTGTGTGTGTGTGTGTGTGTGTGTGGATAGATAGATAGATAGATAGATAGATAGATAGATAGATAGATAGATAGATAGATAGATAGATAGCGTATTGGTGCAGGTGCAGTATGGTTGGATGCAAGCCTGAACACCTTTCAGGTGAGAAGTATCCGATGTATATTGAGAATCTCATGGTAAGACAAGGTGCCCAACGCTGAGGTTCTGTTTCGAGCCGGTCTACCTATCATGTTCACACACATTAAACAGCGCAAACTCCGCTGGCTAAACCATTTCCACCGCATGCCAGGCGGTCGCATTCCAAAAGACCTCTTGTATGGAGAGCTGGCCTCTGGAAGAAGACGAACTGGGCGGCCACAACTGCGTTATCGTGACATCATAAAACGCGATATAAAAGCTGTGGGCGTCAGCACGCAGTAATGGGAGAGCGTCGCAGTCATCTGGTTCAAACGGAGAGGGACCCTGACCTAACAAGTTAAATCAAGAGAGGAGCAACTTACACAAATCGCCATGGGGAAGTTGGTTCGCAGAAAGTCAAATGACAGCTCCGACAGACCAGAAGCAAAGCATAAATGCAGCCTCTGCAACAAAGACTGTCATTCCCGCATCGGTTTGTACAGTCACTAACGCCGAAGCTCCAGCCAAGCAGACAACTAGGACGCTACCCATGGTCAACCCTGACCAACGGAAGCCTACTCTCTCGTTATATATATATATATATATATATGTGTGTGTGTGTGTGTGTGTGTGTGTGTGTGTGTTTTGAAGTAATGGAAATAGGCTCGGAATCAGACATCAGAGAGTCGTGTTCGAATTTCTGTTGGGTTTGTTACAATCGCTTACGTATAAATAACTTAGGGAAACTATGAATATTTTCTCAATCTATGGGTCAAATAGTGGATCTTGTGTCTGAGAAATTCTTGTTATTCTCCAAAAATAGTCTTCACTCACAATAGAAATAAAAAAATATTTTCACAATATAAACTAAGTTCGACATTAAATGACCCATAAAGACATTGATAAAGTGAAAAAAGAAAGAAAAGGTCAAGGAATCTATTCCTGGTGGTAGCAGAACGGAGCTGAAATGCCAAACTCAGTTTAGAATGGTTATTCCAATGAATCTACCAATATGACTTGACATTTTTCCTCGCATTTCTCTCTCGCCTATTGCAAAACTTTCCATCATAATATATGTAGGTTACTTGGTTAGAAAGCTTAATTGAAAAGCTGGGAGTCGCACACAGTTTGTCCTGAATAGAAAATTCTTCCGGTTGCACCTACAAAGAACTTAAATAGTATTTGTAGATGTTTTTCTGTATGCACAAAATTGCAAATCAGCTGAGTACTTACAGCTCTGTCATATCTAATCTCGTAAATGTCAATGAATGTTTAACAATCAATTCACAAAGGAGGAACAAAATTAATGGAACAAAAACAAGCAATTCTACAAATTGATTGATTGGTGAATTGATTAATTGATTGACAGATTAATTGATTAATTAATTAATTGAATAATTGATTAATTTATTGATTAGTTAATTGGATAATTGATTAAATGATTAATTGATTGATTAATTGATAAATTGTTTGATTAAATGATTGATTAATGGACTAATGACTGAATTGACTAATTGATTGATTAATTTGTTTTACGTCTTATCAACTCATTGCGTGTTATTTATAACCAAAACAAATTTAGGATTTCCGAGTGTATTAGCAACATTTCTGAGATAACAATGTTCTTTTCCCACATAAAAGAGTCACCACGTATTCGTGAAAAAGTGATAAAGGCATTCAAGTCTTTCTCAAGGAAGTTTGTGCGTAAGATTAATTGTTTTGTTTATCTCCACATCAACACCTTATTTTTTTTTTAATGCCTAAATTTAATTTTTTTCGGGTCATTGAACTAATAAGTTATTCTGCTTTCACAATTTAATACATCCTGGTTCTTGACAAAATCCAACGGAGTATCTGTAATATGATCAATCCCAAACTTGGCTGCTCGGCTGCAGTGGCTCTCTAACCGTCCTGATGTGGCTTCCCTGAGTCTCTTCTACAAATACTTTCACAGCTTCTGCTCCAATGAACTTAGCTCACTGGTGCCCCCATGTATAAATTAACTCCAGCTACTAGACTAGTAACTAGGTCCCACCCTTTTAAAGTGAAACCGATAAAATGTAACCGTAATTTCTACTCTGACAGCTTCTTTTCTCGCACTTCTCGCCAGTGGAATTCTCTTCAGTATACTTGCTTTCCAGACAGCTACAATCTCTAAGAATTTAAATGTAAGGTTAATAGTCATTGTCTAACTCGCATCCTTTCTCTTAAGCTCTTTTCTCCATCCACCCCACCCCCATCACACAAGTATTCTCATCCTTCTATTGCCCTCCTCCAGACACCCCCTACACCTCTTTCTCATCACTTTCCCCCTGTGTAACCTACTGCACAACAGTGGCAGTAAAACTGCTTTACTTGGGGTGAAATGATTAAAAAGAAAATTATGATACTCAACTTTGTAAATATACATGTTTGCTTGTGTAGACACAATCATTCGAAGCAGTGATATGTGTGTTTTATGTTATAGTTTTGGAAAACAGCCTGATTTCTTTAAGAGATTGTAAGATATTATATGGATTAATGTCATAAAAATTCAATAATGTTGGTTCTTTAGTTGATTTTGTTAATCAGTCGCTACGGTTATTTAATGCAAATACCTAAATATCTTGTACGTAATTTGATGCTTTTAACTACAAACTAGCAGTATAGCCCGGCGTTGCTCGGGCGGGTTTAATGAAAACTTTAAAACTAATCCATGGTCCTGGGGCTCAGACTCAGCCTAAATAATATTTGTGTGAAGTTTGGTGAGAATCGGATAAAAATTGTGGATTTGTATAAAAGACATACAGACAGATAAACAGACACACACACAAACATCTTGCCTTTTATATCTATATATTATCGATTTTCTGCACTATTGTAAGAACTGCAACTTTGAAACTTCTGAATATCGTTTCTTATGTCTTTGTTTATGAGTGTATCAAATTTAATTAAAATCAGACCACTCCTTCTATAACCCGATTTTTTCGATTATCGATTTTCGATATTTATCAGGGGTACCTCGTCACAAGACCTAGCTAAGAACACTCGCAGACTCTTATAGTACAACTGTGTAAATTTTCAAAAAGATCGGTTCAGCCGTTTCGGAGTCTATAGGTAACGGACACACACACACAGAGACAAAGTTCCATTTATAAATAAGTTTAGATTGTGTGTGCATAATTTTATACTTTCAGTGTAAAGTTATGTTTGTTAAATACAATTTTTTGTAGATGATAAAATGTATTTTTGGTAATTTTACTGTGGAAATGTCTTATTATATGTTAGTGATGTACTGGATATCATTTTCTTTAGAAAATGTGTTGCTCGTAATTTTATTATAAATAAGTACTGCTGATTTTTGTTTCAGGCTTCACTGTTTATCCGTAGCTGAGATCCTAACAGGTGCTGCAACACATGTTCAGGGTGGACCTGGTAACATCAGCCAATGAGAGTTGCTTCTATGCTTCCCAAATCCTCCAGGCTGCCGATTAAAAGCCTTGCTGATAGATGTAGATTAACGTCATATCCAGTTCGATGTACGTAAGGGAATGTAACTAACTCGACTGGAATTCGAACCGCTACCCATTAGATCAGCCGCAAATCGTTTTTTAAAAGAAGAATTATTCGAATACCAAGGACATATCTTGTGAGCTACGACGAAGTTTTAATCAATACTACAAGGAAACCGATATTCTTGAAGCTTTTGACAACAACTAATGAAAAAAAACTCCTGGATAACTAAATACACCATATACTGGCAGCAGGTAGGCAGCAGGGGCCAGTAATGGAACAGACGGAGGTAGTAGGGTCAGTAGGGTAAAGCATGAGCTAGTAGGGACAGCAGGAGCAGCAGGGGGCAGTAAGTGGGGAGCAGGGGGCAGTAAAGGGGCAGCAGGGGGGAGTAAAGGCAGTAGGGTAAAGCATGGACTAGTAGGGGCATTTGGGGGAAGCAAGGGACAGTAGCGGGCAGCAGGAGCAGCAGGGAGCAGTAAGGGGGAATCAGGGGCCAGTAAAGGGGCAGCAAGGGGGCAGTAAAGGCAGTAGGGTAAAGCATGGACTAGTAGGGGCAGTTGGGGGAAGCAAGAGGCAGTAGGGGCAGCAGGAGCAGCAGGGAGCAGTAAGGGGACAGAAGGAGCAGCAGGGGAGCAGCAGGGTGCAGTAAAGGAACAGCAGGTGCAGTAGGGGAAGCACGGGCCAGTAGGGGCAGTTAGAGGAAGCAATGGGCAGTAGAGAGTAATCATTTTAATACTTTTGTATCAAGAGAGTGTACAACAGGGAGAAAAAAATAGTATATATACGAGAGTTTTGTAATTTACTTGAAGCATTGTGTATATAAGGTGTATGGGTAGGTATTTGAAGGCTATCACAATGCGTTTAGTATAATAAAGGAAGGTAAACAAGGTGTTAGGTATTACCTATTTATTATTCATTAATATTTCGAGATCTGAATCGCATCTTCAGAATGATTGGAGAGCTTGATTAACTGTAGTATGTGTGTGATTGCGCAAACTTATATAAATCATAAACACACACACACACACATACATGCAATAACACACTTACAGGTACACACTCACCTTATACTAAACACATTGTGATAGTCTTCAAATACCTACCCATACATAGTATATGTTACTCAGAGCAACAAAAATAGGAAGTTTTGGGGAGCCATGATCATCCACATCCTGAAATAACTTAAGTAACATCTAAGAAAAGTGTTTCTCAAATAGCATATATTTATATCGGCTTTTGCTGAACTATTCCTAATGATCGATATCAATACAGAACAATCATTTGTATGACCACACCTGACCGGAAATTAACCAAAATCTCGGGCGTGTCAATCCCAAAAGATTCGTGTCATACCTTCGTAATAGAAGAAAATAGTCTTATTACACGACTGGTCGTAAAAATCATACGGCCTGTCGATTCATTTCGCTTTCATAATTTTTAATCACAATCTTTTAAGAAACGACAAACATTGACTAAGAGTTAAGGCATCGGAAGAAAAGCGTATGACAGTAAGGGGGTGTCTGGCGAAGTGATTTTCACTACAAAAATAACACCTACAAGCGTTTCAACACAGAAGCACTAGAA
The DNA here is from genome assembly GCA_037127315.1 of Ascarosepion bandense. Taxonomy (NCBI): domain Eukaryota; kingdom Metazoa; phylum Mollusca; class Cephalopoda; order Sepiida; family Sepiidae; genus Ascarosepion; species Ascarosepion bandense. The sequence continues at coordinate 759,001 of JBBBDQ010001688.1, forward strand.
TTAATATGACCTGTGCATTCCTATATATTCAATAATTTTATATTATCCTCCCTTTGATAAAACCGTTGTGTATATTTTGTATATATATATATATATATTCTTTCTGTCACACTCATGGGTAGAGAGACGATAGCGAGGCAACGTCGGCACAGTTCATTTTTTTACTATCAGTTCTGAAAACTCTTGCTGCCTGTTCGTTCTTTAACAGTGTCATATTTTATTTTTTTGCAATAATCATATATTTAAGTACTGAAGAATATATATATATATATATATATATATATATATATTCTAAACATATGCTGTAAAATATAAGAGACATGTCTATTATGTTTAATCATGAGCCGTTCGAAACGTCGTAGTTTTGCTTTAATTTCAGTTGAAAATATAGACAAAAATTCTCCAACATTTGGATAATTATTTATTGATTTTCTTCTAAGCTTTCGGCTCACATGAGCCATCTTCAGAGAGGTAGTTTGGACTGAAATATTATAACATCAAACCATCACCGACGATTTTATTTTGTGTTGACATAAAACTCCGCTTGGCAACGGCAATAGTTACCAAAAATAATAAACGCGGTTCTTAAGTTTGCGATGCGGTTTTATGACGTCACACCGCGGGATAGCGCGAAATGACAACAAAACCATCTAGTCAAATGCAATGTAATATGTTATTTCCGGTTTGAAACTGTTAAAACTAAGCAACCATAATGATTGCAATTTATTTAATGACATGTTTAAAAAAACATTTGCTGCCTAAATACACAAACACACGCACACAAACACACACGCACACACACACACACACACACACACACACATATATATATATATATATATATATATATTCTGAAATAGTTTGAAATACACAAACACACACACATACGCACATACACACACACACACACACACACACACACACACACACACATATATATATATATATATATTATTCTGAAATAGTTTATTGTCATTTTTGACGGCAGAGATAAACCCGTATTTTATATTTAACACCAATGCTTGAAAGCTGTTGACAGATACTCTCAAAGAAGTTAAGCGAGTAGAAGATACTCCATGGAATCAAGTTCCATAACTGATTTTCTGGATTTCTTTGCAGGGTTGAAGTCCTGAAATCAAATATCTATGCTATTCTTCTTATTAAGACCACTATGCTTTGGTAAGTAAAATCAATGTGTAGTTTTTGCTCAATACCAAGTTCTTCTGAGTGGGAAACTGACTGAAGTCAAGATTGATTATATTACAGATCCTTCTTTGCAAAAATCGAGAATTTCAAAATAGAACGCACATACACTAGACCAGATATGGCCGCATTATTCAATGCCTCGATTAAAGATAGACTTAAAGATGTTCAAGCGGAATTCTTACGCGAAGAATTGTCTGGCACGAAACAGTAAACCAAATTTTCTAGAATCAGACCTCGCATCGTTATAATCACTCTAATTTATGTCAGTGAAAAAACGTGAGTCTAGGAAGATGCAAAATTTTGATTTCATGTTAATTAGCACCAGTCATGCTGATAGAAAGCAGAAAAGGTTACCTTTGGGGATTAAATGATAGCAGTTTTGTTTTTAAGGCCTTAAAATTTAGAAGCCATTTTCATGATAATTTGTCTGATGGCCTATCCTCTTTAATAAGTCGATTTTCCTCTTTCATACGTCGACAAAATTTAACCCTAACTCATCATTTACATTTGAAATGGCAAGATGTAACTATCAGTTTTATGTTAACAGTTTTTTCTCTCGTACTTTTAACTCTCGTGGAATTTTTTTTCGGTTTCTTGCTTTCCAGTGAGCTTAGAGTTTCAAAACTTTACATGCAATGCTAATCGTTATATTCTGCATTCTCTAATTCCTGTTCTTTTATTGTTCTCTCTCCATTAATAATGTTCTCTTTTTCTAATATTGTCTCACAGTCAGTAGCTCCTTGCGTTTTAGTGGCTTTGTCGCCTTATTTAGGTTGAAATGAGTAGAAAAATGATAACTCTTATATAATTTATGTTACATTTGTGTTATAATTTAGTGAAAGAAAATCATCACAAATGATAAATAAATTTATTTATTTACTCAGCCAGATTGAACATTTAAAGAATTCTAGAAATATGCGATGTAAATTGTATTTTGCTGTTATCGCAGTGACGAATGAAGAGTCGGTAAGTAAAATGTAATTGCTCGCAGAAGTGACGACCTGGGGAGTATGTTTACTCTAATCCAATTAGAGTTAGTCAAATATAAGATACATCAATGTACTCTGACATTCAAAAGTTCTTGGATTCTATTGTATTGTTCACCCAATATAAGGCTCGGGTGTCATTCGAGGCAGAGACTCACTAATTGAGATTGTTCAATAATCGTAAGAATGTGTGAGGTAAGAAGTGCAGATTATGAGAATATGTAAGAAAGATAAAAATTGAGTCTAGACTTGAAGTGGTTAAGGTTATAGTGATAGGAGAAACACCATCTCAAGAATCTGTTGCTCAAAGTAGCGACTCTTGAGAAGAAATTATCCGAATCAAACTTCCTTCTTACCAATGAAATATGAAGAGAACGAGAAAGATATGGCGAGTTTTAACTGTAATGATCGATTTTTGATAGATCGATATTTATATATATAAATTATATATTTATATATATATAAATTATATAAATTATATATAAATAAATTATATAAATTATATATATAAATATATAATTATTGTAATTATAATTATGATTATTATTAATTATATAAATTATATATATAAATAAATTATATATTTATATATATATAAATTATATATTTATATATATATATATATATATATATATATATATATAAATTATATATTTATTATAGGGCATATCAACCCATTTTTAGTTATTGTTGTGGAGTTGTGTGGCGAAACTTCGCCACAAAGATGTAGTGACCAATTTAATCGAAATTCAGACACAGAAAACCATAGATACGTTCAAAACAGTGTATTAGTATAACAATGATATATATAAAAGTTAGTAATAAGTAACTACAAATAAGTAAGTTCGAACGGTACAGTTACGCTGCTTATTACCTGACTAGTATCTGGCTTTAACTGCGTACTAGCTGTCATCAATTGCCGTCTTTAACAGTATTTTGATGCCTCTCCACTTAAAACAAGATGTGGCACAAGGCCATTTTAACGTGGGTTATCTGGGCCATATAATCCAGACAAAAACTGATGTCTAATTCTCAAACGAGATTGGGTTGTTACTCTCCGCTCGAAGGCAGAGAGTTCGACAATGTGCAAGGAATCTTTAATTGATATTAACCACCTCCTGCAGGTAATTATATAGTAAGAGGAAGAGTTCATTCCTCGTAGAAGGGTACCAAACCAATTATTTAAAAGCAAAACATATTTAGATTATAGAAATAAGTTTTCTTTTTTGCAGTTAAATATTACATTAAGAATTATTTTGAAAACAATGATTTTTGCAGATACACGTTTGTATTATCTCACCCATAGGAGGAGGAGAAGGAGATGGATTCCTACCTTGCCCAAGAATGTTTGCGCATAAATGAGTGTAACAAACTCAACTGGAATTCGAAGACGACTCACCGATTTTGCATTTCGGATCTTATTTTTAAAATTCTAAACTAGTGAAACTCCAGAATGAAGCTAATCAAAACACTTCTCACTTTAAATAGCGATAGAATTTTACACATTATCAGTAAGACCAGACGTCGAATTTAGAGAGCGTATTGATTATGTAACATGGTATTTGTCCTCCTCTATCGCAGCGAACGCTGGACAACCACGTTAAAGATGAAGGAAAGACACGAAGCAACAGAAATGTTTTAACAATGGACCGAACACGAGCAGCGATGAGTTTTTGAAGAGAATTGAAACGAAAACGAAACATATTAAGTTGATTAAGTTTCTGGCTTATATAATGAAGAAGAAAGGCTAGAAAAAGTTGATAATCAAAAGACGGATAGAGGGAAAGAGAGACAAAGAACACTACGTGTAACATACTTGATTGACATAAATAGTGTGTTGGCAGATAAGGGTTGTGAAAAAAGTGTGATATTAAGAGCTACAAGAGATATGAAGATGTGCAGGGCCATAATCACCTACGCCCTGAAGAAACACGACACATAAAAAAAGAATAAGATCAGTTATGGTGCGCGTAAATTTTCAGAAGAATTGATGATGGCTAGAAGTCAAAAAACTGATTGAAAGTTTGCGACTTCAATGTTGATTTTGTACCAATTGATGGCACAAAATCGGCTTCGTCATCACTGATTGGCTGTAAAAATCAAATTTGTAAAGTCATTTTGCCTGAAGCGTGTTGTTTTGAACCAAAGTGCTGCACAAAAGTGCAATGATCTTTATGGCTTCTTCATGGCGAGAATTATCTTCGAAATGTTCTCTTAGAAAGCCAACTCTACTCAAGTACCATATATATATATATATATATATATATACCGGTTTCATTAAAAATGACAGAGGAGGTATTACGGTAAAGTGTTTTTATGATTTTTCAATATAATCTTTCTTTTTTCCTTTTTAGAACATAAATTATACGAAAACTGTCGAAATGTTTTATTGCTATTTAGATAATTTCTGTGTAATTTATATTTTGAAAAGTAAACAAATTATAAAATCAGATGAAAAATTATGTAAAAAATTTAACCATGATACCTTGTCTGTCATTTTTAATGAAACCTTCATAAAAGAGAGATTGCACAATATATGTATGTATATATATATATATATATATACATATTGCACAATAGAGATTGCACAATATATGTATGTATATATATATATATACATATTGCACAATAGAGATTGCACAATATATGTATATATATATATATATATACATATTGCACAATAGAGATTGCACAATATATGTATGTATATATATATATACATATTGCACAATAGAGATTGCACAATATATGTATGTATATATATATATATTGCACAATAGAGATTGCACAATATATGTATATATATATATATATACATATTGCACAATAGAGATTGCACAATATATGTATGTATATATATATATATACATATTGCACAATAGACATTGCACAATATATATATATATATATATATATATATATTGTGCAATCTCTATTGTGCAATATGTATATATATATATATACATATTGCACACTAGAGATTGCACATATATATATATATATATATATATATATATATATATAATATGACAATGGTCTCTAGCGTCAATTTTAACGCATGCGAATCCGACTACGCCTTATTTATTTTTATTTTCATGTCATATGTGACACTTTAGTCCCGTTCAATGATTACTATTCAGCTTGTCTTGATATCTGAGTCACGGTCTTTCACTACAACTTTGTCCACTGTCAAGCTGATTATACATGAGGACCTTAAGTATTCGGCCATTACTCATCCTTGCAACAAGAACTACTCAGTGAAGCTGTGACTGCAACAGAAAAGATGCATTTTTATTAATGCGGCATTTTGCAAGATCATCATTGGACACAATCATTAAAAGTATAGCCACAAATCGAGCGGAGACAATTTTTGTGAACGAAATCCAGCTGATCGATATGGGACCTATATAGGGTCCCCTATTTCGAACCGTCCGACAATGTGATAAAAACAGATGTTCTATAAACCAGTGTTTGGGGATTTTAAGGGGTGATGCGAACCCTATATATACACGATGCATGATAATAAAAAAGGAACTTTTAAGGGATGCTGAGAACCCCACATAAACATGATGCATGATAATAAAAATGAATATTTAAGGAGTACTGCGAACTCCATATATATACGATGCATGATAATAAAAAACGAACATTTAAGTAGTGTTATGAACCCTATATCTACACAATGCATGATAATAAAAAGGAACTTTTAAGAGGAACCCCATATATACACGATGTATAATATAAGCAGAAAAAGAAGAAAGACAAAATGATGTATGATATAAACAGGAAAAGAAAAAGAAAAACATTTCAAACGCTACATAATCTACAGAAGAAGAAAACTTTTTGGAAATGTTGCATGATGAATGCTGGGTAATTTGATAATCATTATTGAGATTTGAATTTTCCTTTTGTGTCAAATACGAGTAAATGACAGAGAGGTAAAAGAGAAATGTGACACGATTTTAAAAGACTCTAGTAAATCGAAAAAATTGGAAAACAGAAAAAAAAATTTTTTTCGATAGACTGAAGATATACTGATAACGAGACGAAAAGGAAACAGAAAAAAATGATAACAATAATGTTCTTTCGTTTGCTGAAGATAAAACAAAGAGACCATCTGGTTTTGATCGAGGAGTATTATATATTTATTTTTACCGGCCTGATTATTTACGATAAATTTTTGTTATCAAATAACACACATTTTCGTAACAAAATGTATCGTAAATAATCAGGCCGGTAGAAATAAATATATAATACTGTTTGATTATAAACAGAATATCTACTTAAATAAGAGTATCGATCAAAAATTATGTTCAAACAAATCATTTCAAATTGTCGGTTGTTTAGAACCATTTCGTTAATCTTCATATATATATATATATATATATAAAAGTGTTCAATACAATTATATTGTAGAACTTTTGAATATTTTCCATTTGTTATTACGCGACCCAGATTTCTACCATGAGTGGTGTCTTCAGCCGATTTTCAATAACTCTTTTACCTTTTGCCTTCTTTTTTTAAGAACGCTCATGTAACGGTGTCTTTTTTGAATACTCACGTGGCAGGCAATCTTTGAACGCGCAATTTTAAAAAATACGAGAAATAATAAAGTTATAAAAAATTAATGGCAAAATACGATGTTTAGAATGGCTCATGATTAAACATAATAGACATTCATTGCCTCGTATATTTAACAGTATATGTTTAGAAAAAAATATATATATTTATGGCCATCTCAGTGTGGTGTAATGGTTAGCAAGCTCGTCTCGCTAGAATTATTATAACTGATTATTGAGTTTGATCCTCACTGGGTACCCCCTACTTTCGGCGGTGTGTCACGTCTAAGCTACGCTTAGAAACTCACCTTCCTCCAGGTTTGGGGGTTGGACGTAGGGCTAACAATCCTGCCCTATAAAAAGCAGTTTGTTACGGAAAGAGCAAAAACGCTGCCCTACACGCCACTGGATGTAACGGAAAAGTTATATATATATATATATATATATATATATATATATAAGTAGATACTGAAGTCAATACCCAGATGTAAATTTAATATTTTATATTTAGGGAATAGTTATCAATCCCAGCCGAAGAAAAAATGCTAGTGTAACCGAAAATAAAGGTTAGTTTAGAAAAGGAAAAGATAAAAAAAAGGTCGTTAAAAAAAGGTCAAGAAGGGGAGAGATGAAGAATATTCTTCTTCTTCTCTGTGCCTTTTGCCTTCAGGACGTAGGCGATCATGGCCTTCCACTTTTCCCTATCCCTGGTGGCTCTGAGCACGCCTTCTCCTGTTGCAACATGCAACCCTCGTTCCATCATCCACCTGATTAGGTCCTTCAAATATGTTATCCGTTGCTTTACCCTGTCTCTTTTCCCCTCTATCTGGCCTGTTTGTATCAGATTCTCCAAACCCTCCTTCCTCATTGCGTGTTCCAGGAACTTCAGCTGTCTCTTCCTGATGCTCAGTATTAATTTCCTTTTTGTTTCCATCATTTCCAAGACCTCATCATTGCTCACATGCTCAATCCATGAGATTCACAGCATCCTTCTGTAGAACTACATTTCAGTTGCTTCACGTTTTTTCTTAATCTTTGGTGGTATTTTCCAGAATTCACTGCCATATTGAAGGACAGACAACACATAGCAACCCAGTACTCTCTTCCTAGTTTCTAGCGAAATTGTCCTGTTTCTTAATACTTTACTCAACTTCTGGAATGCTTCCTTCACCATGCCAATTCGCCTTCGGATCTCTATCGCACTTTCCGTTTTCTGTTATAACGCTTCCCAGGTATTTAAATTTTTGTACCTGCATGATTCTAGTATCCCCAACCTCGATTTGGCATTTTGGGCTGCCCTTTTTACTGATGACGATGCATTCGGTTTTCGTGCAGTTTATTTCTAGTCCTTTCTTAGCACTAGCTAAAATAGTAGTGAAACGGAAGACAGTTTGCCTGAGAGGATAAGGGTAGCCGTTCGGAATAAACTTAAGGGTTATTGCGTGTATAAATTAAAATTCTAACCGGTATCAATAAATTGAGACTAAAAATTAATGTAACGATTAAATGGGAAAGAAGAGAATAGGTTAAAGGTTCTTTAAATCTATCCTTATGGCGACACTTGCAAACAAACTCGTTATGTTGATTATGAAGTAATTTTCATTATGATATTTTAATATCCTAATTATTTCTACTAAGCACTGGTTACATTTATCACTCTGACTATTGGGAATATAGGTTGAGCCTATTAATTTCCAATCTTTCTGTAGATTCAGGTTTTCTTCCTTTAGTTCCCAATATTTTCGGAAAAGAGCTGTTTGAAATTTTAGTTTAGGGTTGATAAAAGTGTGCTTATAAGAATAAATTTTTTACTTCCCCCACCGAAATTCCAATGTACACATTATAATTTTCCTTGTTCTTTTTAAAGGAAATGGTAGCTTGGTAGATCACATTAGTAGGTCTACATTTACCTTCAACCGGGCAATTTTTCTTAGATCGGCAATTGCAGGAAGGTACATACCGGCTTTAGTTGTTAGTTTCATAGAAATTCCTTAAAACCTGGTTATTATGTAAATTACGTGGATTGATATAAGAATGCGTAATAAAAACAAATACTAATTTTCTATTAATAAAAATAGAAAAACAATCCTAACTCAAGAGGCACTTGTCTAATTTTAATAAGGTTCGGTAGTACACCCGATAGTTGTTCAAGGTAATATACTCTTCTAAATTGGTTAAGGTTGTATGTAAAGCAATGAATTGAGTTCTTTTGGTGACTGGCGTGTGTATACGCCGCTAAAATTTCCCTTCTCTGATTCCATGTGCCTATGGCTTAGAGTTTAGTGGCTCCGACTGACACTAAATTGGTCGAGTTTCGAGCCCGGCCGGAGGTAAGTGGATGTCTGACCACACTGATGAACAGCAAAATAGACTTGTATATGGATGACGAATGCATCATTAAAATAATATTTTGGTGTTGGATCGTGTAATGAAGAGATACACAGTGAAATGTAGATAAACTACTTTATTTCCAGAGTGGTACAACAAAGAGGTATTTACAATATTGACAGTCTCTCGCAGTAGTAAATGTTACTTCACGAATTCCGTGATAATGACAACTTCTCGTGCTAAACGCACATTGTCTTTTATACACTGGGCGACCGGATGTCACATGGTACGAGCCACGACTCAACATTCGGGAATGCAAATACATACATAAACAACTTCAGGTTTAATATATATATATATACATAATTATTAACCAGTTATTGGTCAGAATTAAATCAAACCAGTATACAGTTGTATTAAAAAGGGCTCAATACATATATAATGTAGAGCTGCACGTGTAACTTAGAAAATTGCATAATGAAGCAAAACATCAAGACGTTAAAAAGTAACGTGCAGCAAAATATCGTTAAGGAAAAATGCAGAGACAAAAACAAATGACAACTTAATGGAGTTTGTAAAACAGGAGTTTTTTATAAACAGAAATACAGGATATAGGTGGACGGTAAAAACTATATCTAGAATGTACTGAAAGAAATATTAAAAATCGTTGGTATAATCACGCTAGAAAACCTAAAAAAAATACTCCAAACAAGGCAATCACGTGTGGAAATTAAAAGAAAAAAACGGCAAATACCCTGATATAAAATAGAGCATATTAAAAAAAGGCAAGACCTTACGACGGTAGTGATGTTTGCAGATTGTGCCAAAAAGAGAAGTTAGTCGTAATATTATTTACAGAATGAGAAAGGTTACTAAGTGAAAGATCCGAAGTAATGCCCGGATGTAAACACCTCAAAAATATATTTTAGGATCATAAAAACTTGACGAAAGTGTTTACAATTCTTGAACGGCTCCTCACTTATTTTTAACTTCCAGTTGTGCGGATCTGAAAGTTTCTTTTTATGCGTTTGAAAAAAAAACTTAGAAAATCAGTTGATATATCAATCAGTCAGTTAGGTGCCATACGTGATACACGCTTGGGCGATCATGTCTCGAAAGAAACATGACTGACTGGGCAGAAGATTATCCCGCAGTAGGTTGCCATTGCTTTCTGCGGTAGACTGGTTGCCGACCAAGGCTATAAAACCCAATCTGTCCTGTTATTTAACCCATATCTGGAAGGAATAGACGGATTAATACCTTTCCCAAGGGTATTTGCGCGGAAGTGAATGCAATGAATTCGGCTGGAATTGGAACTCGGTTCCCCGATTTCTCGTTCCAAGCCGATATCCAATGCACCACAACGCACATCCTTGATATATAAGATACCGAAATTTTGATACGAAGATTGTGTATTCGACAGACTTCCGAAAGTATATATATATATATATATATATATATATATAATGGAAATTTTTTTTCGGCATGGTAATTTGAGCGATGGAGTCTATCCACTATCCCAAAACGTGGATAATTGGCACTGTAGCGGTCTTAGCATGATCTCCCATTGCAAATCGGCCAGAGAGATCTAATTGTAGCCTCTCCCTCTACCAAAGCTAGTATGTGTAATTTTAATCACTTTTCAGGATTTTTATTTTTTAATTTATTGTTCATTGTCGAGACCCTTATAATTAACTGAAGTTTTTCCAGCATCGTATAAGTCTATCCACTTTACAAAAATTCGATATTGGAATTTAAAAGTTGAAACTTTGTAGCTGTTTTACACTTTCGGTCTAGAACTTTACCTCCTATCCGTAATGCTTTAATCCTCGCATAAAAAGACGAGCATGACTTGATACTTTTAAGTCAGCGAGCGCTACGATATGTCCGACCCAATCAGGATTTCTGATCTCTTGATTTCAGGGACACACGTGACATGTTCATTCGAAGCATCACGCATATATCTTCTTTCCTGGGTTGAATTAATCTTCAACTAGCAGTATAGCCCGGCGTTGCTCGGGTGTAATAAAAGCTTTAAAACTAATCCATGGTCCTGAAGCTCAGACTCTTTGGACATTGGCACGAAAGACTAAAAATCAAGAGCTGTTTCCAGTTAAAGCAAAACCGTAGACTGAAAGAAAAATGAATGGATGTAAGTCAAATTTTGATTTCCTGGTATCGATATCAAATAAGTTTTTTTCGTCGTACACTGAATTTTGAAGCCTAAATAAGTCCTCTGAGTAAATGATATCACGGCTGAGACTAAGAACTACAATTATACCTATTTAGAGCCAAACCCTAAGCAAAAACTAAAATAAAAGGGCTGAAAAAAATACAGACATACAGGCAGATAAACAGACACATACACACAAACATCTTGCCTTTTATATATATATATATTATCGATTTTCTGCACTATTGTAAGAACTGCAACCTTGAAACTTCTGAATATCGTTTCTTATGTCTTTGTCTATGAGTGTATCAAATTTGATTAAACTTAGACCACTCCTTCTATAACCCGATTTTTTCGATTATCGATTTTCGATATTTATTGGCGGGTACCTCAACACAAAATCTTGCTAGGAACACTCGCAGACGCTTATAGTACAACTGTGTAAATTTTCAAGAAAATCAGTTCAGCCGTTTCGAAGTCTATAGGTAACGGACACACACACGGACACACACACACACACAAACAGACACACACACACACATTTCCATTTATAAATAAGTTTAGATTAGATAAGGGTACTGGGAGTAAACGTTTTGGGGTTTTTACCGTTTTTACTGATATTCAGAGAGCCGAACCTTCGAGTAACCCCGACAGAGGCTATCCAACAGGTGTATAATAGTGGGACTGTTGTACTCCAATTTTGTGAATGGTTTCTTGTCTCAGTGAGGCCTCTCGATGCGATGATGAAAGGTCTCCTAATCTCTCCTGATTATTTATGCATGCAACTCCTGTAGATGTGTCTGTCTCTCTGCCTACTAGTCTTCCACTAACTAATACATGTATAAATGACAGAAGCTCCCTTCCCAAACTTCTGCTGCTTTTAAAACTGCTGCCCTGATTAGATCCTTTTCTAAACGGAGTTTTATACCCAAAAAGAAGTTCTATCAAAAACCAAGCCCTGAAGGTAAAGGTTTTACTATTTTGACTGTCCCGGTATTTATTCTATTCTGAACAGTGCTCAATATAATAAATATTATGGTGCTTAATATAATTATATAGTTATGAATTAATTGTACATTGCGACACGGAAATTTCTGTTTCGAGATATCGTGGAACATAGAAATTTCCGTGTTGCAATGTACAATATATATATATATATATATATATATATATATATATATATATATATATATATTCCAAACATATACTGTTAAAGAGACAATGAATGTCTATTATGTTTAATCATGAGCAGATCTAAATAAACATCGAATTTTGGCTTTAATTTCAATAAAATCGTCGCTGATGGTGGATGTTTTCTGTTGGCGTCCTTGTAACCTCTCTGAAGAAGGCTCATGTGGGCCGAAGACTTAGAACCAACTTGATAAAATTTATCCAAATGTTGTAGTGATTTTGTCTTTATTTTCAATTGAAATTAAAGCCAAAATACGATGTTTAGAACGGCTCATGATTAAACATAATAGACATTCATTGTCTCTTGTATTTAACAGTATATGTTTAGAAAATTGTCTGCTGCCTCGATGCACTATATATATATATATATATATATATATATATGTCATCGCAAATAGGATATCATCGCAGAAAAATAATTTTACATTAGAATAGGAAATAGATTTTAGACAAAATTGTTATCTTGAAACATACAAATAACCCTAATTTTACTAAACAAAAGTAAATTGATGACCACATGCAAATATAAAAATAGATATCTGCTCAAGATTAGCATAAGTTCTCCTGTGTTAACTTTTCTACATTATCTTTACTATTTTTGTTAATGTCTTTTGTTTTCTCTAAAATAAAAAAAACAACTAATCCACCTTGACCCAGACGCACTGAACGTATAACTTCTGCCCTAAAAATATTCTACCAATTATTTAAAATTTTAAATAGACTCATAAGATTTTACTTTCCAATTTCATATTTTCAGAGATAAAGTCTGTTGTGAGTTCGACGTTATTTAGTTTGTTGACAGGATCGGATAAAATTATATATTGTGGATAGATTAGTAGAGAATCATCAGTGTATCTGAAATAAGAAGAATCGTGTGATGAAATATATTTAATGGGGCCACTTTCCAGAAATTCTCTAAATAGACAAGCTAATATATTCAGTTAATTCAATTAACCAAGAAATGTTCCGTATGGCTTGCCAGCTCAGTTTTAGTCCAAAACAAATTAAATTATACAATTTTTAAAAAAAATTAAAAAAACATCCCAATATATGACTACCATGAACAACGCGAAAACCAAAAAGTTAAATCTTGGCATGGTCGATTCATATTATGCACCTGATGAGTGCAGAGTGCATGAAATTCCGAGTTGTGTTATAGACGTAGGATAATATTGTGTGTGTGAACATTTCAGACTGAGTATATCTGTAAAAAGACAATAGGAATACTAAAGAAAAAAATATATATCTTAACCGACGCGTTTCCTCCTCTATGGAACAAGACAAATTTTATTTTGTAATAAGTATTTATTGGTTTTTCAGAATTCTTGAGTTAGAAACTCTCCTAAATATTTATCAGGTGAGATGAAATGTCAGAGAAGCTCTGGGGGGACATGAAGCCATAGAGTTCAATACCTAATAAACGAAAGTAATTTATGTTTTTAAAAAAATGAGAAATTTTGAATAAAATGAGATTATGGGTTTAACCGTTTTCTTTTTAAACTTTTAATATTTTTGCGGTTTTGATTTTGGAAAATTGTAAATTTTTCAGGAATCTTCTTTTATGTACCTTGTCTCTTCCGGACGTAGGCAATCATGGCCCTCCACGTCTCTCTATCCCTGGTGGCTCTTAGCACGCTTTCTCCTGTAAAGTCTCTCAGCCCCCGTTCTGTCATCCACCTGCTCAGACTCTGCTTTTCTTTGTCTCTTTTTTCCCCTCTATCTGGCCTGTCAGTATCAGGTTCTCCAAGCCCTCCTTCCTCATTGCATGTCACAGGAACTTCATTTGTCTCTTCCTGATGCTCAATATTAATTGCCTTTTCGTTTCCATCATTTCCAAAACCTCGTCATTTCTCGCATGCTCGGTCCACGATATCCGCAGCATCCTTCTGTAGAACGATGTTTCAGTTGCTTCGAATTTTTACTTCATCTTTGATGATATTGTTCAGCATTCACTGCCATATTGAAGAACTGACATTACATAGCAATCCAGTACTCTCTTCTTGTTTCTAGTGAAAGTTTCCTGTTTTCTTAATATTTTACTCAACTTCCGTCATCCACCTGATCAGGCTCTTTAAATATGTTATCCGCTGCTTTCCTCAGTCTCTTTTTCCCTCTATCTGGCCTGTTAGTATCAGGTTCTCCAAGCCCTCCTTCCTCATTTCATGTTCAAGGAACTCCATTTGTCTTTCCCTGATGCTCACTATTAATTTTCTTTTCGTCTCCATCATTTCCAAAACCTCGTCATTGCTCACATACTCTGTCCACGATATCCGCAAAGAAATCCAAGGCGCAGATTTATATTTTGATAAAACTCGATAGTAGCCATCTCGAGAAGTTTACTTCTAAGTAAGCTACTTCCTCTTTTGGATGTGCGTTGTGGTGCAATGAATATCGGCTCGGGACGAGAAATCGAGGAGCCGAGTTCGAATTCCAGCTAAATTCATTGTATTCACTTACGCGCAAATACCCTTGGGAAAGGTATTAATCCGTCTATTCCTTCCAGATATGGGTTAAATAACAGGACAGATTGGGTTCTATAGCCTTGGTCGGCAACCAGTCTACCGCAGAAAGCAATGGCAACCTACTGCGGGATAATCTTCTGCCCAGTCAGTCATGTCTCTTTCGAGACATGATCGCCCAAGCGTGTATCACGTATGGCACTTAACTGACTGACTTCCTCTTTTAATAAGTGTGACGTTCTTTCGATCAAAAATTTTATTTGTTTTTGTGGGTTTTTTTATCGTTTTACCCTAAACAAAGTAGTACCGCCATTGGTGTGCAGGGGGCTACATAAGAAGAGAGTGAAAAGGTTACATAAGAAGAGAGTGAAGAGAAAGGGTAACCGGTTACAGAGTGTGTCAGAGAATGGGCAAAAAAAGGATCGGAATACTGGTGTGAAGATAGTTGTATGTGAGTGAAAAGGGGAAGAACAAGATACAGAGGGGGGGTTGGGAAAAGGATAAAAGGTTAATAGTCAAGGAGATAAGAGATGGCAATTGACATTGCGTTTAAACTCTTGGAGATTGTAACTCTCAGGGAAGCAAGTATACGGAAGGAAGGTCCACGGGGGTGGGGAGTGCGAGAAAAGAAGCTGTAGTAGTAGAACTGGGAGACTGCATTTAGTTGTTTTGATGGTAAAAGGGTAGAACCATGTTGCCAGTCTGGTTGCTCGAGTAAATTATTGCAGAGGGCATACGTGGGAGGTAAGCTTGTCAGAGCAGAAATCATGAAAATATTTGTAGAAGAGGTAAAGGGAAGCCATATCGGTGAGTAAGTGACTGGAGTTGAGCTGCCAGGTCGGGGTCAAATACATTGCAGATTCTCCTCTGAATCCTGTCGAGAACCCCAAGATGAATAGCAGAGGAGCCCAGCCAGATGTGAGAACAGTATTTATAGGCGGATGGTTGATGGTTGTGCAAGATGGACTCAGGCAAGAAAATCTTCCTGACTAGGATTGAATATACTTTTATGTATAACTAATGCATTTGATACATTGTTGTATATGAGGTCCCTTTTGTGCTCATAGATACGTTTTGTTGTGTGTGTTTTTTAATTCGCAAGTTTCCAGAAATTTCAAAACAAGACAAGTCAATATATTTAGTTCATTCAATTAGCCAAGGAATGTTCCGTGTGATTTGCCAGCTTATGGCTTTCCCGTCGAAACGCTGACCAATTGCCAGATAATATATATATATATATATATATACCAAGAGAGAGAGAGAGAAAAAGAGGAAGAGAGGGGAGAGAGGGAGAGAAACTAGTCATCAAGGAGAGCTGAAAAGTTTTGAGCCAGATCCACTTTTGACAATCTAGCATATAATTAAGAATGGAGACTTTGAGAATGTAACACTCAGTGGATCTGCTAATGGCAAGAGACACGGGTAAAAAACAGCTCGTAGCCTATTTGAGGTTGTTTGAATGGTTATCAGAGCGGGAATGGGAAGAGGACATACGCGTTTCTGAGAGTTATAAAATTAGGAAGCTGTGAAGTCATGATCTTCAATATTCTAAAGGAAAACTATACGTAACAAATAAGAAAATAGGTAGCCAGATAAGAAATTATTTTGAGCAAAATAATTCAGCTTCTTCCTCGCTTGTCACAGTATTGCATCGTAATTATAAATTTCGGAACAAAATGTCGATTTGTAATTAGAAGATTTCGACATTTAGAAATGGCTTCCAACAAATGAATTTTTCATTCATGTCGTCTTTCATTTTTCGTATTTATATTACAATGTTCCATATAAAAGACTCTGGTTTACCGAAGTTAAGCAACGTTGAGCCTGGTCACTACCTAGATGGGCGACCGCTTGGGGATACCAGGTGATGTTAGTTACAATGTGCGGGTGGTGTAATGGATAATGGCTCGGAATTGTTAATCGGAGAGCCGAGTTTTAATTCACTTATGTACAAATACGTTTGAGAAACATATAAATCCACCTCTTCTCCCCAACTATGGGTTAATTAGTTATGCTTGTTTTCATTAAACCATTATTATCTCAAAAAAATTCTAACAATCTAAAAATATTTTGGCTTTAAATAACCTACGAAGGGTGGATAAGCCGTAGAAAATTAAACAACCAATATAAGAGTTTTGATGAGCAAAAATACTTATACTACATCATTTTCTATTTTTGAATTTAAATATTTTTACTTTTCATTAAAAGAAAATATCTTCTTCTAAGTTCTATTTATTTTCATGGTGCTGGCGATCATGGCTTTACACAATTTTTCATTCCTTGTTTCATTTTTTTTACCATTCCTCGAAGTCCAGCTTCCGTCATCCATTTGCACATGTTCATTAGGTATGTGACTCGTTTTTTTAACTCAGCCCTGCTTGCTTAAGAGTATCAAACTCTACAAGCCTTCTTTTCTTCTTATTCCTCCCATAAATTTCAACTGTCTCTTTCTGATTCGAAGTATCCTTTTCAATTTAATTTTCCTTAAAAGTCTCTCGTTGCTTACATATTCTTCCTATCGTATTCTCAGCATTCTCCTGTAGAGAACTACCTCGTTTGTTTGAGGTTCCTCTTCAACCATGAAAGAATTGTCTAGCATTCACTTCCATATAGAATATTTATATTATATAATAGTTCACCAATATTCTTTGTTTCTAAGTAAATTTCTTTGTTTTTTAATACTTTGCTTAGAATCTAGAAAGCATTTATCGCTATACATCTACACCGTAGGATTGCTATGTCACAAATTTCCTTGTCTGTTAATGCACTTCACAGATAGTTAAATTTCTGTATTGATTTATCTAATGTGTGTAATAAATATTTCATCCCCTTTCAGAAAAAATACACTGTATTTAAATTCTTTCAATTACTTTAAATTCTTCCCGGAGAACCATTTATTTCGTATAATCTATTAATATTTAAATGCTACCCTTTGCAATAAAGCCTTTAAATAAAAATTTGAAAAATCCTTTAGTAATTTTTCATTTTTATTTAACTGCCTTCATTTTTGCTAAAATTATTTCTCCTTAACAGAGAAGATTACGTTAATGTTTTCATTTTCATCTCATGATATTAATGGTATTACGTGTCGGAATATTAAAAAGAATGCAAGGGAAGTGGAATTTAGTGGAAGGAATTTTTAAAAATAGTTCCTGCTTTTTGAGTATTTTATCTTTAATTTTTGTTCTGCTATGAAATACATAACTCAGTGTAATATTAATATTAAGAATGCAATCTTTAATCAGTGATTTCTCCGAAAATGTCCAGATATATACCGCGAGAAATAAAGAGAGTGTGTGACTTCAGCAGTCAATGAAAATTAATCAATCATAAGTGTTTATGATTGGATGCGTATACATGCGCATATGAATACATTTGACATGCGCAGGCGTTTATATGCTTACGTATGTGCCTGCCATATTAGCTGTACCAATAAAGTAACCGTCTGTTTCGTGCCTACGTTGACAACAAAATGATGATAGGAGAAAGACAATGAAGAAGTCATCGTAAGAAGGAATGTTTGTAGGTGAAAAAGTGGGAGGGTCCCGATTTGTAAATGTTTAAAAACATTCGTACCAAAGTGTAAAAAGTCCAGAACGGATCCAGCCATTAGGCAAATCTTGAAAACAGGTCATGCGGTTTTGGTATAACTTTGCAACTCTGCAAAGGGTATCGTAATACGCCTGTATGGTTGCTCGGTCAGCAGTGAGACATTATTGACTGACCTTGAGTAATATATAGCAACTACATTCGCAGCGAATATACATCTAAATTATTTTATATGAAATTTATATTTTCAAAATAACTTAGAATAATTTTGACGATGATTCAACGAAATAAATTTAGGTAATATTTAGGTAACGACCCTTCAAAATTGCTTTGAATTTGTTTAAAGTGATTCACGTTCTGTAAAGCTGTCAATAAGTACAACGAATAAGAATTGTGTGTAAAAATGTCCGCCGTAATTTATTTTAAAATGATTCGCTTATGTTTATTCACTCGTTTGTTTTTAAAAGTCCTTTATTTTTACATTTTTTTCTTCTCTGTTTACTTGCTTCCCCGACAGCTACAATCTCCAAGAATTCAAATGTAAAGACAATAGTCATCTCCTATCTCACTAACCTGCATCCTCTCTCTCGTGCTCCTTTTTTAATCCATTCCACGCTCATCAGTATTCTCATCCTTCTCTTGCCCTCTTCCTGACACCCCCTGTAACCTGTCACTGTTTTTTATAACTTTTCTCGTATGTAACCCCCTGCTCAACAGTGTCAGTAAAATGCCTTGCTCGGGGTGACACGATTATATAAAAAAAAGTGTCAGTACTTTGGCGATCGTGGTTAGTCACACTTTCCTGCCTGCTCTTTGTACCTTTTCGTAAAATCTCCCCATTTTTGTCTGTATCTCCTTATCCCTTTTCTGTTAACCATTTACATAACTCGTTAGATAAGTTATCCCCTGCTTTCCTCTGTCCCTCTTGCCTTCAATATGTCATGTGAGTGTCAAATTCTTTTAGTAAATTTTATCTTTTCTCTATCTCTCCTAATCCCTGTTCTGCCAACCATTTACACAAGCTCGTTAGATAGGTTATGTGCTGCTTTCCTCTGTCCCTCTTGCCTTCAATATGTCCTGTGAGTGTCAAATTCTCTTAGTAAATTTTGTCTTTTCTCTATCTCTCCTAATCCCTGTTCTGCCAACCGTTTAAACAAGCTCGTTAGGTAGGTTCGGCGTTGTTTTCCTCTGTCCCTCTTGCCTTTAATATGTCCTGTCAGCGTCAAACTCACCTAGTAAAATTTTTATTTTCTCTATCTCGCCTAATTTCTGTTTTGCCAATCATTTAAACAAGCTCGTCAGATCGATTATGCGCTGTTTACCTGTTTCTCTTGCCTTCATTATCTTATGTGAGTGTCAAATTTTCTAAGCACTCTTTCCTCATAATGTGCTTTAAATTAATATCCTTTTATTGCTTCTTTAGCGGCATGTCAACCTTTATGTGTTATTTAATGCTGAAATCTAACTTTTTTAAGCGCATCTATTTTTAGATAATAATGGTTAGTGACATTAAGTCTTACTAATTAAAGCATAGCTGGTGGGAGAGGAGGTGGATTCATTTCTTTCCCGAAGGTATTTGCGCGTAAATGAATATAATTAATGAAACCAACGGGAATCGGAACTCGGCTCTCCGAATAACATTTCTCAGTCATTACCCATTACACCTTCCGCACATCCAATTTTCCTAAGCGGTCACCCATCTAAGTACTGATCCGGTTCGACGTTGCTTAATTGCGGTTATCGTACAGGAACCAATGTTTCAACGTATGTCCTAGAAATATCAACCGTCTCTATCTAATGCTAATGATAAATGTTCTTTTGTTTGTTTGTTTTTTTATTTTTGTTTGCTTGTTTTTTTTTTCTGAAAGTTTGTTGTCGCTCATACACTTAATACTAAAAACATACATTTTATTAACTTGATGTACAGATGAGTTTATATCTTTATCTCTATGGTTTGGTTTGGTTCATTTTGTTTTACGATATATCAACAACTCATTGGGTTATTTCATGCCGACAAGATTTTTACAATAGATTCGTTTGAATAGAAACTGCATTCTTTGTAAGAAATCAGTTTGAAGATCAGCTTTTGGGTTCATTTTGTTTTACAGTATATCAACACGTCATTGGTTTATTTAATGCCGACAACATTTTTACAATAGATTCGATTGAATAGAAAATGCATTCTTTGTAAGAAATCAGTTTGAAGATCAGCTTTTGGGTTTATTTTGTTTTACGGTACATCAACACTTCATTGGGTTATTCATGCCGACAAGATTTTTAGAATAGATTTGTACGTATAGAATATGTATTAAATTTGTAGATCAGGTTTCATTGACGTATTTTGGTAAAGAAGGTTTTGTCGAAAATCAGATATATTGATGGTATATAAATTTTTTCTTGAAAAATATATTGTTGTTAATATTTTTTTCTTCAAAGATTTATTGCTGGTAATATTTTTTCTCCAAAGAATATTGCTGGAATTTCCACCATAAAAATCAATTTTTATAGTTTCATAGTGTTTTGATCCTTGTCTATAGTTAGAACCACAACAGGCGCTACCACACCGGAACAATAGTAATTAAGCAGTGGTTCCATGCTCCTCAAAACCTCCTAATTTTTCTATCATCAAACCCAGGACCCGGATGTAGTTTATCTTCATACCCAGGACACCTCGTTGGGGGGTTACCCCTCTGCAGAGGTGTAATTTGCGTATCCTAAAGACCCAGCCGACAAGATCGTGATTTCTCTGTGCTGCTGTGGATTAGAGATTAGAAATATCCAGAACATCTACAAAAGAATTACTTCATGGTTTCAAGGCAATTTTTATAGCCATTCCCAGAAAGGTGATTTTATAAGCACAGCTTAGATGTGGTACAAAGCCGAAAGTAAGCGACACAGTGAGGATCGAATTCACTACTTAGTTGTAATAGATTCTAACGAGACAAGCTTGCTAACAATTATACCATGTTGAGTTGCAGTAACTATCCCCAGAGGGGATAACAGTTCAGATACATTTTTGGGGGAAGAATGAAAACTTTAAAATCTTCTACAGGCAATTCAAATCAAAGTTTAATTTGTATCATAAAAGTCTTTTGCAATTGGTTATATCGTTGTCTTCTTTTGTGATAAAAGTCTGAAGATCATACAATAAAACCCTTTCTTTGGAAAAATGGCATCGATTGACTTTGTTCAAGTCTCAGTATATAGAAAGTCATGTATTCTTCGAAATAAAGATCAGAAGTTTGGAAAAGTGTCAGTTTATCTGGAACGTACTCTGTCAACTTTGTCAGCTGAAATTCGAACTTGGATGCCGAGTTCGAATTCTAGTTGAATTCCTTGCATTCACTTACGCACAGATACTCTTGGGAAAGGTATTAATCCGTTTTTTTCCTCCATTTATGTGTTAAATAATAGAACAGATTGCGTTCTATAGCCTTGACTGGCAACCAGTCTACTGCAGAAAGTAATGGCAACCTACTGCAAGATAATCTTCTTCCCAGTCAGTTATGTCTCTTTTGAGACATGATCCCCCAAAGCGTGTATCAAGTATGGCACTTAACTGACTGACTGACACTTTGATAATAGCAAAAGAAAAAACAACTTGAAACTAAATTTTATCTCTGTTCACTAAGCTCCGGTGTTTTGGATCGAATGTTATTTTTATTTGAACGTTCACCCAATACAAGACACGAGTGCCACTCAAATTAGATGTTAAAATGGTTATTATAAATGAGGTGCGTGATACGAATGAAATAGATAATGAATATTACAGGAATAAAGATCCTTGATTTGAAGAGGTTACGATGATCGTGTTCAGTTAAGTAACCACACGGCAGACTCTTCTACTAAGTAAGCAGTTTTGAATGAAACTGTCTCTTTACATTTCTAATACGGAGGAAATGATGGTCAATCGTTTTCTAACTGTAAAAGTCTGAACTAATGAAATCGAAGAAGAGTCGGTTTCGTTTTTACCTCAAGAGTTTTTTACCCTTTGCCAAAGTTGAACTAGGTAAGCACAAGGAGATGTGTCAAACTAACTGCTCTTCTCCGAAGTTAAAAACAAACTGTACAACCCTCAGGGATCTACTATCGTAGTAACAGGTGCAAAAGAACAAGACAAGTCATTGTGTTATAGTTGGGAGTATCAGCTTTTTCTTATAATTTCTGTTTTATGCGTCGTGTTCTTTTAGAACCTGGGCTACCATAACTCTCCACAACTTCCCCTCTTTTGTAGCACTAACCAATCTTAGTTCCTTTACTATCCCTTTTAGTCAGTTGTCCATTTACACAAACTCCTTGAATCTTTCACTGTTTTCCACCGTTCCTATTGTCTTCTGGGTGTCAGAATCTCCCAGTTCTCTTTCCTCATAATGTATCTCAGAAAGTTCAATTTTTTTATTTCTGATCTTAAGTGTTTTAATTAGTGTTTTTCGTACATGCTTCTATTTTCTGTCTATGGTTTTCTCAGTATCTCTCTGCCAGGGCCGGATTAAGACCATAAGAAGTCCCTGGGCTAATATAATTTGTGAGTGGGACAGCGGCAGAGGCTTCATTACGCATGTTCAACTCCGATATCTGTAAAAAAAAGTATATATTTTTAAATGGCCCTTTTTTAATGCAAAACATGAAACACTTTAACTAAAAAATATTTAATGATTTTGAAAGTTGACGAATTGTTTTTTAAAATTTGGACAATTTTCTTTTTTTTTTCATTTCTCTTGTCCTATTTCGTCTAATTTATACAATGTTGAGCCATTTTGCACTTATTACATGTCTTTTGTTTCATGAAGTGTAAAACTGAGCCCAAATTTAACAAATTAGACAAAAAATTATGCAAAACTTAAAAATCTACTTTAAACGTCTGTATATGTATATAAAAATGATTAACTAAAATCTAAAGGGGGCCTCTTTAAGATGCCCCATCAAATTTAAAAGACCCACTCTAACTAGAGGGGGGGCAAATACAATAAACTGTTTCAATATTTGTCTATATTTCTGAGATGAGGTAATGTTTACACTATTTACATTATTCGGACTATTGTCCTCATCTTTGTTTCGGCCGTTCTACGTTCCAGCCTTCTTCAGGTGCTAGGAATTTCGAACCGAACCCTTTATTACGATCCCTTGGGTATATCATTCTGATTCCTTGTGTGAATCATCTTTTGGTAGTCATGAGTTATCTCCCTCTAATCCGACTCTCTACGCTACTTGTTCACCACTGGGGTCTTTGGGTCAAGTCACTGGGGTTAACCAAACGCCTATATCCTTAAAGACAACAATTTCTGGAACTTAAAAACCTAATATTCAGTAATCATTTTCTTTTTTCGAGAGTCCGTATTGCAATTTTTTGTATTAATGGTTTTCTCGAGTATTTTTTTACCAGAGTTTATATTGCAATTTTTTTTTATTTTAATGGTTTTTCTGTAATATTTTTTAACAGAGCTCATATTGTAATTTTTGACACTAATGATTCTTTCTAGCACACCGTATTACTGGTTCCATAATGTATTCATCGCTATGCTAGGTCGGCTTCTGAGATTTTTGTAGCCTAGCATATGTGCTGATTCCTTAAGTTTACGTAGTTTCCAGTGGCATTCTCTATCTATTATTTCAACTTCATCCCAGAGGGGTTGGTGATCCTCTTTCTCCCTTCTTATGTGGTCAGCTACACCTGATTTTTCTATCTTCCCTCGTGTTACGGACTGGCAATGTTCTTGTAGCCTTACCTTAAGGAGGCGGCCTGTTTTTCCTTTATATTTCTTTCCACAGGTACATGGAATGGCGTACACAGAGTCCTTAGGCATGTCCTCTTTTGTTGGGGGTCTTACTCGGGAGAGGTACCTGCGAAGTGTAAACTATTTCTGAAGATCGACCTGATGTTATACGAACCACAGATCTTTTGTATTTTTCCCGATAACCCCTTCATATACAGACCGAGAGTTTTCTGAGAGTTGTTATCCACATGCACCCTCCCTTCTATGTTCGTTAGAGTTGTTGTCATGTACCCTTGATAACTGTTGCGTTGTAGGGTACTGCTTATACTGACCATTTCCTGTTCGTATGTCTTTGGGTCGCCGCTTATGACCCTTGCCCGATGTTGCTGGCAGCAGACGATCTTTTTCTTTACATTGTATGGGTGGTGGGAATTAAAGTTGAGGTATTATCCGATGAATGTTGGCTTGCGATATACGGATGCTTGTAACCCCCACCCTCTGTGTGAGTTATTAGCATATCCAGATTGTTGTCACTTTCTTTTTCCATAATGAACTGTATCGATGATCTTATTGTGTTCACATGATCCAGTAGCATCTGGACGTCTTCATGCTGTCTCATCAACGAATCTCGGTTATAGAATTGGCTTTAGAGCTGTGTGTTCTAATGGCATCTCTTCAAAGTATTCCCTGGATATGTTAGCCAGTAATGGTGATAATGGTGAGCCCATTGCTCAGCCTTCATCCTGTCGATATATCTCTGATCCCAATCCGAAGTGTGTTGTTTGTGTGCAGAAAGTCAGCATCTCTATTAGGTTATCTAGTGGAATACTGGTACATTCTCCTAGGGATGAGTACAAGGCCAGTCTGTCCCTTACTACCGTAGTGCCTCCACCTTGGGTACCTTTGTGAACAGACTCACCACATTCAGGCTCACCATCTGGTTATATTGGATGGGATCATCTTTGATAAGTTTCACAAAGCTGGTGGAGTTTCGAACATATGATGGTGACGTTTCTACCAGTGGGTTAATTATATCAACAAGGATGTTACTCAGAGGGTGGCACACCGAGCCTAGGCTGCTAACAATCGGTATAAGCGGAATACTGTCTTTGGGAATCTTACAAAGACCATACATGTGAGGTAGCTTGTTGTAACATTGAAACCACTGCCTGTATGTCCTAGGCTAGAAGTCATCCTTGTTATTGATTTGGATCTGTGACAGCCGTCGTTCCGTTTTCAACTGGGGTCTTTCTTTACCTTACTATAGCTAATACTTCTAATGAGGTCTTCCACTTTATTGGTGTATTCAGTTTTGTCCATCGCTAAATTGCATTGCCTTTATCAGCGGGTAGTATGATGAGGTTCTCATCCCTCTGTAGGGCCCTGATTGTAGGCCGCTCCTCTTTCGTGATGTTTGCTTTGGGTGGCTTGGCTTTCTCCAAAGTCTGTCTCATTTTCTATCTTAATTCATCCGTCTGATCCTGAAGGATGTTCAAGACTATTTCCTCGATGCGGGCAACGATGTCTAAATATGGTATCTGCATGATGATTGTTGAAAAGTTGAGAACTTTTTCAGCACTGACTCTTCAGAGGCACTCAGCTGATGTTGACAACTGTCTTCACGGGAATGTGATGGACGTCATGTGGCACCTTCAGATCTTTTAACGTATTTCGTTTTCATACTTAGCAGACCTTGACTGCATCGAATTCTTGTCTGAAGTATTTGTCCAATTCATGCCGGGTCCTTCTTTCGTCTTCTTCATAAGTGATCCTGCTAAGGAATGTCTCGAGCCTCGAGGAGATATCGGAATGTAAATTTTGTTTCATCCATCCATTGTACTGGATACGTTCTTTTTCTGCAACCAGACGCGCTCTCCTTGAATTGACGACAAGCTTCAGTGTCATACCGGCAGGAATGAGTCGGTGTAGGAATGTCAGGTGGTCTGATATCCGTGCCAGCTTCATGTGGGACTTTTTTATTCGTCTCCATATTTTTGGTGTATCGGGCCCGTACCGATCCTACAGTGTTTGTCTATATTTCTGAGATTATCTTGTATTTACACTATTTCCATTATTCAGACTATTGTCCTCATTTTTGTTGTCATTTGTACGACGTTTCGGCCGTTGTACGCTTCGGTTTTCTTCAGGGGTTAGGAATTCTTTATTACGATCACTGGGGTATATCATTCACATACTTTATGCGAAGCAACAAAGATAAGGACAATAGTCCGAATAATGTAAAGAGAGTAAAATATTTCAAATAAACAAATCTCCTCTGTTCTTATATGTTTCATTTATTTTAGGTTAATCAGGAACTCAAGACTAGAGGACCCTTGAGGTCCTCTCTAGTTTTGGGGCTCCTTGACTGCAAGTCCGTGTATAAATCCGGTACTGCATTTTGCAGAGCACCATCTCTGTTTTTTTCCAGGAACTCAAATGCAAGGTCAATACTCATCGCTTAACAACTTGACCCTCGTTCTTTCCTCACCACCCTATATATACTTTCCTTTCTCTCCACATCTGCAACTGTCATCACACTTGTATTCTCTCTTCAATCTCTTCCATCTAGTGCTTTTACTCTTATATAGCCCCCTGCACATCAGTGGTGTTACCGCCTTGCTCAGGGTGATATGATGAAAACAAAAGTTGTTCAGCATTCACTACCATATACGTGCAGGGACATCACGTAACAGCTCAATACTCATTTAAGCAACATCTTGTGCCACTGCTCTCAGCTGAGCCTTCAAAAAAACATTTTCAGAAAATTGCTAAAATCGTCAAAATATTAGTGAACATGGCACTCCACTGCCTTCCTCGCAGCTCTTGTTCTTCCAAATTGTTTTGCTACAGCTTGTTGGTAAGATTCGCCTTAATTTATGGATAAAGTGCAGGGATCAGTTTATGTATTGATTTTAATAGAGAATCAATCTCCCGAATGTATATTATATAGCAACAACAGTCCATGATAGTCACAAAGTCAGGGATCAGTTTATGTATTGATCATAATAGAGAATCGATCTCCCGAATGTATATTATATAGCAACAACAGTCCATGATAGTCACAAAGTCAGGGATCAGTTTATCTATTGATCATAATAGAGAATCAATCTCCCTAATGTATATTCTATAGTAACAACAGTCAATGATGGTCACAAAGTCAGGGATCAGTTTATGTATTGATTATAATAAAGAATCAATCTCCCGAATGTATATTATAGAGCAACAACAGTCCATGATGGTCACAAAGTAAGCGATTGAAGGTAATGTTGACAATGTTTCTGGATATAGAGTATCCTCTTGGCATCTGTTGACCATGTCCGTCATAGTATATGGATATAGAGTATCCTCGCCGCATGTAATCCGTTCAATGAAACAACGTCAAAGACCATCACTTTCGGATCAGACACTCTCCAAAATCGGATTTGAATTCCAATACTCGGAAAAATATGGTCGCCTTTTATACACGTCGGGTTGAATATTTTGAGCTTCCTGATTGGTTAAGCCTTCTATTGGTGAACTATAAAATGGATTGACTCATGGGGATCTGCTCAGTATATATGTAACCAAAAAAAGTCCAACACATCTGATCCCGATCGTAAATGCCGCGCTGTATTCTTCTTGATCGCTGTTCTATATAAAGGTTTTCCCCCAACAAATTCTTTGCAGCAAGTGACACACTGGAGCTAGTCATTGATTCCACGACGTGTTGTATTTTCCTTTTATAACTTTATGAGAAAAATATGAGACCAACCTTTGATTACATCAGCCATGTCTCTCTTTTGTTACGACACGGTTGTTGAATACAGCGTCCCCTTTTTAGTTTATAAAAGGCCAAAAATCCACTCAAAGTAGAGGGTTACTGAATGAAGATGTTGAATGAGCTTAGGTAAAGTTTACGAGGATATTTAAGAAAGTTAACGGTTATATATGTGTGTGGGTGGTCCATGGATATCGGTTCGGAACGTGAACTGGGAAAGCCGATTTCGAATTCCAGTTGATATTCATTGCATTCACTTATGCGCAAATACTCTTTGGAAAGGTATTAATCTATCTGTTTCCTCCAACTATGGGTTAAATAACAGTGCAGATTGGGTTCTATAACCTTGTTTAACAACCAGTCTACCGCAGAAAGTAATAGCAAGCTACCGCGGGGAAGTTTTCGCCCAGTCAGTCATGTCTCTTTCCAGACATGGTCGACCAAGCGTGTATCACGTATGGCACTTAAATGACTGATTTACTGAATGGTTAATCATAAACTTAAAGAAGTTAATATTGGAGTGGTTGGCGAAGCACATTCTCATGAGTTCCTTCCACAAAGTAATGGTTCTTGTTTCAACGGTATGCACTTACAGGCTTTGTAAGATAACAACTTACATCCGTACTTTTTAATGCTATCTCTCTGAAGGATCTAGACAGTCATTACTTCCCAGTCACAATTCTTTATTATCAATGAATAGAGATAAATACTTGGGACCGATAGTAGAGTTATTTCGCGTTGCATTCTTCATGGTTCGAAATTCTTAGTAACACTTTTAAAATGGCTGCCGAGCAAAGATGGTGATTCAAAT
This sequence comes from Ascarosepion bandense, assembly GCA_037127315.1. Taxonomy (NCBI): domain Eukaryota; kingdom Metazoa; phylum Mollusca; class Cephalopoda; order Sepiida; family Sepiidae; genus Ascarosepion; species Ascarosepion bandense. The sequence goes on from JBBBDQ010001688.1 coordinate 787,734, forward strand.
CTACCCGGCTATTTAACCCATTCTTGTAGAGAGAGATGACATTGATTCATGTCTTTCCCTAGAACTACTGCAAAATGAAAGCAGTGAACGAGGCCGGAAGTTGAATTCAATCCGCCAATTTCCTTTACACGAGCTGAACACCGATAACTACGACGTCAATTTCCAATTTTCTTTTGCTTTATTTTACGCATTAGTCACTTAATATTGATATCTTGTAAGTAAGCCTGCTGTCAGCTTTTTCAGTTATACATCAAACAGCTTTTAAAGAATGCAGCAAATTAGTACGTACCACCGAACAATTTTGACATCAAGGTGACATGCGTCAATAAAAATGGCCGGCACTTGTTAACAGGTTCATTTTATTGCAATAATCTTGTGGCATGCAAAACTAGAGAGATTAGAGAAAATTCTGATATTAAATTTTATGTGCGGTTATTTTAAGAGCGCGTAAATACAGTGGATGCACGTTGTGGTGCAGTGGATATCGGCTCGGAACGAGAAATTGGAGAGATATGTTCGAATTCCAGTTGAACTCACGCCAAAAATACCCCTGAAAAATGTATTAATCGGTCACTTCTTCCCCCAGCTATGGGTTAAATTGCAAGATATATAGGGTTCTATAGACTTATTTAGCAACCAGTCTACCACAGAAAGTAATGGCAAACTACTGCGGGAAAATCTTCTGCCCAATTAGCCATGTCTCTTTGGAGACATGATCGCCCAAGTGTGTATCACATTTGGCACTTAACTGAAAGTATGACTCGCAGGTCGTGTTCAAATTGTGACCGAGTTTATCCTGTTCATTTTCGCATTAATGTCCGGCGGGGTAACTCAAGTAACTGACTGATTTTTTTTTTCTTGCTGTTGTTTGTTTTTTACGGCATAACCTCCCTTTTGTGAATTATTTAAAGCCGAAACATAATTTGGATTGTAGGGTTTTGCTTACAATACTAGATGTGCCCCACTCACCCCACACCCCACGTAAATATTGACCAGACTTAATTCCGGTGATTGGGTTAAACAGAAGAATAAACTGGACTCTCTATCCTTAAATAAAAGCTAGTCTAGTCGAACTATAAATCCAAAACCTTAGAAAATGGATTGACTGATTTGATTATTACGGTTTATCCCCTTTTGTAGGTTATTTAAAGATGGCCTCCCTTTGTCTGTTCTATAAATACTTTCATGGCTTCTGCTCAGACGAACTTAAGTCACTGATGCCTCCTCAACAGGTGTTTACTCGTGCAACCAGACTGGCAACTGGGTCCCACCCATTCACAGTCAGGTTAGCCAAATGCAGACGACAATTCTACTCCTGCAGCTTCTTCTCTCGCACTTCCCGCCTGTGGAACTCGCTCCCGTATTCTTGCTTTCCTGACGGCTACAACCTCCAGAAATTTAAATGCAAAGTCAATACTCATCTACTAACCACTGGACTCTAGCTCTCTCCCTACCCCTGTATAACCTTCCCTTTCTCTCCACCTATGTATCTGTCATCGCACCTGCTATCTCAGCTTTCTATTGTTCCTTTCTAACTAGTTTGTACTCCTCACTCTTTTCTAATTAATCTTTTTACATTTATGTAGCCCCCTGCACATCAGTGGCGTTTCCGCCTTGCTCGGGGTGAAATGATTAAAAAAAAACAAAAAAACTTTCGATTGTAAGAATTTTTCTCTTTTTTTTTTGCTTGTTTTTTTTTTTGTATTAACATATTCCTATAGATAACTAATTTTTTTCCAAATAAAAATCATATTATTTAATCCATAGCTGCGAGGAGAACTGATGCAGACATAATTTTGCAAAGAGTATTTGTGCGTAAGTGAATGTTACGAAGCAGACTGAAATTTGAACTCACCTGTCTGACTTGAACTGTTGCGCATTGCTCCAACCAAACATTCACCTAGAAAACGGGTAAACAGTCTTTGGGGTTCGGTAAAACGGTTAAATTAGAGGCATTTCTTTACCACTGTGTTACCAAACTCAGTCTGTTGCTTTGAGAGTAAATGAACACCCTTAAGTAAGCAAATTTCTCACCTGAGAGATGTCATAATGGGGATTACTGAACATGGTACATCAACAAATAAATGGGTTGTGAAAAACATAAGGAAAAACAGAATAAGTTTATTTTCCGTAATTGGAATAAAATTGTTTTTTTTTGTTTTGTTTTGTTTTTGTTGTTGTTTTTGTTTTGTTTTGTTTTTTTGTTTTGTTTTTGTTTTGTTTTTGTTTTTAGGCGAAAAACGATGTACATTGTGGTGCGGTGGATATCGGCTCGGTACGAGAAAGCGGAGATTCGAGTTCGAGTTTTAGTCGAATTCATGGCATTCACATACGCGCAAATGTTCTTGGAAAATGTATTAATCCGTCTTTCTCCCTTGAGCTATAGATTAAATAGCAGGACAGATTGAGTTCTACAGCCTTGATTGGCAACCAGTCTACCACAGAAAGTAATGGCAACCTACTGCGGGAAAATCTTCTAACAAGTCAGTCATGTCTCTTTAGAGACATGATTTCCCAAGCGTGCATCACGTATGGCGTTTAGCTAAACAACTGACAACTTGAAATTACAAAGATTTCAATATCTAAGGAGGATTTTAAACAGAAGAACGAAAATTTGACATTAAAGTCCGAAGGTGATTTTTATTACGAAATATCTCTTCCAAAAGCTAAGCAAAATATTAAAAAACAGAAAAAGATCGTCAGAACTGTTATAAAATATCGATCCTCATACAAGTAAGTCAATTCTAGATAATCTTCACACTGATGAAGGCGCAACAAAAATAGGGTTCTACCGGAGTTTGTTAAGAATTCTATAGAGTGAATTAGGAATAAGATTTTGAGAAAGATGTAAGCAAAAAGGGCACAGGGAAACAGAGACCTCAAAATATACAACAAACTAAAGATTTATTTTAAACGATGCCAAGAAAGACAATAAACTTGCTGATCAAAACGTACAATTCAACCGTAAGAGTTTGCAAGATATCTCATTTTTTCATCTGAAAGACTTTTGTATCCCCTTATGACGTTCGTGAATAGCAGATGCCAAAGAAATTAGCTTTTGGGCAAATTCCCTGGTCCTTTGGAGCATATTAGCTTTAAATGTAACAATAGAGAGAGCATTTTCTAAATTTAGTTGCTTTGCAGAAAAATTCGTATCAAAGAGATTAAAAGCACATTTTTCAGCCTTGGCAAACCTTTTTCTAGTATTTTTCGGACATTAACTAAACAAAGATGCAAAATCCAAATATATCCGATAATCTTTGACGTATTCTGCTGCCTTTAGATGTTGTATAGTAGATGGGATTAAAAACTGCGACAGAATGTATATACCCAGAATTATAACGACATATACTCAGAATATAACGCTATATATATATATATATATATATATATATAGATAGATAGATAGATAGATAGATAGATAAAATTATATATGTATATTATGATTGTTATTATTATTATTATTTAAAATTACATTCTTCTTCTATGTGCCCTATCCCTTCAGGACGTAGGCGATCATGGCTTTCCACGTCTCCCTATCCCTGGTGGCTCTTAGCACGCCTTCTCCTGTTACACCATGTAACCCTCGCTCCATCATCCACCTGATTAGATCCTTCAAATATGTTATCCGTTGCTTTCCCTTGTCACTTTTTCCCTGTATCTGACCTGTTAGTATCAGGTTTTCCAAGCTCTCTTTCCTAATTGCATTTCCCAGGAACTTCAGCTGTTCCTGGTGCTCAGTAATAATTTCCTTTTTGTTTCCATCCAAAACCCCAACATTGCTCACATGCTCGATCCATGATATTCACGGCATATTTCTGTAGAACCACATTTCAATTGCTTCAAGTTTTTCCTTCATTTTCGATGATATTGTCCAGCTTTCGCTGCCATATTGAAGAACGGACAACACATAGCAATCCAGTACCCTCTTCCTTGTTTCTAACGAAATTGTCCTGTTTGTTAATACCTTACTCAACTTTCTACGCCATGCCAATTCGCTTTCGGATCTCTGTGTCGACTTTCCGTCTTCTGTTAAAAAACTTCACAGGTATTTAAATTTTTGTACCTGCTTGATTCTAGTATCCCAGACAGAACATGTAAAAAAGTGCATATAATAAAAATATTTAATATTAAATATTCATTACTCTATTTTTATATTGAGCACTGTTTTAAATTAATGTTTTGGACATTTCAGTTTTATTTTTCGTTCTTCTTCATTTGGTTATGCATAGATATGTGTTTGTCAGTGTGTGTGTGTGTGTGTGTGTGTGTGTGTGTGTGTGTGTGTGTGTGCGAAGAAATATAATTTTAAGGTTTATAGGATAAAGTGCTCAATATCAAAGCGAGTGACTCCCAATATTAGAGCGACAGACTGTTTCATGCTGGCGCAATTGTGTGTTGACTTTAGTGTTCACTTTTATAACATTTTTTATGATTTACTCTTTGACAGACTGATTCACGCAGCGCGCTTTTAAAAATCGGTGTTTGTTTTCACTGGATGTTGCTGAAATCTACAATTTCTTTTTCTGTTCTTCAGAAGGAATGCGCCGGTATATCGACAATCCGAAATAGTCTCATTCTTTTTTTTCTTAATCTATTCACCTACTTGAATTCTATGATTGTCCGTTTCTCCTCCTCACATGAAATTGCAATTTATTCTTCCGTTTGCTTACATCTTTGCGGTTATAAGCCATTCTGCTAATGGTGTTTTCCATTTCATTTTCAGTTACCATAAGCATTTTGCCAAAAGAAAAAATATTAAGAGCGACAAACAACAGGGACAATTGAAAGGCCATAATCGCCGACTTCCTGAAAAGACATGACACGTCAAGAAGAAGATACATTTTGATCACATGATGTTATTTCTATCTCCTTAATAATAACAAATACATATATCTGTATGTTGATTTATTAGGCCAGGTAATGAAATTCGAAATTCGTTTGGTTTTTTTTCCCCCCCTTTATGAGTTGTATTACCGTAAGAAATTTGATTGTCTGAGCAGAGTTGTTTGTCACGCTTAGGGTTGCGAAAGGTTTTTAGTTTGTTGAGTGTTTCCACAAGGTTTGTAGAATGCTCTCTCTCTCTCTGGAAACCCTTCACTAACTACAAACACACCAAAAACCTATACATACAAAACCCCTGAAAGGTGAAAACATCATAATAATGCCTTCACGAAATTTCGAAGTCGGTGAAACTGAAACAACAATTTAAGTAATTAACTCTAATAATGCTCTAAGTTGATATCGAGCAGTTTATGATTTCAAAAGACTACTCGTCCAAAATACCTTAATATTAGTAAACTACTAAATATCACCAATTTTGGCGGTAAAAATTTTTTATTCGAGATATATATATATATATATTAGAGAAGAAAACTATAAGTTACTTCGTCAAATCAAGCGACAGCGTATCGATGTTTTCTAAATAAAATTACTAGCACAAAAAGAACTGGCATGAGTATCAGAAGCTATGCTATAGAGTCTTTCCTCTCTGTATGGCGTTGTCAATATTTAAAAAAACGCTCGGTGAATAAAGGTCGTTATTTTTTGCTTACCGAGGCTTAGAGTTTTAGAGCTTGGTGACTTTAAATGCGTTTCTACTAAATGCGAGGGGAAAATTGTATTTCTGACCCCGTTTTTGTTACTACGTTGGCTGCTGAACTGTTCACAACAGATTTGCGATTGAGCTTTCTTATATATATATATATATATATATATATATGTATTAATAATAATCTCCACAAACATGACCGACCTCTAGTATAGTTTCATGCGCCTAGGAAAAGGAAAACATGACGTCAAACCTGTGGAGGTCTGTTCAGAAATGTCGTTTCCCACTCTGAACACTTTGTTGTCAGAAAAGTGTGGCTGTTTCTCTACAAGCTTTCATTTATCAGGCAAAAAGTTTTGATGTATAAACAGGGTGTGGTCAAAGAATCTATGATTTATCTCTATCCATCTATTCCATTCAAAGAGACAGCGACATGCACAAACACTCTTTTTTATTTATTAAATTTTACTGAACAACAATAAATTACAGTAGTTTAAGAAAATATATATGCATTGTTACATCAAAACAACATGCCTTGTGATGATTTACAAACTATTTAACATGTATGATAAGCTAACTTCATGTTCAATACAAAGCTGAACCCTATCAGCAACAATTTATATCGTCAAACATTTCTACATTAATTACAGAATATTTATCAGAAATAGAATTAATTACAGAATATTTATCAGAAATAGCTTGCTTTAAATCAAAAATTGGTTTCGGTTTGAGCCTGTAAATAAGATCTTTCTGTACAACCCACAAAAAATGTCTGGTGTTAGTTCTGGTGATTGTAATGGCAACTCAAGTTGCTCCACGTCGTCCTATCTACGTCAGCTCGGAATTAAAACTAAACCATCCCCGAATGCATAAACCATATTTCATCTTGAGCCATCTTAAATTACTGTAATTTATTTCAGCTCAATAAAACTTGATAAATCAAATGGCATTATTTTTGTCGGGCTAGAAGATGTTGTGCACCATACTGATCTTCTAAGCAATGAGTTTTGCCACGTTAGTTTATGTATGCATACACGATCCACTTGGAGGCAAGTAAATTAATACAAAGCGCACATCTAAAGGAATTTTAAGTAAAACATCCTAACCAAATTTTCATTGCATTTCTACACGATTTTCTTTTGAATTTTCTATTACTTAAAAAAAAAAAAGGTAAAAAAAATATAGATTCCGTGGGGGATCCCCTGAAAAACTGATTCATCTTTTATTTCTTTCAATCACATGAAGTTTTTTTCGTAGATTAATGACATACATACTCGTGTAAATGTCGATAAATAAAGATACGTGTAAATATAATTAGATATTACATGCTAATGATATATATAGAAAAATAGATGTAGATTGTAGCTGCATACGTAAATTTTAGAATAAATATACATAGATAGATGAATAAAAAATAAAATTCCTATTATATATATATATATATATATATATATATATATATATATATATAAAGGTTTGCTTATGATCGTGTGTTTTTTCAAACATGAATATTTATGTGTATGTGTTCTATCATAAACATAATAAACAGACCTAAAACATATATAAACAGATTGAGAAGGATACATACATACATACATACATACATACATACATACATACATGGAGATAGATACAAATAGAATGAGATAGATAGATAGATAGATAGATAGATAGATAGATAGATAGATAGATAGATAGATAGATAGATAGAAACAGTCTGAAAGAAAGAAAGAAAGAAAGAAAGAAAGAAAGATAGAAAGAAAGAGTCATAGATAGATAGATAGATAGAAACGGACTGAGAAAGAAAGAAAGAAAGAAAGAAAGAAAGAAAGAAAAAGAATGAGTCATAGATAGATAGATAGATAGATAGATAGATAGATAGATAGATAGAAACAGTCTGAGAAAGAAAGAAAGAAAGAAAGAAAGAAAGATAGAAAGAAAGAGTCATAGATAGATAGATAGATAGAAACGGACTGAGAAAGAAAGAAAGAAAGAAAGAAAGAAAGAAAGAAAAAGAATGAGTCATAGATAGATAGATAGATAGATAGATAGATAGATAGATAGATAGAAACAGTCTGAGAAAGAAAGAAAGAAAGAAAGAAAGAAAGATAGAAAGAAAGAGTCATAGATAGATAGATAGATAGAAACGGACTGAAAGAAAGAAAGAAAGAAAGAAAGAAAGAAAGAAAGAAAAAGAATGAGTCATAGATAGATAGATAGATAGATAGATAGATAGATAGATAGGAAGAAACGGTCTGAGAAAGAAAGAAAGAAAGAATCATAGATAGATAGATAAACGCAAAATACGCACCCTTTTAAATTGTTTATATAGCGACAGATTCAGAAGGTAGTTATTATTTTGTCAGCAAACGTTTAATACATAAATTTACATCTATCGCCCGGTTCACACTCCACCCACGTCTATTGAACAGGTTAAGAGGCTCATAAACTATAAAAAAAATTCCACTCAGTATCGTTGCAGTATAGATAACAAGCTCAGATGTACCTGAGCAGGCACCTGCAAGAAATTATTTGCGAGGCCCTCCCTAAGCATAATCAGAAAACTAAGAGCTATCAATTAATTATTTTTATGTTTAAACATTCAGAAAACTTCTTGACGAGTGCGTGTTTCCTCATATCGTACACCCAACATAGCCGCGTGCGTTTACACGACAATATAACTTGTCACTTTAATTTAACGAGCGAAATGATTTTTCAAATAAATAAATAAAATCGAATTGTTTTTCTAGATTGTGTTGACAGCAGCGCACGACTTGAGACAGGCATCATGAAATGAGTTATGTAAATAATAGTAAAATAATGCACACCCAAAAACAATGACTGAAAAAGTAATAAAATTATTTTAAAACTAGTGTGTTTCATCGAAAGACATGCCTATCAAAAATATGTCAGAACTACACTTGTCTATGCATTAAAATTGCCTGTTTTCTTTTTTTTTTTTAGCCCATAAATTTTACTTTTGTTTAAAATGTATATTTTCAAATGCCACACATCAGTTCAGTGTTGTGGTCGGTCTGGGTGGTTATCTGGGAGACAGATAACAGACTCATAAATGACATATATATATATATATATATATATATATATATATATATATATATATATATATAAGTGAAAAGAAAACAGACTTGAAACATAACAACCTCATCTCTCCAGACACGATGAATGGTTGGCTCTCTCAGACATTCCTTAATTCGAACATTTGTTACAACTCAAATTCACTCCAAACCTCAAATGAAAAATGTATCCCATTCTGAAAAGGTTGTCGGCTCGCTATATCGATCTTTCTGCGATGCTTCAGATTTACAAGAGACATTTTAGATCGAAAATTGAGTATTGCTGCCATATCTGGATTGAAGCTGCCCAATTCACACATTCCAGCCTTAAGAGACACCTTCTAGGATGCTTCATTTTTACAATAGTCAGATTAGACACAAAATGGAGTATTACTGACATATCCGGGTTGGAGCTGCTAAATTCTCATTTCCCAGCTTTGATAGAGCACTTCTACCATATTTCCCCTTTACATGAGACAGATTAGACCAAAAATGGGGTATTGCTACCATATCTGAAATGGACCTTCTCAATCTACCCTTTCCGTCTTTCTACGTGCTTCATCTTTACAAACGTCAGATTAGATCCAAAATAAAGTAATGCCGACATAACTGGGGTTGCGCAGCTCAATCTTCATTTCCTAGGCATAATAGATTCCTTCTGTGATGATTCATCTTTACAAAAGTCATATTATATCCAAAAATGGAATATTGTTACCGTATGTGGGCTGGAGCTGCTCAATCCTCACTTCTCAGATTTGATAGAGTCCTTATACCATTCTTTTTCGTTAAACAAGTCAGATTAGACCCAAAATGGAGTACCGCTGCCATATCCGGGCTGGAGCTGCTCAATCCTCACTTCCCAGAAGCAAAAGTGACCTTTAGCCATGCGTCATCTTTACTAGAGTCAGTAAAAAAAAACTCTATAAGGACGGGAAATTGAGGATTGAGCAGCTTCAGCCCAGATATGGCAACTATACACCAATTTTGATTTAATATCCAAACTGGTGTATAGTTGCCATATCTGGACTGAAGCTGCTCAATCCTCAATTTCCCGTCCTCATAGAGTTTCTTGTCTCGCTTTATCTTTACAATAGTCTGATTAGACCCAGAATGGAATATTTCTATCATATCTGGACTGGAGGTCATTATAACACAGGTTTAACTGATAGTTGTGCTTTTTTTTATTTAATAGTCAGAATAAAAGTAGTAGGTATTTAACTGTACACACGCACGAGCGCAATGTGATCTATGGTTAAGTTTAAAGTGAGTTCCTAGCCCACGGGTACGTGGACTGCGGACAAAACCGGTTTAAGTTTCATTGGCACGTCACTATTCGGTGATGTCTCATGAGCACATTCAGAAGAATAAGTAAAGCCAAGGGTGACGGACTCATGGGGATCGACCGCGTAATATTCATTTTCAACCCTTGACCCGTGCACGAAGTGTTTTATGTCCAAAAGAAAAAAGAGAGAGGAAGTATTTTTTTATCAATTTTATGGAGTGAGAGTGGAATTGAATTCGTTCTTTTGTTGTCGTTGAGGGTGATCTCGCTGGACTGTCTATCGTTCGCTCTCTCAAATTGGGTAAGGACTGCTGAGAAAGAACTCTATTTTTTTTCTATTGGACTTTGAAAGGAACATAATAGATTTTAATTGGTTAATAAATAACGGCGTTTAATTAATCAATAAATTAAATGAGCCGTTTTCTCATATGTCGGAATTTGTAAGCAGCAGTTGTATTTAAGTTTAAAAAGAGAACCAAAGCGAAATAATTTTTTGTCATTTAAGTTGAAAAATCAGACGCTGAATTCAAATCTTATTTTGATTTATGTGATTGCTTTATTTGAATGACTTTTATGATTGGTTGGTTTAAATTGAAAAGACTTTTATTATTGGTTGGTTTAAATTGAAAAGAGTTTTATTATTGGTTAGTTTAAATTAAAGAAACTTTTAGTAATGGCTGGTTTGAATGGAAAAGTTTCGTTATGAAATGTTTGGTGTACCTGCGGGTTTCTTTCGGGTTAACCAAGCCCTTTCGCAAAACCGAATTCACAAAGCACAAAATCAAAATCGACTTACCAATAACTAACAAGGAGTTTACTTTAAATCCACGCTTCAAGCACGATGCGGGAGAGACTAATTGCCGAGGGAGATGGTGAGCGATAGATAAATAATATCCCGATTGGGAATATGATTTAGGATGGTACGTAATATATCGATCGATGTTAGGTTGCAGCTAAATTTATACTTGTAAAATCTATTGCCGATTATAATTGTGCGGATGCTGTAGTGTTTATTATAAATCGAGAAATATTTGAAATTGATAAAAACGTTACACAATGAATGAAAGATGGAAAATGTCAAAATCATAAAGCTGAGAATTTCACGACTATGAACCAATTTTGCTCGAAAAGAAATTTGGGTTCAGGTCAAAATTCTTTGGTGCATCACCTCAAGCCATTTTTGGCAACAATCTAATAGAAATAATAATCTGTTGCGATAAGTTAAAGTCAATATGGCGGATGTAGAAAAAAGTAAAAAACAACCTAGTTCCAAACTTTTTTTGTGTGTGTTATTCCTGTTGTATGCGGCCTTGTTGCAGCTGCTGGATGTATAAATTTACATTTACTGCTTTATTGCATTTAAGAAAATGTAAACGTGCCAGTTGTGAAGAATTATGCTGTTCAATCCTTTGCATTTTGCGTTGAACATTGTTGTATATAACTCACTTTTCATCACCTGCTATAATATATTTAAGGAATAATTTATTAAGATCATTCATTCGCCATTGCAACTGGTTTCCCAAAAGATAAACTTATGACTCAAACTTATTTATCCAAAATACACTTTCTAATCATTTCACCCCAAGTAAGGCAATAAAGCCACTAAGACACTACGGAGTGGTAGAGAATATGATAAAATAAAACACTATTAAGGAAAGAGAACTATAAAAGAACTAGAATTAGAGACAAAATATAACAATCGACATTGCATTCAAATATTTGAAAATAAAATTCGACTGGGAAGTGTGAGATGTGCGATAAAAAGACACTGTTAGCATCGAACATGGTTACATGTAGCCATTTCAACTGTAAAATAATGAAACCTTGCCGCCAACCTAGTATTGCACTTAAATTCATGAAGTTTAGCTACCATAGAGGACAGTTCAGTTACCATGAAAGTATTTATAGAAAAAGCACAGAGAAGCTACATTACGGAGATAGGAAAGTGACTGATCCCGGGATGCCAGGTCAAGACCAACAGTATTGAAAATTCTTCTAACAATTTTATCCAGAATCTCTAAATATATAGCAGGAGCAGTTCATGGAAATGGGTTCTCATAGACTATTAAGAGAGAATCAGCTTCATTTTGTAGACATTAAAATTTAAAAGCCATTCCTTGTTACAGTTAACAACATGATGGACATCAGGTGCCAATTTGGTCTTAGCAGATCGGTCAAACGTACTTTTCTTTACATTAATAAATAGTTGTCATTAGCATAGACACCGAGTTGAAAACTGATGCCATTTGGAAGGTCGTTGATGAAAATTAAAAACAAACTAGGTCAAAGGTAATGACTTGGTGGACCTCTGCATCTATGCAAAAAGTGAAAGACAGAATTTAGTTTCGGATGTTTCATGGATATTCTGAAAAAGTTCGTTGTCAGAAAAACATTTTGAATGCAAGGCGACAAACCTGTTATTTATTAAAGTTAACGTTGAAAAGAAAATAATGACTTTTTAATTTAGATTATTAAAACTTTTTCATTCGCCAAATTAATGTATGGTTCAATCATTTAGCATCGCATAAAGAATTCAGGACTCTATAGAGGTTTCGAAAATTTTATTCGGTTTCGGTGCTTCGAACTTAAAGATTTGAGTTTAATGAATTCTTAGATATTTTATTTCCTTTGTAATATCTTCTATAATATGGTTCACTATGCTTCTTTTAAAACTTACACAACTGGTTTGGGATCTCTCTATTCAGAATGACCCAAAAACGTATATAGATATATTTTGTGCTTCAAGAAGCAGTTGCTTTTCAGATACTTTGGCTATATGATGAAAAGGTGAAACGACATCACAATGCTTCATTTGATATGAAAACATCAATCCTACATCTTAATTTATTTATTACAAAATGGGTTTTCGACTTTCATTCAGTCAATTTGTAATGACAATAGTAATACTGTCATAAACTCAAATAAGTACCAATTAAATTTCACTTGAATTCGTTACATTCTCTTACGCGCAAGTGTTCTTTGGAAAGGTATTAATCCGTCTCTTCTCCCTCCAGCTATGGGTTAAATAACAGGACAGATTGGGTTCTATAGCTTTGGTTAGCAACCAGTCTACCGCAGAAAGTAATAGCAACCTACTACGGGAAAAATATTGTAACCAGACAGCCATGTCTCATTCGAGATATGATCACCCAATCGTGTGGAATTGAACTAATTGACCAAAGGATGTGCGCTGCGACGTAATGGATATCGGATCGGAATTGGAAATCGATTAATCCGAGTTCGAATTCCAACTGAATTCGTTGCATCCACATGCGCACAAATATCCTAGGGAAAGGTATGAATCCATCTCTTCTCCCTCCAGCTATGAATTAAATAGCAGGACAGATTCGGTTGTATAGCCTCAGTCTATCACAAAACGAAATGGCAACTTACTGTGGGCAAATCTTCTGCTTTGTTAGTCATGAATTGAAACAGACATGATCGCCAAGCGTTACCGCGTATGGCATAGCCAGTCATGACTCAAAAGAGATATTATCGCCCATGGGTGTCTCACATGTGGTATGGTCAGTCATGGCTCAAAAGAGACATGATTACCCAAACGTTACCACGTGTGGCATAGCCAGTCATGGCTCGAAAGAGATATTATCGTCCAAGCGTGTCTGACATATGGTATAGTCAGTCATGGATCGAAAGAGACATGATCATCCAAACGTTACTACGTATGACATAGCCAGTCATGGCTCGAAAGAGATATTATCGCCCAAGCGTGTCTGACATATGGTATAGTCAGTCATGGATCCAAAGAGACATGATCATCCAAACGTTACCACGTATGACATAGCCAGTCAAGGCTCGAAAGAGATATTATCGCCCATGTGGTATAGTCAGTCATGGATCCAAAGAGACATGATCATCTAAACGTTACTACGTATGACATAGCCAGTCATGGCTCGAAAGAGATATTATCGCCTAAGCGTGTCTCATATGTGGTATAGTCAGTCATGAATCGAAAGAGACATGATCATCCAAACGTTACCACGTATGGCATAGCCAGTCATGACTCAAAAGAGATATTATCGCCCATGCGTGTCTCACATGTGGTATAGTCAGTCATAGCTCAAAAGAGACATGATTACCCAAACGTCACCACGTGTGGCATAGCCAGTCATGGCTCGAAAGAGATATTATCGCCCAAGCGTGTCTGACATATGGTATAGTCAGTCATGGATCGAAAGAGACATGATCATCCAAACGTTACCACGTATGGCATAGCCAGTCAAGGCTCGAAAGAGATATTATCGCCCATGTGGTATAGTCAGTCATGGATCGAAAGAGACATGATCATCTAAACGTTACTACGTATGACATAGCCAGTCATGGCTCGAAAGAGATATTATCGCCTAAGCGTGTCTCACATGTGGTATAGTCAGTCATGAATCGAAAGAGACATGATCATCCAAACGTTACCACGTATGGCATAGCCAGTCAAGGCTCGAAAGAGATATTATCGCCCATGTGGTATAGTCAGTCATGGATCGAAAGAGACATGATCATCCAAACGTTACCACGTATGGCATAGCCAGTCAAGGCTCGAAAGAGATATTATCGCCCATGTGGTATAGTCAGTCATGGATCGAAAGAGACATGATCATCTAAACGTTACTACGTATGACATAGCCAGTCATGGCTCGAAAGAGATATTATCGCCTAAGCGTGTCTCACATGTGGTATAGTCAGTCATGAATCGAAAGAGACATGATCATCCAAACGTTACCACGTATGGCATAGCCAGTCAAGGCTCGAAAGAGATATTATCGCCCATGTGGTATAGTCAGTCATGGGTCGAAAGAGACATGATCATCCAAACGTTACCACGTATGACATAGCCAGTCATGGCTCGAAAGAGATATTATCGCCTAAGCGTGTCTCACATGTGGTATAGCCAGTCTTGGATCGGAAGTGACTTAACTGACTGACCATGTGCTTCGGTTCGTTTTATTTCGTTCCAACTCATCTGTTTCTCATCTGGAGTTGGTCTCCATTGCACCATCCGCACATTCGAATGGCATGCCTGCTGTAGAATAAATCTATGTTCTACTTCTTTTTTTTTTATAATCGTCTCACCCCATGCAAGGAAGAACCGCCACTGATGCGCAGGGGGTTTACATAAAAGGAGAGCGAAGAGAAAGGAGAAAAAGTAAAAGAAAAGGTAGAAGAACAAGGTAAGGGGTGTCGGGAAATGGATGGCAGTCAAGGAGAGGGAGATGACAACTGAAGTTTCATTTAAACTATTTGAGATTATAGCTATCAAGGAAGCAAGTATACGGAAGGGAGTTCCACCGGTGGGAAATGAGAGAACAGAAGCTGATAGAGTAGAACTTGCGGTTACACTTGATTGATTTCACTGTAAAAGAGTGAGACCTAGTTGCTAGTCTAGTAAATTCGTGCAGGGGGGGGGCACCAGGAAGCTAAATTTTGTCAGAGTATTTGTAGAAGAGACAGATGGAAGCCACATCTTGTCGGTGAAAAAGTGACTGGAATCGAGCTGCCAGGTCGAGTTTTTGTCGAAAACCCCGAGATGAATAGCAGTGCTCAATGCACGGACGGATAGCATATCTGTATATGTGCATGTTGGATTCAGACGAAAAAAACTTCCTGACTCGACACAGAAGCCTGACCATCCTAGGAGTAGATTTAGCTATTAATTCAATGTGGTCAACCCACTTGAGGTCAACTGAGAGAGTGAGACCGAGGAGGTGCAGGGTATTGCTTTCAGGGGGACTAACGTGATCTATGCTGAGCTGGAATAGGATACATTGTTTATGGTGGTTAAAAGATAGCAGCTTTGTTTAGGAATCATTAAAATTTACGATCAATTTTTTACCCCAGTCCACCACTAACTAGAGGTTTTCTTCGAGAGCAGCTGCAAGTTTTGCTTTGTCAGCATCGGCAGATTTATTAACAATGCTGTAGTAATTAGTTGTGTCGTCAGCGTAGATGCCTACTTGGGATCTAATTACGTCAAGGGGATCGTTATCAGAAAAGGTGTAGGACCTAGGATAGAGCATTAAGGGACACCTGCGTTCGTATGATAGAATCTGAAAATATAACCGTTCAATACGACATTCATTACGCAATTTGATGGGATCGATTTGATTGTCAAGCAAGCGTCCAGATATACTATAATCCTATAGCTTGCACAGAAGGCCAGTGTGCCAGACTCAAATGCTTTGAAGATATCCAGGGCAACAGCTCGAGCTTCACCGTTCTTATCGAGAGCCTGGTATGCGTACTCTGTGATGGTCGTTAGCATGTCAGCAGTAGCCCTGGCGAAGCGGAAGCCATACTGTCTGTCGGAGAATAAGCAGTGAGCGAATAGGTTATGAAATGTTAAACTTAAGCATTGATGATTGTCTCGAGCACTGCCAAAACACGGTAAGAGGCTGATAGAGCGATAATTGGATGGGTCTGAGTGTTTTTCAGAATTCTTAAAAACAGGAACTACAGAAGATGACTTCCAGAAGGTAAGAAAACAAACAGTAGAGAGACAGTGATTGTAAAGTTTGGAGAGGACAGAGGAGAGTTCAAGGGCACATTTCTATAAGACGATGACTGGGATTTCGTCACCTCCGCTCGTTTTATGTGGGAGGAATATTTTAATATTGTATTTGAAATTCTCCTTAAAACGCTAAGATCTTTTTTCTGTTGCCATATTGGGGAGTAAATATTTGTCCACAGTGTATTAGAATCGATCTTTGCAAGGTACTTGTCTTTTTAAATATCTTTAGCACTTGAAATAAAACGTCTCTTAAACAAGAAATGCGAAAATATTATGTTTATTTATATGTTTTATTAAGAAACGTTTTTAATTAAATTCAGGTAAGAAACATATCTACAGTTAATGAAGTGTAGAAAATATTGTTGGACACACCTAGAAAATGTAAGAAAGTATGTCCTCCTTTCTAGGGTGGGGACAACATGGTGAAGATGGAAGAAAGTAAGGATCAACGTGAAAGAAGCGTAAAAACGTACAATTTTGAACATGGCAATTCAATGATTATTCGGATAGTACCCATCAAAAATTGACTGGATTATCCGTATTCCTGGCATTTATTAAGATATCCGTGCTGTCTAACAATAATTAAAATATGCCTTCCATAAATTCTTTTGCCTCGAATCGGTCGAATATTTAGACCCTGTCTGAAAAGTCTTACATACATAATGTGGGGTGCAGATTAGGATCCTGCGGGAGGGCGATTTCTCAACGGAGCTCAATTTAAACACACACAGAGACCTACCAAAACCGATCCGGAACATAATCCTTGTGAACACAAATATCACCGCATCATCCACATGAATTTTTTTTTTCAAAATGGAGACCTTATTGATAAAAACGAAAACCCTAACACTCAATAACATCAACTACGAACACGCTAACAACATGCCTACCGTGTTCTGTACATAACACATACCACTACTCTACATCATACATAACACCACATACATTCTGTTACACGTAAAATAACAGTCATCCGCGAAAATGGCTAAAAGTATAGCTGAAAGCGCTCGGATAAACAAACATTTGGACAATTTTTATATAATTTATGTTCTGAAAATAAAGAAATCATAGGATCACATGAAAAATTACATTTTGATTTTGATTTCTGCTATGGTCACACTACCTACCAAGTCTGCAGGAAGACTTAAGTCAGATGGTGGTGTGTTATGGCTACATTTCATGATTTCTTTTCTAACTCCCATAGCATCACTAACATTACGCGGACAAAGTTCTTAGTGTGTGGGCTGTACTTATCAAGACATTTTTTATATTTCTCTCGATTTAAATTTTCAGTTTTTTTTTTCAATGTGTTGTGTTTCTTTTTTTATCATTCCAAGCGCTCCTACTATCACAGGTACTATTCTTGTTTTCCAATTTCACACTTTTTCCATTTCGATTTCCAGTCCTTTATACTTCGATAGTTTTTTCTAATTCCTTGGTTACGATGTTACAGTCCGTTGGGCAAGCCATATTAATTAGTAGGCTATTTATTCTTTTTTTATCATTATGTCCAGCCTGTTTCAATCTTCCTGTCTGTGTAGATGGTGTAATCCCATAGAATTATGATGTCTTCCATTGCTTCAACCGGTGCTGGGTGATGTTCATACCGGAATGTGCAAACACTTTAGAAAAAGGTTTGCACATTGCCCAGTGTAAATATTGCCCCATTCTGTCGTGACGATTTTTATATTCCTTTGGCACAAGTACAGAGCATCCTAATATTAGATGGTCTTTTGTTTCTTTATATTTGTCAAAGAACCTGCATTTTGAATTCACACCATTATGTATGATATTTGCCTTTCTAGCGAAAGCACTCTTGTCTTGCGCTGCAAGAATAAAGCCTTCCGATTCAGGTTGTTTTCCACTGCAGTAGGTGCATTATAGTTGATTTGCACTTCTTCACCCACTTGAAATTCCCCCTTTGGATTTGTTGACTTCCTTTATAACTGAATTATGTTTCTTTTTTCATTTTTTTCATATTCTTTGACACAGATCATCATCCAGTCTTCTGCAGTTTCCAGGTATCTGTGAAAAACCGCTTGTTGTAGTTTTATAAAACAATTTTAGTTGAACTAAACCTCTGCCTCCTTTGGATCTGGATACATATAAACGATCAACATCAGCCTTAGATTGAAGCATGCGGTGGCAAGTGAGAAGCTTCCTCCTTTTGACATCCATTCGCTTAGTGTCAGCTATGATCCAATGAATTTAATTTACACACGTTCTCTCTCTGATATTGATCATTTTACTCATAAATATAGCATACCTTAAAACTATATATATATATATATATATATATATATATATATATATGAATAAAGAAAGATAAAAGTTCTTTATTTTTACACATACGCACACACATGCAAATATATTCATTGGTAATGTTATTGGGCATACTTTTCTCGTCTTGGTTTGGACTCAAGATTGCCTTTACAACAATGTTTCCTAACGTGAGGCAAATTTCCCCCTGGGTTGAAATTTAAATTTAAATAATTACACTGCTTACTAGTGATAAAGATATTTTTATAGATGGCTGGCACTGTGTCTAACAGGTTTTATTCACGTTCAAACAGGATCCCTGAGGGCAAGGTTAGGTGGTAGCAGAGGTGTACTCTCACGGGCTCACAGCGTTATGAATAGTCATTTAGCCGGAAGCATCAACATACACATACTCATTATACTGTTTATGAGAAGTTTATTTATTTCAGATGTCACGAAAGAAAAGATTGTATCAAGATATTTATTTGGATTACGTGTTTACCTATCTTGTCAAGAACGGTGTACGGATCCCTTAGTGTGTTGTATGTTCAAAAACCTCCTCCCGTGGCATCATAAAAACCTTTTTAACATAAACAGTATCTGCCAAATGCTTGCCCACATTAAACAAAAAGAGTCATAGCTTTTTTCAGTTGGTTGGTTGTTTGGTTGTTTCATTTAACCAACATATCAACCTTCATTTGGTCATTTAATGCTGAAAATCATTTTGATTTGTTTTATTTAGTTTATTTGTTTTATTGTTTTTGTTTGTTTATATTTGGGGGTGTTTGGAAGCATATTTTTATTTTAAATCACAGTTATTTTTCATTTAAAAAAGGTTTTGTTGGTAACATTTTTCATTCAAAAAAGGTTTTAATTGTAACATTTTTAATTCAAAAAAGGTTTTGTTGGTAACATTTTTCATTCAAAAAAGGTTCTGTTGGTAACATTTTTCATTCAAAAAAGTTTTGTTGGTAAACACTTACATAGCATTTTAACCCCAGTTTCAGAGTTAACTATTTACCCATAGCTGAGACCCTAACAGGTGCTACCACTTCATATGTGATTGCTCTTCAGGTGGCCAAGGTAAGCAAACCCCAAACGATTGGGGAAAGTCTCTTGAAAACATATATCATTGAGAGTGTGAAGTTTGTGTAAGGAGAAGAAGCATCCCAGAAAGTGAAACATATCTCTTTGTCTTAAAAACACCATCAAGAACAGAATTGCTAAAGTGTCTGAAAGAAAAATATGGTGTCAAATGTCAAGTCATCGCCCTTTTCTCCCTTCAAACTGACGAGTCTACAGATGTCACCAACATTGCACAATTGCTTGTTTTCAGTCGTGGGCCGACGTTTCTTTTTTACCAGTCATTAGAAAGGACAGAAAATATAGTTGATGTAACGGCAGTAGTTGCAGATTTCTTTAAAGAGTCGGGGGTTGTAGCAAATTGGAAGAGATATTTCATAGACGGTGGCCCTAATGTGCTTGGTTAGCAATCAATATTCATAGGTTTTCTCAAGCAGAAGAAACCTGGTTAAAAGGAATACACTGAATGATGTATAGAGAAGCTCTCGTTTCAAAGACAATTTCACGGAATTTTCATGTTGACTTGACTGTCATCGTAAATATTGTTAACTATGTGAAGGAATCTGCGTTAAACACTCGCTTCTGCCGCGAGCTCTTTTCGAGACATGGATGCTGAACACGCTGCTCATTCATTTTAACACACAAGTGCGATGGTTTTTCAAAGGGAAACATAGTGGCATGAGTCTTTGAACTTCGGAAAGAAGTTGTTTTTGAGTGCCAAGAAAGGATTTGGAGCACGAATTTTTTTATCTTACTAATATTTTTTTTAAATTCTGAAGAAACTAAGTAAGAAATTACAGGAACAATGGAATTGTTCACATTGAATGCTTTCATGGCAAAATCTCTTTGGGGATACAAATAAAAATAAATAAATACAGCATTCTTTCGGCATTTCAGTGATAGTCAGTTAAGTGCCATACGTGATACACGCTTTGGGCGATCATGTCTCGAAAGAGACATAACTGACTGGGCAGAAGATTATCCAGCAGTAGATTGCCATTGCGTTCTGCGGTAGACTGGTTGCCAACCAAGGCTATGGAACTCAATCTGTCCTGTTATTTGACTCAAAGCTAGAGGCAGGAAGAGGGGGATCATTATATACTTCATAACAATAGAAAACCGACCCCCACTTTATGATCAGTGGAAACCTTAATCATGATTCCAACTATTATATTCAGTCAGTCAGTTAAGTACCATATGTGATACAGGCTTTGGGCGATCATGTCTCGAAGAGACAGAACTGACTGGGCAGAAGATTATCCCGCAGTAGGTTGCCGTTGATTTCTGCGGTAGACTGGTTGCCAACGAAGGCTATAGAGCCCAATCTTTCCTGTTATTTGACTCAAAGCTAAAGGCGGAAAGTGATGTATTATATTATAAAATAGTAATTAGTGGGGGATCATTATATTACTTCATAACAAGAGAAAACCGATCCCCCTTTATGACCAGTAGCAGCCTTAAACATGATTCCAACTATTATATTCAGTTAGTTAAGTGCCATACGTGATACAGGCTTTGGGCGATCATGTCTCGAAAGGCACATGACTGACTGGGCAGAAGAATATCCCGCAGTAGGTTGCCATTGCTTTCTGCGGTAGACTGGTTGCCGGCCAAGGCTATAGAACCCAATCTGTTCTGTTATTTGACTCATAGCTACAGGGAAAAAATGTATTATATTATTATGTAGTAATTAGTGGGGGATCGGTTTCCTATTGTTATAAAGTAATAAACTGATCCCCACTTTATGACCAGTATAAGCCTTAATCATTATTCCAACTATTATATTCAGTCAGTCAGTTAAGTGCCATCCGTGATACAGGCTTTGGGCGATCATGTCTCGAAAGGCACATGACTGACTGGGCAGAAGAATATCCCACAGTAGGTTTCCATTGCTTTCTGCGGTAGACTGGTTGCCGGCCAATGCTATAGAACCCAATCTGTTCTGTTATTTAGCCCATAACTGAATGGAAGAGACGGATTAATACTTTTCCCAAAGGTAATTGTGCGCAAGTGAATGCAATGAATTCACCTGGAATTCGAACTTGGCTCCCCGATTTGTCGTTCCTTGTCGATATCCATTGCATCACAACGCACTTCCTACACCACATCCTTTACAGATATACTTTGTGAGAAAGCCATCGAGGACCCATTAAAAAAGAAAATCATAGCTTACCTTAAACCTTTGGGAGATGAGTTCAAACGATATTTCTCTGGTATCAACACCGACAAGAAACTTATTTATATGTCAGGTGGATGATGTCTCTGAGATAATGCAAAATGAGTTCTTGGAGCTCAAGCATGACTCTTCTACCAAGGATGAGTTTGGTACACAAGATCTGCAAGACTTCAGGGTTAATGAGCATACACACAAAGCATTAAAATATCTTATTCTATTTTCTACAACATAACTTTGTGAGTTTGGATTTTCTACTTTAATTACAACTAGCATCATAGCCCGGCGTTGCCCGTGCAACTCAAAACATTTTAGTAGTAGAAGAAGATGCCAATGAGAGGAGTCTATTTGTGTAAACGTGTTTTGATGTTTTGTGTGATATTGTAAACAACATTGCGTTTGTTTTTGTTTCAAAATTACGGGGGAAAATATTTACATTTTAGTTGAATAAATGAATTTAACATAAAAATAAAAATTGTTTATTTTATTTTACTAAAAATATAAAAACTATTACGTTCTTAGTAATTTTCGAAGAATATTTAAAAATGTAGACAGTCAAGTTTAGAGGAAAAAGTTACATTAATGCCACACGAATAACAGACAGTTGATTTCCTGCATGAAATATTTAGCGAAAAAAAAAGTTTTATTTTTTTATGAAATATGAAATACTAAATCTGAAAAAATGTGTGATTAGACATTGAGTTATTCAAGTGTGTGATAAGACAATATTTCCTATTACATTGCACTACTATCACTGGCTTGAACCATTTATATAAAGTAGAATGACACCATATTTTCATGTTTTCCTAATCCCTACAATCTTGACCTTATCAAATCTAGGGTTAACCGTTACTTTACCCTATTCGTATTCCTATAGTAAGATGTAAGCTCCACTTGGACAGCTTCTTCCCAAGAATTGCTGCTTTGTAGAACAGACTCCCGGGAGGGTGCTTTCCCAATCCCTACAATCTTGACCTCTTCAAATCTAGGGTTAACCGTTACTTTACCCTATTCGTATTCCTATAGTAAGATGTAAGTTCCACTTGGACAGCTTCTTCCCAAGAACTGCTGCTTTGTAGAACAGACTCCCGGGAGGGTGTTTTCCCAATCCCTACAATCTTGACCTCTTCAAATCTAGGGTTAACCGTTACTTTACCCTATTCGTATTCCTATAGTAAGATGTAAGCTCCACTTGGACAGCTTCTTCCCAAGAACTGCTGCTTTGTAGAACAGACTCCCGGGAGGGTGTTTACCCAATCCCTACAATCTTGACCTCTTCAAATCTAGGGTTAACTGTTACCTTACCCTATTCGTATTCCTATAATAAGATGTAAGTTCCATTCAGACAGCTTCTTCCCAAGAACTGTTGCTTGTTAAAACAGACACTCAGCTGAATGTTTTTCTAATAATTACAATGTTGATCTCTTCAAGCGCAAAACGTTCTCTTTCCTATACAGCCGCATGAACTAAACTTTGTGTCCTTTCTAACATTAATACAACACCACACAGTAACCCACTACCTTGAATGGCTCTTGAGTCTTGTATTGGGTTAACATTAATTTAAAAAATTAGAGTAAATATCGCCTATGCTTACAATGACATCATGGTGAAACACTGGTTTCGTACGATAACAGAAGTTAAGAAACGTTGAATCCGGTCAGTACTTAGATGGGTGACCGCTTACTAGTAACGTTTATTGTAAGCTTGGATGTGCGTGGACTGTAAGCAATAATGGTTCGGAATTGATATTCAGAGAGCCGAGTTTCAATTCCCGTTGGGTTCGTTATATTCACTAACGCGCAAATACCGTTGAAAAATGTATGAATTCATCTCTTCATTCCCCAGCTATGACCTGTATCAGTAAACCATTATTATCTCAAAAAAAAAAATCCTACAATCTAAAAATATTTTCTGGCTTTAAATACCATACCACTCGCGGTTTCTTTACACAAACCATTGAGGTTACTTCCCCGATCTCTGCGATCTTGTTTTTAATCGTTTTCTTCCCACATATTTCTATAAACTTTGCCGCTTACTCTGTAAAACTCTATCTCGAGTTGCTCTAGGGCCTTGTACAGAGTGAGCATCATTGAAAAACATCCTAAAGGCCGAAACGCTTCATACGAAGCTTTTTCTACTTTGTTAAACTTTTTCCCCCTAAAATTGGTCCTGATATATAAAAATATATATAAGTTTTTCCCATAAATCACGTATACAATTATGAGAACGCCCAGTTTGAAAAAAAAAGAGCAAATAAAAAACAAATAAAAAATCTAATAAAAAAGACCAAAAGACAAGAAATGTAATAAACTTAAGTGAGAAATTGGTAGTAAGTCTTTTAGTAAACGTTTCGTAAGCAGAGTACAGTTCTTGACAAATTGGTATTATGTAAACGATCAGGTGGAAAATTGACTACAAAGCCCGTCTTCTGCAAACGTCTTCAATAAATTTGATTTTTGCTTCGCAAGGCAAAGGAAGATAGATCCCTTGCTGTCAGGAAATGTTACTAACGCTCGGTGTAGGGTGGGGGCTTGCTTGACGGCGATACACGTGATAGTAGTGTCTGTGGTATCATTCTCCAGTCTAGAATGGACCAAATTCTCTCGCAGATTCCACACTTGATACTAAAATCAAATCAGGCAATAAGCGCATGGAATGTTCACGAATTTTTACTTCAGAGAATTTTCAAATCGGTCACATCAAAAAAAAAATTAAATCAATAACAATTGAAAACGGTCAGCTAGACGAGTTTGCTATTAGTCTAATTCGAAAAAGCATTTTAAATATACTAAGCTTATAACAGTTTGGCACAAGGCCAAACGTATAAGACACCGAGTAAGGATAGAATTTTCTTCTAATAAAATAGATTATCGCTAAACATTACCCGCTGAGCCCGACCTAATGCTGAAAATTAATTATTTTAATAAAAAAGCAATGCTTAGTATGATATAAAGTCATAATTTGTAGTAGTATTTACCTATCTTCCCTCATGAGTGTGAAATGATAAAGGTAATTTTAATGGGGTCATACCGTTGGTGTATATGAGGTTTAGTAACAAAATTGCTTAAATCTCTCAACATTTTCACAAGGTAGGATTCAGCGTGATAAAGAAATTGCTACCGCTTGGGGTTGGTTCTACGAGAGTTGAACAAGAAATGAGTAATGTACGGCCCGCGAGCCGCATGTGGCTCACCTGATATTGCACAAAAAGATTAATCTATTCAAAACAGAAAAAAGAGGAACAGCAAATCATTTATCGCGAAATACAAGTAACGCACTTCCAAACAAAATCGACGTCTCGCGTTATGTACTAAAACAATAGGCACCTGGATCGCTGCAACCGACAATATGTCGATGTCCATGTCCAGTTCTCAGCACAATGTGAACTGACGTAGGTATTTAGGTGCCTGTGTGTTGTCCAAATGAAAACAAACATATGACGTTATTTCTACACTTTGCTGTAAAATGCCACGCAGGATATATCGAGAATTTCTTATTATTGTAAAATAATTTTCAAATATAAAAAATTCAGATTAATATTAATAAATGCATTAAATATTAAAGTAATTTTTCAAACATTTATTCAATCTGTTCATGTGTCTAATAAGCAAATAAATGTACAAATAACATGCGCAGGTTGATCCGCTGCTTAGAAAATCGGTTCTCTGTGTAGGGCCAGAAAGATTTTCCCGTCCGGAACAATCCTACACATATACAAATCTACCATCCGCCCGTGCATTAAATATTGCTGCCATATCTGGTCGGGTGCTTCTGCTATCCGCCTAGGTGTCCTTGACCAAATCTGACGGAGAATTTGTAATGTGATCGATCCCAACTTGGCAGCTAGGATACAGTTGCTTTCTCACTGACGCAATGTGGCTTCCCTGGGTCTCTTTCTTTCTTTTTTTTTTTTTTATAAGCGTTTCACCCCGAGCAAGGCATTTCACTGCCACTACTGCGCAGGGGTTTACATAGAGTGGAGAAAGGATGGCTAAATATAGGAAATGTCAGAGGGTGGATGATAGGCAGGTAGGGATACCGAGAATGAGGGTTGAGTAGATGAGTGTGTTCTGAGAATAATTGGTAGTTAGTGTGATAGGAGGTGTCTATTGACCCTACTTTTAAACACCTGGAGATTGTAGATGTCGGGAAAGCAGACATGTGGAATAGGGAATTCCACAGGCGGGAAGCGCGAGAAAAGAAGCTTTGGGGGTAGAATTTACGGTTACATCTTACCTGTTTAACTGTAAAATGGTGGGACCTAGTTGTTAATCTAGTATTTCGTGTAAATTCGTGCTTAGGCAGCACCAGTGATCTAAGTTCATCGGAGCAGAAGCCATGAAAGTACTTGTAGAAGAGGCACAGGGAAGCCACATCACGCCGGTGAGAGAGTGGTTGCAGCCGGTCTGCCAAGTCAGTATCAACCACGTTACAGATTCTCCTTTGTTTTTGTCAAGAAGCCCAAGGAGAGCAGCAGGGGCACCCGACCAGGTATGGCAGCAGTATTCAATACATGGGCGGATGGTAAAATTTGTACATGTGCAGGATAGATTCAGGTGGGAAAAATTTCCGGGCCCTGCACCGAGAGCGTACTTTCATAGCGGCAGATTTGGCAATGGATTCAATATAGTCATTCCATTTGAGGCCCGCCGAAATGTAAGGCCAAGGAGGTGTAGTGGTTTACTCTCTGAGAGGCAAGCCCGTTCCATGCTAATGGGAGGTAGATGCGATTGTCTATGGTGGTTAGTTGATAACAGCTTCGTTTTAGAAGCATTGAAATTTACTAGCCATTCCCTACCCCAGGCCACTACGGATTGGAGGTCCTTTTCAAGTACGGCAGCGAGGTTCGCTTTGTCGCCCACACCGGGTTTTTGATCGAGGCGAGAGCTTCTTTTCTCGCAATTCCCGCCTGTGGAATTCCCCTCCGCATACTTGCTTTCCCTTCTGCTATAATCTTCAAGAATTCAAATGTAAAGTCAATCGTCATCTTCTGTCTCACTAACTTACATCCTATCTCTCATGCTTTTTTCTCCGTCCATCCCACTCATCTGTATTCTCTTCCTTCTCATACTCTCTTCCTGACACCCTCTGTAACCTATCACTCTTTCTCATAACATTCCTCCTATGTAACCCCTTGAACAACAGTGGCAGTAAAATGCCTTGCTTGGGGCCACATGATCATAAAAAAAGATATTTGCGCTGTAGAATTTGAGTTGTTATTGTGATGCGAAGCACTTGATACAGAAAAGAAAATGGTGCAACTTACCATGAAAAGAAATTAGTCTGCCCTTGTTTTAAAGCTCACTGCAGTCATAGAACATTTGGTAAACGTACCGGGTACATATGGATTAATCCAATCGATCGGAATATAGAACTCTTACGAGTACACTAAACTGCAGGTTCACGCCCCTTTAGAAAATCTATTTAGAGAGACCTCAAACCTCAGAGATTAACTCCGACTCTCACACCTTTTTTTAATCGTTTCACCCCAAGCAAGGCATTTCACTGCCACTATTGAGCAGGGGGTTACATAGGGGAAAGTGATGAGAAAGAGTGGTTAGATCTAGGAAATGTACGGTGATAGACGGGTAAGGATACCGAGGATGAGGGTTGGGAAGAATGTTTGAGAGAATGGATGAGTTAGTGTGTTAGGAGATGTCTATTGACCTTACATTTAAATTCCTGGAGATTGTAACTGTCGGGGAAGCAAGTATGTGGAAGGGAATTCCACAGGCGGGAAGTGCGAGAAAAGAAGCTGTTGGAAGAGAAATTGCGGTTACATTTTATCGGTTTCACTGTAAAAGGGTGGGGCCTAGTTGCTAGTGAATAGGAGTCGTGCTAAGCTGAGCATTTTCTTTTAAAAACAATTCAGGACGTAGGCGATCCTCATTTTCTAAAGATTCTTTTGGAGTGAAGTAAGTATTCAGATCAGAAGCGTAGCAGCAAAGCGTTATGTAGTTTAGCTTAGATGATCAGTCGAGAATTGTAGAGTTGAGCCGAGACGTTGCTTATCTTGGTAGCGGTCAGGCGAGACATTACTTAGGCGAGTTTTTTTAGCGGTAAGGGCAGATATATTTTACATATGAAAATATCAGCGTTTAGGTAAAACGATGATTACTCTTGTTGATCAGACGGAATACTGCAGCACTCATAAATTCCTTCATCATTGTCTGCTGACATGTGTACTCTTTAGTTGTTAATAGATAAAGATAAATATCCGATTGGTAGTGTTTGTAAAACAGAAGGAGTTATTTACAAAGTAGGAGTTTAAGATATAAATAAACAGAGCAGAATATACATAGTGCATATGGAAAGCGATTTTAAAAGACGTTGGTATAACCACAAATCAACATTCAAGGTAGAAAGCCTAAAAAATTCTACTAAATTCTAGCTATGTCTGGAAATTAAAATAAAAAAATGAGAAAAAAATCCTAATGTGATCTGGAGTATATAAAAAAGGGCCAAACCTTACAGCGGTAGTGATGACTGCAGATTTTGCAAAAAGAAAACTTGGCTATAATATCATTTTCATTTTTTTTTTTTTAATGAAGGATCCAAAATAATGTATACACAGAAAATACATTTTTAATTTGTAAAAACCCGGATAAAACAATGTACAATAATATAACGCTAGACTTGATTAACTCCTCTCCCAATTTAAACTTTCTGTTATTTTTTTTAATCATTTCACCCCGAGCAAGGCGGAAACGCCACTGATGTGCAGGGGGCTACATAAATGTAAAAAGATTAATTAGAAAAGAGTGAGAAGTACAAACTAGTTAGAAAGGAACAATAGAAAGCTGAGAAAGTAGGTGCGACGACAGATACATAGGTGGAGAGAAAGGGAAGGTTATACAGGGGTGGGGAGAGAGCTAGAGTCCAGTGGTTAGTAGATGAGTATTGATTTTGCATTTAAATTCTGGAGGTTGTAGCCGTCAGGAAAGCAAGAATACGGGAGCGAGTTCCACAGACGAGAAGTGCGAGAGAAGAAGCTGCAGAAGTAGAATTGTCGTCTGCATTTGGCTAACCTGACTGTGAATGGGTGGGACCCAGTTGCCAGTCTGGTTGCACGAGTAAACACCTGTTGAGGAGGCATCCGTGACTTAGGTTCGTCTGAGCAGAAGCCATGAAAGTATTTATAGAACAGACAAAGGGAGGCCACATTTCGACGATGGGGAAGTGGCTGCAGTCGAGCCGCCAGATCAGTACCTATCACATTACAAACTCTCCTTTGGAGCCTGTCAAGAACACTGAGGAGACTGAGGAGATTATGCGTTTTATAATTCCTGCCGTGCGTTCAAAATAAAGCGTTAGTTAATCAGTTAATCTATAACGCCTGACGATACCGAAAGGTTGAAACCATGGTCGAGTAATCTGCTAATCTTCCTAATTTTAATCTTTAAAAACTCTGCATATTAAATCTTCATCTTTTATTTATCCTTTAAATGAGTATTGAACACTTTTTAATAGAAATGCATATTGGTCTGTGCGTTGTGGTGCAGTGGATATCGACTCGGAACGACAAATAGGGGTGCCGAATTCGAATTCCAGTTGAATCCCTTGCATTCACGTACACACATATACCCTTGGGAAAGGTATTAATCCGCCCCTTCCATTCAGTTATGGGTTAAATAACAGGATAGATTAGGTTCTATAGCCTTGGCTGGCAACCAGTCTACCTCAGAAAGTAATGGCAACCTACTGCGAGATAATCTTCTGCCCAGTCAGTCAAATCTCTTTCGGGACATGATCGCCAAAGCGTGTATCACGTATGGCACTTAACTGCCTGACTGAATATAATAGTTGGAATCATGATTAAGGCTTCTACTGGTCATAAAGTGGGGAATCAGTTTTCTATTGTTATGAAGTAATAAACTGATCCCCCGCTGATTACTACTTATTAATATAATACATCCCTTCTCCCTCTATCTACGAGTAAAATAATAGGACAGATTGGGTTCTATAGCCTTGGCTGGCAACCTACTGCGGGATAATAATCTGCCCAGTCAGTCATGTCTCTTTCGAGACATGATCGTCCAAAGCATGTACCACGTATGGCACTTAACTGACTGTTACTGGTCTAATTTAACTTTGACCAGTAACTGTTCAATTTATAGCATTGGATCCA
The DNA here is from genome assembly GCA_037127315.1 of Ascarosepion bandense. Lineage (NCBI taxonomy): Eukaryota > Metazoa > Mollusca > Cephalopoda > Sepiida > Sepiidae > Ascarosepion > Ascarosepion bandense. The sequence continues at coordinate 817,807 of JBBBDQ010001688.1, forward strand.
CTGAAAGCAGGTATGCCATTGCTCCCCATTGTATCAGATATCGCTATTCACAAACGAGTGAAAGCCAGGACAAAAATATACGAGTAGATGTCTCGAGAAATAATTATTATCAACAATTAAACCGTTCACGCTAATCTAATCTATGGTCCACTGTATGAGACATCGCTTTCCTGAAACGGTTGAAAGCCATAACAAAAACGTAGATATCTCGAGCAATAATTATCATCACTAAGAGAACGTCCAGGCTATTCTTATATGTGACCGACTAAATGCAGGCGTCCCATTGTACCCTATTGCATCAGATGGCACTCTCCGCAAACTGGCGAAAACCATAACAAAAATATTACAGCAGATATCTCGAGGAATAAACATTATCCACAAGTAACATTTCTACACTACTTTTATCAATGACCGATCAAAGCAGTTATTCCGTTGCTGTCTATTTTATTAGGCCGTGCTCTACACAACTGGCGAAAGTCATAACAAATATGATGTCAACAAGTGCAACAACAAAAACAAACTCCAACTTGCTTAAAAAGCCGATATGATTGACGGACACATTAGGCCATAGTTAAAATCAACCAAGGACAAGGATGATTAACAGACATATCTGGCCGTAGATGACATCGACAGAGCGGCAACTCAAAAAAGCAAAAGCGCATGGAAGTTTTAAGGTTATATAAAGTCTAGAATTCCAGTTGAGTTCCGTACATTCACATACACACAAATACCCTTAGGAAAACTATTAATCCGTCTCTTCCCTCCAGTTATAAGTTAAATAATAGGACAGATTGGGTTCTATAGCCTTAGTCGGCAAGCAGTCTACCGCAGAAAGCAATGACAACCTACTGCGGGATAATCTTCTGCCCAGTCAGTCATGTCTCGAAAGAGACATGATCGCCCAAAGCGTGTATCACGAATGGCACTTAACTGACTGACTGAAAGTCTAGAATCTTTGTCTGGATACAGAGAACACCCGCTAGCTAACGATTCCCGACGGCTCCTTTGTATGTGCGATCTCTCTTCGGCTGTCCTCCTGCTCCACACAATCGTCACTGACAAGCATAAGATTATATTTTTCTATATGCATGCTCTTCATTGTTTGTCCATGTCTAGCGGCAGTATATAATATACGATACTCTTATCTATGACTGACGAATAGATGGAACAGGCTTGACTCCCAGAGAGTAAAACACTACGCCTCCTTGGCCTTACACTTTCGGTGGACCTCAAATGGAATGACTATATTGAATCCATTGCTAAATCTGCCGCTATGAAAGTTGGCTCTCTGTCCAGGGCCCGGAAGATTTTCCCGCCTAAATCTATCCTGCACATATACAAATCTACTATCCGCCCATGTATTGAATACTTCTGCCACATCTGGTCGGGTGCCCTGCTACTCTCATTGAACTTCTTGACAAAATATAAAGGAGAATCTGTAACGTGGTTGATACTGACTTGGCGGACCGGCAGCAACCACTCTCTCACCGGCGTGATGTGGCTTCCCTGTGCCTCTACTACAAGTACTTTCATGGCTTCTGCTCCGATGAACTTAGATCATTGGTGCCGCCTAAGCACGAATTTACACGAAATACTAGATTAACAACTAGGTCCCACCCTTTTACAGTTAAACAGATAAGATGTAACCGTAAATTCTACTCCAATAGCTTCTTTTCTCGCGCTTCCCGCCTGTGGAATTCCCTTCCACATGTCTGCTTTCCCGACATCTACAATCTCCAGGTGTTTAAATATAAGGTCAATAGACACCTCTTATCACACTAACTTTCAATTATTCTCCCAACACTCTCATCTACCCAACCCTCATTCTCGGTATTCTTACCCGCCTATCACCCACCCTCTGACATTTCCTATATTTAACCATCCTTTCTCCACTCTATGTAGCCCGCTGCGCAGTAGTTGCAGTGAAATGCCTTGCTCAGGGTGAAACGCTTATAAAAAAAAATTCCTTTGCATCCTATTGTGTCAGTCACTGCACTCAACACATTTGTAAAATCCATAACAAAAATATCTCAGTATCCAGTTCGAGTTATGCTTATTATCAATATATATTACGTCCATGCTACTCTTATCTATGACCGACCAAAAGCAGTCATTCCCTTGCACCCTATTTTATCAGACAGCGCTCTCCACAAACTGATGAAAGCCATAACAAATATATTACAATAGTTATGTCGAGCAATAATTATTATCTAAGTAAAGCGTTCATGCTAATAATATGTATGACCGACTAAATGCAGGCATTCCAATGCAGTCCATTTTATCAGATATCGCTCTTCGAAACCTGGCGAAAGCCATAGCAAAAATATGTCAGTAAATATCTCGAGTAATAAATATTATCAATAAGTAAAATGTCTACGCTACCTTTATTTATGACGGACGAATAGCAGGAATTTCATTGCATCCCATTGTATCAGTTATTGCTTTCCCACACTGGCGAAATCCAGAACGAAAAATGTCAATATACGGCTCGGCCATAATTATTATCAATACATAATACGTCTATGCTGCCCTTATATATGGCCGACGAATAGCAGTCATTGCTTTGCACCCTTTTCTATCAGACAGTACTTTCTACAAACTGACGACAGCCATAACAAATATATTACAATAGTTATGTTTAGCAATAATTAATATAAATAAGCAAAGAGTCTATGCTACTCATAATACCAACTAAATTCAGGCATTCCAATGCGCCTTATAGTATCAGTTAGTGCTCTCGACAAACTAGCGAAAACCATAAGACAAATATAAATAGATGTCTTGAGCAATAATTATTATCAATAAATGCAGGCATCTCATTGCAACTTCCTATCGCCCCCACACACTGTATCTGACAGTGCTCTTCAGAAACTCGCGGAAGATATAACAAAAATTTTAGTACCTTTGCATGGTACAATCAGCCGATCATACATAAGATTCCGACAACCCGGTCTAAAAACTGGAATAAATATGACCTTTAAACTCTTGTCTCGTTTCGTTGTTATATCTTTTTATAGCAACTTTACTGTTAAAAAAATAAAGATTGTTTTATGTTTTTCTAACACAATTAAAAATCAACCTAAAAATCAACCTACCTTAGCTAAAAATGCTGACTCAACACTAATCAATGGTATTTCACCTTTAACAATAATTTTCATAAGAGAAATCTCGGATTATCATTGCGTTCACCTCTGAATGGGATCATCGTTTATTTTCTGTGTATTTTGTTTTTTTGTTGTTTTGTTTGTTTTGTGTGTTTTTTGTTTTGTTTTTTTGTTTTTGTTTTTTTTTAGAATTTCTTGATTCTTTTTTCCTGTGTTGTTTTGTCTTAACAACCAACCTATTTCCGTTATCTTGATGACTCTCAGTTACTATATCCCTTCCAAAATAACAATACCTGAACACATAAGTAAACTAAATGAAGTCGAATATACGATAGAGTTTACTTACGAATCGTACCCTTTGTACATAGTAGGGTACACCTTACAACTTATTAAATTACATCGTACTAATGTCCTAACACAAATGTCCATCGCAAATCAACTCATAAAAATACCCTCGTAAATTTTTATTCATGAAAAGAATATTTGCAATAATTATCGGATTCTCTTTGCTCATAATCATTTCACCCCCAAGCAAGGCAGGACTGCCACTGGTCCGCAGAGGGTCACAGAGAGAGAATAAAAAAAACAAGATAGAGGGGATGTGGAAGGATAAGAGATGAATGGGAATTAAGTAGATAGAAGATGACTATTAAAATTGCATTTAAATTTTAAGCGATAGTAGCTACCAAGGAAGCAAACAAACGGAAGTTCCAACAACGGGATGTGTAAGAAAAGAAACTATTAGAGTAGATGAGACGGTTATATTTATTTAACTATTTATGAGTACTCAGAATTTATAGCCCTCAATATTTACTTAATGTGAATGTTGCTTTTGCAATATTTTAATTATTTCATATTCAGCGCTAAATAAGTGGCTCGTCAATTGTTTCAAAATGAAAAAAATGAACCAATCGAGAAAATTCAACAAATGAAGATATAACTTTACCTACCAACTGAAAAATTTATCTAACCTAACAAAATAATGATAAGCTAAAACTTGTAGAGCGAATTTACCCTGTGATGATTGCCAAAAGAAATAAATAGGAGAAACTGCGAGGAATTTAAACAAAAAATTATATGAACACAAAATAAATATTTTATAAAACAACACATTCAATGTGCAAAGTGTAATGAGTCTGACCATAATTTTGATTTTAAAATGCAGCTTTAAAATGGAAAGCAATTTACTAGGACAAAACGTATAGAAACTTCGTTGATCGTTACATCGTCCACAATAAATTTAAATCTAGTTTTTATCAACGTTTGACCTTTCTTGGCTAACCTTCAACAATGTTACTGAATAATGAAAGTAATTGTTGTGGCGAAACTTCGTCGCCAGGTTGCTGTGGCGATACTTCGTCGCCAAGTTGTTGTGACCTGTTAGGACTCAGTGTATTATAATAACAGAAGAATATATATATAATAATAAGTGTTAGTAATCAGCAAATAAAAGTGTAAGTCTGAACAGTATAGTTTCGCTGCGTCTCGACTCTCTCTAGACTGTCACGCGCTTGCCTTACAACTGCGTCCCCGGAAGTCAGGTAGTTTATTATTTACTGACGAAGGAAGAGTCCATTCCACGTAGAAAGGCACCATAACAGTAATACATGTATCCCTTTTATTTTTTCAATCATTTCACCTCCATTAGTGAGCAGGGGGTCAGACTGGGTACATAAGGTATTAATGAATGGATAAAAGATGAACAGAATTCAAGAAGATAGAAGCTGGCAATTGAGGTTGCATTTAAATTTTTTGGAGATTGTCTCTATCAGAGAAGCAAGTAAACGCAAGGGATCTCCATAAGGAGGAAATGCGAGAAAAGAAACGATGAAGTAGACGTGGTGATTACATTTAACTAATTCAATGATAAATGTGTGGGACCTAGATTCCAGCCTAGTAGCGCGCTTACATTTGGGACACCAAAGAAAAAAAAAATTGTCAGAAGAGTTGGCATGAAAATATTTGTAGAAAAGGCAGAGGGGAGCAACATCAGCGTTTAAAATTCCAGCGTTTCCTGTTAAAACATAATTATAACTGATGTTTGCGTCTTATTACCCACCTCTTCTTCCTACACATGTTTAGTTCTAGCAACAAAAATATTACTTTAGCCCGATGAAAATTTAAAGAACTAAACACGTTACACAGAATTTTCCCACGCAGACATCCATTTGCCAAATAGATTCGACCGTACACTGAAAACTGTTGATATATCTGTTCATGTGCTTCTGCTATTCATCTCGGGGTTTTTGATAAAATCTAAAGGAAGATCTGCAATTTAATTTGGCTGCTCGATTTCAGGTCCTTTCTCACCGGTCGGAATGTGGCTTCCCTCTTTCTTTTCTACACGTATTTTCACGGCTTCTGCTCTGACGAGCTTTATACCCTGGTCTGGTGCCCCGCCCGAACCAATTTACCCGTGCAACTAGATTAGCAACTAGGTCCCACCCTTTTACCGCCAAAATAGGCAAATGTAACCGCCAATTCTACACTAGCAGTTATTTCTTTGCACTTCCAGCCTGTGTGACACCCATTCCCATGCTTTCGTCAGTGATAGCTACAATCTCTAAAAGTTTAAATGCTACGTCAATTGCCATCATTTATCTCTTTGATTCTCACCTCTCACTTACCTTTTCCAAAAATCACCTGCACCGTTTTCTTTTCTGTCTTCCCTTTACCCTCATTGTAACCCCTTGCACATCAGTGACAGTACTGACTTTTGGGAGGTGAAACGATTATAAAAATACATATTACACGGAAATTTATGAAACTGGCATGAGCTGACATATTTGAATTTTTTTATAACATTATTATTTTTTCATACATACTCGTATTAAAGTAGATAATCTGTTTAGATAGATAGATAGATAGATAGATAGATAGATAGATAGATAGATAGATAGATAGATAGATAGAGTACTGTGCAAAAGTATTAGGACAAGAACTATTTTATCTTTTATGAGTCATATTGACAGAAAATAAGCTCTTTGATTAAATTAATTTTATTTGATTTGCTCAACAAATGCTTCAACAAATACTTGTTACAAAATAGTTTTAATATTTAGTATAATAGCCTTTTGCTTTGATCACAGCCTTCATTCTGTCAGGAATTGACATCACAAGCTTCTTCAATGTATCTAATGGTATCTCCTGCAAAGTAGCTTGTATTTGTTCCCAAAGTGTATCTTGCAAACTAACATTAGATTTATTAATTTGAGAGAGGGGAATGAGAAAAAAGTCAGTCATATCCAAGGATAATAGAATAATGAGTAGTTTCAAAATAACTTGTTTTATAGAAAATAGGAAAAATTAAATATAACTTCTTTTTTATATATATTTTTACACCTAATTTTAAATAATCAATAATTATTAGCAATTTACTTCGCTTTTCACCCAGTATTTGAATTTAAGTGAGGTTTTTAGGAAAATCACTCCTGTCCTAGTACTTTTGCTCACTACCGGTAGTGTTAGGACAGGGGTGATTTTAAAGTATATTTTGATGCCTCACTATATTTTGATGCCTCATAAAAGATAAAATAGTTCTTGTCCTAATATATTTTGCGCAGTACTGTATATATATATATATATATATATATATATATATAATGTGCAAATCTTTTGAGCTACTTGTGTAAATTGAACAATTATGTTAATTTTATTCCTAAATCTAGATGGATTAACAGCTTTTCTTGTTACATTTTTATGATTTTGAAAGTCAGAAAACAAGTTACTGCTTTTTCCCTAATGTGGTATGAAAGATGATAGGGCAATTTAAGCAGAGTGATTCTGAACAAAAACATCATGAAAAAGTGTAACAAATTGTCGCACACATGGAAGAAAATAAACGAAAAGAAAATAATAATCCACAACGTTTTATATAATGTCTCACATAATATCCAAACGCAGAAAATAGTCCACAACGTCTTCTAAAATGTCCAAATACAAGAAAATAATCCACAAAGTCTTATCTCTCAAATCCGAAATTTCCACAAAAAAAAAACTACGGTCCAGACGTTATCAGACAAGAGCGCTCAACAAAACAAGGGAGATATTTCCAGTCATTTTTAGACGGTTTCCTTCTTGCACCGACAGCAGGCCACTCGGGCCCTATTTGCTCGTACATATGTTTCATTACAACAAAAAGTAATGGATATCCACCTTTCCGCTCTTTTTTTAAGTCAAAGATGAATTTTCTTTGCAAAAAAAAATAATTTTTATTATGTTGGAAAATACAAAACATCAAAGTATGAAGTTAGCGATTTAATGTCGCTGACTTTGGTTTGAATAAGAGCCTGAATTTCTTCCATTTTTCTTGCATGTAATCCCAAAACTTACCGGCACATATATTTCTTCAGTTCCCACTACAATGGTTCAATTATACTGAGATGAGGACTTTGTCTTGGCCAGTCTTCCAAAAGTTTTGGAATTTGTTGCAGGTGATGTGCAGCAATGAAAAGCACCGTCAAACTGAAAAACGCTAGTTATGGGTTAAATAACAGGACAGATTGGGTTCTATAGCCTTGGCTGGCAACCTACTGCGGGATAATCTTCTACCCGGTCAATCACGTCTAGAAGAATATTGTATCAGTTCCCATCAATTTAAAACATTTTTCTACTGTTGCTTCTTATGCATCACCGAAACTCTAATATGTGTCCACCACAAAATTGTAGTCTTTGGGGTGTTTCTTTCATTGTTTCTTTCCCCCACTGGTCTTCTTACATATTCTCTTAGTCAAAACAGTCAAATGTAACCTACACGTTTATTCTATCAGTTTCTTTTCCTGCACTTCCCCGCCTGTGGTAATTCCTTCCATTTGCTTGCTTCCCTGATAGGTACAAACACCAAGAGTTTAAGTGGAACGTCAATTGCCAATGTTTATCCCCTTAATTCCCATCTTTCTCTTATCCTTTCTCCAATACCCCTGTATCTTGTTCTCTTCACTTTTTTTTTTTTTTTTTGCTTTCGACTCATGGAACCCTCTGCGCACCAGTGGCAGTACCGCCTTACTTGGGCCGAAACGATTATATAAAAAAAAACACTATTTTGTATTCATCACTAAAAATTTCATTTTGCCACTTTCTATCATCCCTTGTTAAATGTTCTTTTGACCAATTCAATCTTCTCTTCCGATGTTAATGACATTTTGGTTACAACTGAAACCTAACTTAAAACAGCCATCACTTCTCACTTGTCTGGTTAATAATTTTGGATGACCTACTAAGAACTTCGGTTGTGCGTTGTGGTGCAATGGTTATCAGTTCTGAACGAAAAATCGGGGAGCTGAGTTCGAATCCCAGTTGAATTCCTCGCATTCACTTACGCGCAAATACCCTTAGGAAAGGTATTAATCTGTCTCTTCCCTCCAGTTATGGGTTAAATAACAAGACAGACTGGGTTCTATAGCCTTGGCTGGCAACTAGTCTACCGCAGAAAGAAATGGCAACCTACAGTGGGATAGTCTTCTGTCCGGTTAGTCTCGTCTCTTTCGAGACATGATCGCCCAAGCGTTTATCAAGTATGACACTTAACTGACTGAGAATTTCACAATACTTTGAAAGATTTTCAGTTGCTGGAATTTCGCAGCCGCCTGTATATTCCTTGCTGAGTGAGTTTCCCCTGAAAAGTCCCAGTCTTGATCTTTGTTACAGCAGATATTGTAGCCATGGTTTTAGCACAAAAGAACAAGCTAACGTTAAACTTCAATAATTTGTCAAATACTATATTCATCTTAATAAAATCCAACGATTCCTACTTATAAATCAGTATTATAATCATCACTTATCATCTCAGGTCTTTCATTAGCCAAATAGTTTACATGGTCTTGTTTCAACTTCCAGCTGCTTAAAGTGGTGCCTGTTCTGTTACATGGCGCCTATGAAAGCATATCAGCTTATTTCCCAATCTTTGAGTTTCACAAACACTAGTGATAAAAATAGACTGTTAAGCCATCTTGACGTATTAGTAAAATAAAGGAATTATCATTATTTTCATTATTTATTTTCTACATAGACACTAAATAAGAAAAGGGACTATTTTGCACTGAGTAAATATAGGCAGCTACCAATATGTATAACCTCTCCAAGATTCACAAAACTGGTATAGTCAGTTACAGGGTTCTGCAAGGCTCAGCAAGCCACTCGCTGAGTAGATTCCTAGTGGGTGTAGTCAGTCTATTGGCATCAAAGTCCCTGTCTTATATTAGAAACTCTGTGGAATTGATCAGGGAGTTTCTTATCCATAAAGAAACTGAATTAAATTATCAAGCTTATTCGAATGGCAAGCTTGGATGTAATGAGCTTGTTCGCCAGACTTCCTACAGATGAAGTCCTAGCAGTGGTTCGAAACCGTTTGGAATCAGAACTTTCCCTGTGAGATCATACTAACATTCTAATCTGATGGAAATTTTGGCATTCTGTATACAGACAACATTCTTCCAACGAGAGTTTATCATACACCAACAGGAGAAAGGCTTGGTTATCGGCTCACGGTTGTCATCGGCAGAGTTCAAATTCCAGTTGAATTCGTTGCATTTACTTATGTGCAAATATCAACAGAATAGGTATTAATTCCTCCAGCTATGGATTAAATAACAAGACAGATTTCGTTCTCTAGACTTGGGTATAGGTACACTGTGTCATCAGCAGAATTCAAATTCCAATTTAATTCTTAGCATTTACTTATGTGCAAATATCATTAAAATAGATATTAATCTCTCCAGCCATCTTCAGAGTGTGACGTCATAGAACCGCATTACAAATTTACGAACTGCGTCTGCTATTCGGTGACTATTATCGTTACATAGCAATGTTTTATGACAACACAAGATAAAATCAGCTTTAATCGTGAATGTCTTTATGTTAACGTCCCTGTAACCTCCCTGAAGATGTGTCATGTGAGCCGAAAGCTTATAATCAACTTAATAAAAATATCCAAATTTTGAAAATTTTTGTTTTATTTTCACCTGAAATTAAAGTCAAAATACGATGTTTAAAACGGCCCATGATTAAACATAATAGACATTCATTGTCTGTTATATTTAACAGTATATGTTTAGAACATACATATATATATATATATAAATATATATATATATATATATATATGTATGTATGTATGTATGTATGTAAGTCGTTTACAAATGAAAAATATTCAAAAGTCCTACAACATAATTGTATTGAACACTTTTTAATACAAATGTACACTGGTATAATCTTATTATGACCAAAAGCTAAGTAATTAAACAAGTAATATCTATCTATCTATCTATCTATCTATCTATCTATCTATATATATATATATATATATATATATAAAAGAGTGAACACTGAAGTCAACACTCAGGAGCCATAGACTGTTTCATGCTAAGCGCAATCATAAGACCAACCTGATGATTGCGCTTAGCATGAAACAGTCTATCGCTCCTGAGTGTTGACTTCAATGTTCACTTTTTATTTTTACATATGTTCTATCTCTGATATTGAGCACTTTATCCTATAAATATAGCACATCTTAAAATTATATTTATTCATATATATATATATATATATATATATATATATATATTATGAAGTGAAGTTCTAAATTAAGATCCAGGGTATAGACTTATTGATCTTCCCTCTTACATATATGCGCAGTTACTGTATCATGGGGCCACAATAAGAATTACGATGTTAATGAGTTGGATGAAGTAAAAAGAAAAATTCACAATTTTTATAATGAATGATTGAGGAATTGATTGAGGAATTAAAACAATTCTAATTGTTTTCCAAAATTACACGCATCGCTCTGAATGATGACGATCCAAAGAACAAAAAGCGTCAAGCATTTTGAGTTTCAGGAAATGGTTAACGAGGTAATATTTGTTGTAGTGAACTCGATCCCTAGTGGGTGCTCTATGTTTATCGTGTGAGAAACTAAGCAAAATTTTATTAAATAACAAATATAATCTGATAAATTTTTGGATTCATTTCGTTTATGAGTTTTTGTTTCATATTATTAAAACCAGCGTCGATTTCTTTTTTATTAGATGAATGACCCTTTTGAAGAAGGCGGAGAATGTGTCGAAATGTAATCATTCAATCATCATAGGAAAATAGTTTGAACAACTAGCAGAATGATGACAATGACTCACACCAGAATGAAAAGGTCAAAGAATGCATCAGACAAAACGTATTAATAAAGCTAACAATTAGTTAATTGTTACACAATATATATATATATATATATATATATAGAGAGAGAGAGAGAGAGAGAGAGAGAGAGAGAGGAAAATACAGAGGGTGCGATGAGTAAGTTTTTGTTATTTTATTATATTTTTTTAATTTCGTATCTGCTTGTTCATTTTCAGAGGTGTGTGTTGTGGTAACAAAAATAACCGCATCGAGAAATGAATAACAAAATCATCTGTCAAAATTACCGCTCATTTCTTACATCTTTCAATTATAATACGCGGAAGATTATCCGTGAGTATGAACGGATTTTATTGAAAATAAGCATACACAATGTTTTTAATTTATTTAATCTGACATGTCTAAAAAAAGTTGCAGCCTAAATACACAAATATATATATATATATATATATATATATATGTCCAGTCCGTAAACGGTGAGAATAAATCCAACAAGATAACTCAATATAAAATATTGTGATACCTATATTAAGAGCTCAATGCTCAATAGATGTTATCCAGAGTAAATTATGTTTATAAAGGAAAACTCAACATGTCATTTCAAGTGGTTATAAACTATAGTTCATTTCTATTAGCTAATTCCGGCAAAATTTTTTGTACCAAATGGAAGAAATATTGTAAGGTCTGATGAAATGAGCTAATTAGCTCATAGAAATGAACTATAGTTTATAACCACTTGAAATGACGTGTTGGATTTTCTTTATAGATATATATCTTTATTTATCTGTAAATTCAGATAAAACTTAGTAGGGAAATAGCCACTTTCAACATGTCGTTTTAAGACATGCATTCTTTGACCTCTTATAAACAGAAACTGAGGAAAAATTCTAAGCCCAGAGATTAGCTTAAGTAAAGGAAGGGGTTGGAATGTATTGGTTTTATTCGGGTTGGGCTACGGAAAAGTATTTAGTAGTAATTTCTCGTTGGTAGTGGGAGGTATGTGGCCTGACCTTTGAGTTAGTAGTGTTAGATGGTGGGGAAGTAACTGCTTGGCCAAATTTTTTTTAAAAATTTATAAATTCTTATTGGGACTAATTGGGGGAATAGGATAATTATTGCAATTTACACTTATTTCTATGGCGACACATGCTTATGATCTCCCTTTGTTTGTTTAGGAGTATTTTTTCTGTCAAACATAGACTACACCTATCTCTTAAGCTATTAGGGACCCTAACCTTGCCTATGAGTTCACATTTTATCTGGGGATCTAAGTTACTTTCTTTTAATTCCCAGTATTTTCTAGAAAGGGCTGTTTTGTATCTTAAACTAGGGTTGATGATGAAGTGCCTGTGGGTATAAAGCCGTTGCTTTAAAACCCCCGCCGAAATTCTGATATAAACATTACATCTCTCCTTATTTTTCTTAGGGTAGATGGTGACTTGATAGATCACAATCTCAGATCTACACTTACCCTCAACCGGACAGTTATTTCTAGGTCTACAGTTACAGGGGGTATCATTCTATTTTCTGTGTTGGATTCCCTACACTTCTTTATGATATATATATATATATATATATATATATATATATATATATTGCCTTAATTCTTTAAAGGATCCTTTTACGAGCAACACTTCTTCAGAAGAATATATTGATACCTTCTTAAATAAGTAAAATGAAAGAAATTTGCACAACGACACCAAAGGATATTCAGGAGGATTAAATGAGGAACCGTAAGTAAAATTTAAATTTACTGGTGAAACGAGAATAAATGAATAAGGCAATAAAGTAAAGTATATAAGTTCCTAATTGGTATAAAATAGATTTATTTCATGTTGTTGACGATATCAACGTATTCATCTAAAGAATTGTTGGTTGAAAAAAGAATCCTTTAAAGAAAGCGTTTTTTTTTTGGGGTTCGGGTGAATCACCACTAAAATAAACAAGCATAGAATACCATGATTAAAAAAAAACAGGCTTAAACTTGATGAAAACAAAGTCTTATTGTCAACATGTTTATATTTTTATAAAAAGAAAAGACCAAAATATTTTATTACTTTTTCGAACATTTTAACTTTTGATTAAAAATCTTGTTTTTTACGAAAGTGGAAAAATCCATGATGTCCGCCATTTTTGAGAAATTGAAAACAAAACTTAAATTCTGTTTGAAAAATTTTGTAAAAATAAATTATACCTTTTTCAAAAGTTATTTGAGGAAAATTAGAAAATTTAAAGTTTACATAATGTAACTGGGAACAAACTTACTTTTTTTAGCAGAAAAAAAGTAGTTGAAAATAAGAGAAGCATATTTAAAATACGGTGACTTGTTTTTTTAGGTGCGAATGACGGATTCTTCGATGCTCTCTTGACAGCTTCCATCAGGGGAAGCCATCGGACGGAAGAACAGAAGTAACATAATTTTGGGGCGTTTTAAGTGAACTAACGTATTTAATTTTTTACAATGAACAAATACTTCCAGCAATCTAATATTTCATTATTTTATTTTTTAGGTATTTTAGCTTTCACCTGACGTCTGAAGATGTCTTCTGGAAAAATTTAAAATACTATAAAATTTTAAATTTCATAACTGTTCTCCTCGGGCTTCTCGATAAGGTTCAGAGGCGGGTCTGTAATGTGATAGATACCGACTTGGCAGACCGCCTGCAGTCTCTCTCCCACCGGCGCGACGTGGCTTTCCTGTGTCTCTTCTATAAATACTTTCACGGCTTCTGCTCCGATGAACTTAGATCACTGGTGCCCCCTAAATACGAATTTGAACGAGATACTAGATTAGCAACTAGATCCCACCCTTTTACAGTGAAACCGATAAAATGCAGCCGTAACTTCTACTCCAACAGTTTCTTTCCTCGCACTTCCCGACTGTGGAATTCTCTTCCACACGATTGCTTCGCCGACGGCTACAATCTCCAGGAGTTTAAATGTAAGGTCAATAGACACCTCCTGGCACACTAACCTGCTCCCATTCTATCAAACACTCTTCCCATCTGCCCAACCCTCATCCTCGCTATCCTTACTCATCTGTCACCTTCCTCCTGACATTCCCTATGTCTAACCACTCCTTCTCTTTACCTTCCCCTATGTAGCCCCATGCGCAATAGTGGCAGTAGAATGCCTTACTTGAAAAAAAAAAACTGAATGTGAGATAAAATGTCATTGTAATGAATGTAATGCTATATATTTGTTTTAATATCTTAATGTTTTTCCTTTCTCTAAAAATTAATTGTTATAATATGACAATTGTGAAAAAGTTATTTTCTTGTTTTAATTATATAATCATTTACACTTATTATTCTATTTAACCATATTCCATTAAGTATAGAAGTTTTTAAAAAAATGTTATGCAAATGATTTCAAACTTTTGTGAAATTTTATGAAAGCATACTGCCGTCAGGGAAAACACGTGACTGTTTTTATGTCGCATACGTTTATCAATATATTTGAGAAAAAAGGTTTTTATGCATACTTAAAAACAATGTAAAATTCTTTTAAAATAATGGTATGTTACAAATTATAATAAACTTAAAAATTTGTAGACTTTAAAGATAGATCTACTGAATAACATAATTTCTTAACGTGCATGCATTGAAATTTAAATTAATATTTTAATTTAAAATTTCAAAAACAAGAAAAAAGAAACCAATTGTTTAAAAATTCATTTTTCATTGGAAAAAAATTTAAGTTCTCAGACAATTTTGTCTATAACATATATTATTCATAAAAGCAATTAAAAATTTTTTTTAATTAAATAATGTCTTAGTTTTATTGAGTTTTGTGTATTACAATTTAGAGCTGATTTTTGGTAACTGGTGTCTCGTTTTTACAAAAAAATAAAGATGATTTAAATTCTTCAAAGACTTTTGCTTCTAAGTAATATAATCAATAGAATACAAGCTGCTGAATTTCTCGAGTTTTCATAGAATTAACTAAATGTTGGTAATAGATGCAAAAAAATACTTTTAGCATGACTTTCTAAAAACTCATAATCAAAATAATTTCAATCATTTGTAAATAAGTCCTGAAAGTTTTGTTGAAATCCGAAAATTATTTAATTTTTGCTAGAATCTCCAAATCAGTGTGTTTTTTTGCCGGAAAAAAATGCTAAAAAATTATTCATGAATATTACATAAAGCACTAACGCATAAAAAAGAAAACTAAAATTTTGAACATTCTAGAAAGGACGGAAAAATATTTAAAAAATAAAAAAATATTTATCAATCTTCTTAATAATGCCATAAGCATGTTGACGATAAAACTTTGTTTTCATCAAGTTTACAGCTGTTTTTCATCACGCTATGCTCTTTTTTTTTTTTTTAGTGAAAAAGCAATGATTCCTAGTATTTTGGACGTTTAAGGCAATATACTAGTGTCAAACATTTCCTTCAGTACATATTGCGTTGAAAAATAAATCATGAGCGTTTTTTATTTCGAATTTATTTTAAACAAAAAACTACAACAAAATTATCAATAATATTATAATATAATAATAATATTATAATATAATAATAATATTATAATATAATAATAATATTATAATATAATAATATTATAATATAATAATATTATAATATAATAATAATATTATAATATAATAATAATAATAGATTAGCAACTAGATCCCACCCATTTACAGTGAAACCGATAAAATGCAACCGCAACTTCTACTCCAACAGTTTCTTTCCTCACACTTCCCGACTGTGGAATTCCCTTCCACACGATTGCTTCCCCGACGGATACAATCTCCAGGAGTTTAAATGTAAGGTCAATAGACACCTCCTAACACACTAACCTGCTCCCATTCCTCCTGACATTCCCTATGTCTAACATTCATTCCTCCTGACATTCCCTATGTCTAACCACTCCTTCTCTTTACCTTCCCCTATGTAGCACCATGCGCAATAGTGGCAGTGGAATGCCTTGCTTGGGGTGAGATGATTAAAAATATATTTATATACTCTCCGTTGTTATATGTGGATAGCGACAGATGTGTGTATGCGTGTATATACGTGTATGTATTTCTTTAAATCGTATCACCCCGAGCATGGCGGTAACGCCACTGATGTGCAGGGGGCTACGTAATAGTGAAAAGATTGGAAAGGAGAAAGCCGGAAACCACATTCTAAACAGGGAACAAGGGATGAGCCTCTTAACCTGTTCAATAGACGTGGGTGGAGTGTGAACCGGGCGATAGATCTATCTACTCCAATTGAAAAAGAAACAAAGTGAGAAGATTGGAAAAGAGAAAGCCGGAAACCACATCCTAAACAGGGAACAAAAATCCAAAAAAAAGAATTAAAGAAAACCAATTAAATATGAAAAGCTTAAAATTTAAAATTTGAAATTAGGCAGAAGAAAGAAAAAGAAGACTTACTTTAAGAATATTTCAAACAAAAGATTCTCAATTCGACACGGGGGTCTTTTTTGTTTCGACATTGAAGGAAACGATGTTTTATCAGGTAGTTAACGCTATTTTAAAAATAGTATTTGCTAACTGAGTTATCATAAATACTCAGATCTATTTCTATATTGAGCATTGTTTCAAATTAATGTTTTGAACGTTGTTAATATTTTCTTTGTTCCTTATACATTTGGATATATAAAATTACTAAGTTTTTCTCGGCCACTACTACCCACTGGAATCACTAATTGTGGCTTTATTGGAGCCAGGTGTCTGACCATAATAGGTGTCATTTTGTCTCTGCTCATAATCAATGCAAGAGGATCCTAAATGATGCTAAACTGTTGTTTGCTGACAGAGTGAAGCAGCATATAGCATCCTGCAAGTTTGGCTCCAAAGACTACTGGCAGCTCTGTAAAAATGTGTTAAACAACATCAAGCCCTCAATCCCTCCTTCAATCAATAATTAAGGTCACCACCAAATCAACATTTGATTCATCTGGAATATCTGCACCTGACTTTTCACCTATAACTGAGGCTTAATTCAGTGACTTTCACATGAACCCCTCACTGGTCTTGGACATAATTTTAAAGCTTGACTCACATAAGGAAAGCGAAGATGACGGAATCCCAATGTCATCACATCACCACCAAATCAACATTTGATTCATCAGGAATATCTGCACCTGACTTTTCACCTATAACTGAGGCTTAATTCAGTGACTTTCACATGAACCCCTCACTGGTCTTGGACATAATTTTTAAGCTTGACTCACATAAGGAAAGCGAAGATGACGGAATACCAATCATTGTCCTGAAGAAATGTGCCCCTGTTCTCTTCTGTTCTCTCAGAACTTTACAACTACTGTCTCTCTGCTTCTTTCTTTTCTGACTGCTAGCATTCCTCCTCTGTGATTCCTGTATTTCAAAACTCTGGGGAACCTTCAGACCTTTCTTATTATCACCCAATCAGCCTCTTATCAATTTTTGATGGCTATTATCAATGTTGAAGCGGTTGAACATCTCAGAGCCCACAAATTCTTTGATAAACAGTATGGTTTTCATTTCACCAGGTCTACTGCTGATATGCTAACGACCATAACAGACTATATATACCAGGTTCCCGATAAGAACGGAGAAGCTCGAGCTGGTGGACTAGATATCTCAAAAGCATTTGACAGAGTCTGTTATGCAGGCCATCTACATAAGCTACCGGGCTATGGTATAACTGAATGCTTCTTTGATCTAATCCAGTCATTCCTTTCAAATCACATTTAACGGGCATGCTTTCAGATACTATCATACAAATGCAGGTTTTCCTAAAGGCTCTATTCTAGGTTTTACGCTTCTGATCTTCATCAACAATCTCTCTGATGTAATCTCTGCTGATGACATCACCATTTATTCCTGCCTCAATAAAAAATTTGCCGAGGTTGACAAAGGAAACCTTGCTGCTTGATCTTGAAAATAACCTTCAATTTTTGGTGGACTAGGTTAAGAAATGGCTCAAATTTTAATGCTTCCAAAATGAAACTGCTAATCATTAACCACCATAGACAATCACTTTCTACCCACCATCAGCATGGATCAAGATACTCTCCCTGAAAGCACAACACTGCACCTCCTTGGCCTAACTCTCTCAGCCAATCTCAACTGGAATGGCTACATTGAATTCATATTTAAATCTGCTGCTGGGAGGGTGAATTCAGCTATTCATCTCAGGGTTCTTGACAAAATCCAACAGAGAATCTGCAATGTAACTGATCCTGACTGGATAGCTCAACTCCAATCATTTTCTCACTGACATAATGTGGCTTCCCTCTGTTTCTTCTACAAATACTTTGACTTCTGCTTCAACGAGCTTAGCTCCCTAGTGTCTCCTGTGCATGAATGTACTTGAGCTACTTGGCTAGCAAGTAGGTCTCACGTTTTTTTCCGTGAAACAAATCAAATGTAACTGCAACTTCTATTTTCAGCTTCTTTTTTCGCACATCCCACCTGTAGAATTTCCTTTCGTATACTTGCTTCCCTGACAGCTACAATCTCCAAGAATTTAAATGCAATGTCATTTGCTATCCATTATCTCCTTGACTCGCATCCTTGCCCTGTAAGCCCTAGTATCATGGTCTTCTTCCATCCCACTCTATTCTCACGCACCTCTCTTCACACCAGTGTTCATATTCTTCTCTTACCCATTTTCTAACTCCCCTTGTAACTTGTTCCTCTTTTTCATCACTCTCCTCTTATGTAACCCCTTGCACACCAGTGGCAGTACTGCCTTGCTTGGGGTGACATGGTTATAAAAAAATTAAGAGCAAAACTAATTTATAAAGTTTTTAAGTTGAGTATCAGCTGGAAGGAGAATAGAGATTAATACCTTTTCCAAATGCATTTATGCATTAAATTCATTGCATTCACATATGTGCAAATACTTTGAAAAAGATGTTAATCTGTCTCTTTTCTCTCCAGCTGTAGGTTAAATAGGAGGATAGCTTGCATTTTACAGCCTTGGTTGGCAACCAGTCTCCTGCATAAATGGCAACCTACTGTGGGAAATATCTTCTACCATGTCAATCATGTCTTTTTCAAGGCATGATTGTTTAAGTGTGCATCATGTATGGCACTTAACTGACTGAACACTTATGGAAAGGTATATTTCTTGTAATTCATTACACACTTGACACAAATATCATTTTCCACCAGTTCAGGTTTGTACATATCTTTTTAAAACTAATTTATAAGACAACATTAAACCATACACTTGTTCTGCTTCTCTTGTATCAGCTTCTTTTCTCGCACATCCCCCCTGTACAATTCCTCTCAGTATACTTGCTTCCCTAACAGCTACAATCTCCACTACACTATATTTAGTATGGCCAGATGGAAGCAATTATATTATTCTGTATTATTAATTTTTATTGAAAAGAACCAGCTGGAGAGATTTTTTTTATATTCCAATATAAACAGAGGAAAATTTAAAAAAAAAAACCCTCAGGCAAGTTAAAAGATTGCGGGTGTGCAGGTGCATTTGTTTTGCACAAAATCTAACCAGCCGGGTCAGACGAGGTCAGTGCATCAGTCGGCCATTACTGACAAGCATAAAAAGCATGACTAAGAGAAGTTCAATTGTCATTTTCGCCGACACAGCTGATGGAAATGAAAATTTTATAGTTTTGGTTATTTTTCTGACAAACCATAACAAGGGTTAAAGACAGATAAGAAGTGATTTTGCAGGTGAAGTTTGAAATGGCCAACCAGAGTTAAAAGCCGGAGAGGATGTGATTTCACAGACAAAAAGCCAATTGAGACCCAGCTTGGATTGAAGAACCAGTTTGAAGTACTAAACCGATAATGTCTACCGCCGTTGCCAGCTTCACCCACTACACTCAAAGACAATTCTTCGGCAGTTTCTGTAAAGCTTTGGTGTGAAACGAAACAAAGACATTTTGAATCACCACAAACGTAAAACTTTCAATTGAAGTGAAGTGATTTCGCCAACCAGAAACTTGAATTGATGATTAAAAAAAAATGTTTCGCAAATTATTACTTAGGGAAATAAGTCAAAACTTCCGTTCCGTTGACACCTCACGTCTCGGCGTCACAATATGCACATATTGGCTTCCATACTTACAACTGGAACCATTTAATAACTATGCTGATACCACTAAAAGGCTGCAAACTTTAAGTTAAATCAAATTTGGCTTGCAGCTTCAATATACTTTCTGCTTGTATTCATTATATATTGCTCAACTTAAAAAGTAAGAAGAACCTATTCAAGCATAGAAATAGGGAGGAAATTCAAATATTTGGATATAAATTACAGTGCA
Organism: Ascarosepion bandense; assembly: GCA_037127315.1. NCBI lineage: Eukaryota > Metazoa > Mollusca > Cephalopoda > Sepiida > Sepiidae > Ascarosepion > Ascarosepion bandense. The sequence continues at coordinate 838,281 of JBBBDQ010001688.1, forward strand.
TTAACAGCTACCAGAGGTTACTGATATTAAAGTATCGTCTTTTTTAATTGCTGTAACTATTATCCAGACAGCTTATTGAGTAAATAGTGACCTTCTGATGTACAAGACATCTAGTAATTTTGAAAACCTAGAAGGCTGTAATGATTTTGGTATAGAAATTAATTTCTCTCCAGGATGTGATTGCAAGTATCTTTTAAATGTGTATTCCCTAAAAATATGAAATCACAAACTTAATATGGTTTTTCTCTAGTGTATGTCCACTGTAAACTTTTAAATTTCATCTCCATGAAAATGTTGAACTGCAAACACTGCATGAATATTGTTGCTTCTCACTGGTGTGGCTCTGCATGTAACAATTTAAATGTGATAAAGCTGAACAATAAACTTCATATGGTTTCTCACCAGTGTGTGTTTTCATGTCATTGTAAAGCAGAATTCTCTGTAAATTTTGAACTAAAAATTTCACATCTATATGGTTCCTTGCCAGTGTTTGCCTACAAATTATTTTTTAAAGCAAATTCACTGTAACACAAAATTGACTTATTATGCTCTCTTTCCTGTGTGTTTCTGCATGTGCACTCTTAAATTTGATCTCCATGAAAATGATGAACCGCAAACATTGCATGAATACGGTTTCTCGCCAGTGTGTGTCCGCATGTGATCATATAACTGTGATCTCCTAGAAAAAGCTGAACCGCAGACTTCGCATGAATTACCTCTAAATGCAGATCCAAAAATGTCACAGGAATATGGTTTCTTGCCAGTGTGAGTTTGTTTAGGATATTTTAATTGCCAAGAAAATCTTAAACCACACACTTCAAATAAATATGGTTTCTCACCAGTATGTGTTTTCATGTGATTTTTTAAATCTGAATTTTCTATAAATGCTGAACCACACACATCACATGAATATGGTTTCTCACACCAGTATGTCGTCGCATATGAATGTTTAAATTTGATCTACCTGAAAATGATGAGCCACAAACCTCGCATGAATACGGTTTCTCACCAGTGTGTGTCCGCATGTGAAGATTTGCATACACGTATTTGTGTGAACCCAATGTGTAAGCATGGAGATATGTGTATGTGGAGGTGTGTGTTTATGCGTAACGTGTGTGTGTGTATGTGTGTGTATAAGTATGTAAATATATGCATATTTTCTGAGCATATGTGAGATTTGTTTGTATACTTGTGTAAATATGTATTAGTATTAATTATATGTGTATAAGTCCGGTCTTCATAAATATGTATGTGAGTGTGCTAACACAATAGTTATATGTGGATATGGATAGAGATGTGTATGTTTGTATATGTATGTGTACACATAAACGAATTTGTATGCACATATGTGTCAATATGGACATATGTATATGTGGATATACGAGTGTATGCCTAAGTTCATATCTAGAATTAGATGTGTATACGTATTCAAGTGCTTGTGGTTGAGCGTGTGATGGTTTTATGGTCACTCTTTCCGCCCAATGAACTTTCTTGTTCCTTAGCCAGAATTATTCTCACCCGAGATACGGCCAAAGTTTCTATTCTGGGTCATGTTTCTTGATTTTTAATTCGTTTTAGAAAAATGTTTATTCCGGGAAAAAATATTTGTACCGAATGGAACGAATATAGTGTGGTCTAAAGAAATTAACTAATTAGTTAATTGAAATGAATTATAATTTATAACCACTTTAAATGATGCGTTGAGTTTTCATTTATAGATATCATATTGATCTGGATAACCACTGAGCTCTCTATACAGATATAACATTTAATATTAACTAAATGTTTCTGGATTATCCTCGACATTCACGGATTACCTATATTGCTCCTGATAAACAGAAGTTGAGCTCTCACAGGAAAATCCACCTTCTGGAAAACCTAATTTAGGCACAGATATCACCCCACAAATGGATAAATTTTAGCCGGAATATTAACAAAAATGTATCCTATCCTTCTTTGCACTCTTTCACCCGATCCCTCACGAATAAAATTATTGATTTGTTAAAGAGGCTGCACTGAAATACCCACTTCTACCCTCATCCGTCTGATAAATCAGATAGCACAAAAGAAACCTAACATCTGAAGTCCCAAAGAACACTCCCTAACAACAAAGCTGCTACATCACTTCGAAACGGATATGTTCAACTTAGTCAAGAAAATCAAGTTCAGAAAATATATATATGAAATGATTTGTCTGAAAATTATTTTTGATCGATACTCGTATTTAAGTAGATATTCTGTTTATAATCAAACAGTATTATATATTTATTTCTACCGGCCTGATTATTTACGATGATCATCCTGTTACGGAAATTAACGAAGATTAACGAAACTTGGTTATAAACAACCGACAATTTGAAATGATTTGTTTGAACATTATTTTTTATCGATACTCGTATTTAAGTAGATATTCTGTTTCTAATTAAACAGTATTATATATTTATTTCTACCGGCCTGATTATTTACGATGATCATCCTGTTACGGAAATTAACGAAGATTAACGAAACTTGGTTATAAAAAAAACTGACAATTTGAACTGATTTCTTTGAGCATTATTTTTGATCGATACTCGTATTTAAGTAGATATTCTGTTTCTAGTTAAACAGTATTATATATTTATTTCTACCGGCCTGATTATTTACAATAAATGTTTGTTACAAAAATGTGTGTCATTCGGCAGGATTCGAATCTGTGACCCCTATCCACATAGGGGAAGCCACCAATATATATACTTTTTGATTATAAACAGAATATCTACTTAAATACAAGTCAGATAAGTGTTATACATGTTTGGGTGATCATGTCTCTTTCGATTCATGACTGACTAAGTCAAAGATTTTCTCACATGCTGTCGTTTTTTTCTCCACTCGGCTGATAACAACTTAATATTTTTTTTTTTTTGCTGTTCAACCCATAGCTTATAGGAGAAGTGACGGTTTCATACTTTTCCCATGGACTGTTGTCATATCTGGTCAGGCGCCCTTGCTATTCATTTCAGGGTTTTCGACAGGCTCCAAAAGAGAATCTGTAATATGTTCGCTCCAGACCTGGCAGCTCGACTCCAGCCACTTTCTCACGGGTTGGATGTGGTTTCCCTCGGTCTCTTCTACTAATAATTTCATGGCTTCTTCTCCGACGATCTTAAGTCATTGGTACCCCTTCCACAAAAATTTACTCGAGCAAACAGACTAGCAACAAGGTCCCACCCTTTTACAGTTAAATCAACCAAATACAGCCATCAATTCTTCTCCAACAGCTTCTTTTCTCATACTTCCCGCCAGAGGAACTCCTTCTGTATACTTGCTTTCCTGACGGCTACAACTTCTAGGAATTTAAATGCAATGTCAATTCCCATCTCTTATCCACTTGACTCCAGTCCTTCCCTCGTCCTTTCTACATCACCCCGTGTTTCTTGTTTTTTTCCTTTCTCACTCTACCCTCGCAGGTGTCTTCACACCAGTGTTCCCATCTTTCTCTTGCCCTTTCTCTCACATCCCCTTGTAACTGCTTCATCTTTTTCTTCACTCTCCTCCTGCTTAAACTTGTACTCTCTTATGTAGCCCCCTGCGCATCGGTGGCGGTACCACCTTGCTTCGGGTGAAACGATTAAAAAAACATTTGCTTGTGTAACAGAACCGTTAAGTGTCATACGTGATACACATTTAGGCGATTTTGCCTCTTTCAATTCATAACGACCTCGGCCAAAGATTTTCCCGCGGTAAGTTACCGGTTTCTTTCCGTGATAGACTGATTGGTACCCAGTCTCTCCTACTGTTCAAGCTATAGCTAGCGAGACAAAGAGATGGATTCATACCTTTCACAAGGGCATGTGTGCGTAAAATAATCATTATCGTAAGTGAATATTAGTAACGATAAAAATCACACTAATAATCTAAAATGGGCTCCAATACTTATGCCAATTCACCATCCTCATTAATTTCTCGTGTGCAGCCGGGATTATAAAGAAAGCTTTGTTTGTGAGCAGAGATTTTTGTCTTCTTCCCTTTAGGACATAGCCGATCATGACATTCCCCATTTCCCTATCCCTAGCGGTTTTTAGAACGCTTTTCTCCTGTTACCCCCCAAACCCCTCTCTGCCATCCATTTGCTCAAGCCAATCAAGTATGTTACGCGTTGCTTTTCCCCCGTCTCTCTCTCTCTCTCTCTCTCTCTCTCTCTCTCTGACCTGTGAGTATCAGATTCTCTAAGCTTTCCTTTCTCATTACATGTCCCATGAACTTCAGCTGTCTTTTCATGATGTTAAATATGTGTTTCCTTTTCGTTTCCATCTTATTCAAAACCTCATCATGGCTCACATATTCGGTCCGTGGTATCCTCAGCATCCTTCTGTAGAACCACATTTCGGTTGCTTCAAGTCTTTCCTTCATTTTTGATTTATCATAAAATAAGCATTGTCTACAATTTACTAAAATTGAATATAATCAATGATCAAACATAATCTTCAGTCAGATAGAATATTATCTTAATACAATCATTATTTAATTGATTGATTCGTTTTCAACGGATTATCAATTCCTTGCAAGTTATTTAAAGCAAGTTATTTAAAGCCAGAACATATTTGTAGTAGTAAGAATTTTTTTTAAATTAATTATGGTTTATTAAAACAATACTTATCAATTAACCCATAGCTTGAGGGACAAGTAGTGAATTCATATTTTTCACAAGAGTATTGCGCGAAAGGGAATATAACGAACCCAACAGAAATTGAAGCTCCACTCTCCGATTAACAATTCCGAGCTATTATCAATTCCGCCACTCGCACATCCACACTTACAGCACTTGGTATTTCCAAGTGATCACCCATCGAGGAACTGGACAGGCTCGACATTGTTTAACTTCGGTGATCTTACAAGAATCGGTATTTCAACGTAATGTAGCCGTAAACCTGCAATCGTCCCTAATTAAATATAACTCACAATTGATGATTGCATAAACTCCTTACTGACGAAAAACTTTTTCTAATCACCCATTGAATATAATCACGATTCAATCATCAAATTCAGGTTCTAATTAATAATTAAATCTAATCCCCAATCAATAATTATAGTTAATCTCTAATTAGTGATTGGATATAAGTTCCAGTTAGTCACAGAAAATATGAGAGAGATTAGATTCAGACGTATCCACGTCAGAGTATAATCCCCATTCAAACGTTAATCCTAGTGTTTTATTGATAATTGAATCTAATCTCTTAATGACTGGATATGATCCATAATCATCAAGTGAATATAATCACCAATTAATAAATAATCTAATTTCCAATCAAAGATACGTTTTAATTTCCGCTCAATGATAAAATGTAATTTCCACTACATATTTAAGCATAATGTTGAATTAAAAATCATGTGGCTCTTTGATCAACAAAACATGTCAAAAATAAGGTCTCCAAATTGTCTTCTATATTTGCTATTAAATATAATCCCAATCACACACGGACTCCGGCCGCTCGTCGTGATGGCTTCGACACAGTAGCTGGTCTTCAAGTCGGCTATTACAACGGTGTTCTTCCTCGCCCACGCTGTGAATTTGGATCCCAAGGAAGTCGTGCTGAAATCTTGCTAGCTGTCTGTTTAACAAGTTGAACTAGACTTGACGCGCGTGCACGGTTGGGTTAATGAAAACGGCACTAAAAATAAATTGAATGACGCCTGAATAAGTTGTGGAAAAAGTCTTTTTATACAAACAAACAAAAAATAGAATATAACAATCGTCTTTCTCTTATCTCTACAGCAGAGTGGAAGTTTCGTCTAAGAGTAGTGTTTGTCTTCTTAACATTAATTCAAGCTTTTGGTTGGTAATGTCTGTTCCATCCAATCGGAGTTTTTCAAATTTGTGACGATCCAAAATGCCTTATTCAAGCTTTTCACCGAAGCTTTACGGAAACTGCCGAAGATTGGTTTTGTGTGTGGAGGGTAGCGACGATGGTAAGTCGTCTTATCTGTCTTATCGCAACAACTGGCCTCTACCCCAACCCGGGGCACTGCTTTTATTCCTGTCCTAAATTCTCTTGGGCAAGGCATGGCGGACGCGGGGTGTCCATGCAAATCAAATCTTTAGCCAATGAAATAACTCCCGCTTTCGCATTTTGATGCGGAGTTACTTCCTTTCCTTGGTTTAACCAATGAAACGGCCATATTTCTGTTGATATCATTACTTTCCGTCTTCTTTTTGATTCAACTGATTACATCATTTATTTTTCAGATTTTAAAATCTGTTCACAGCAAATTTAAGAATTTCAGGATTTAACGTTTTTGACCTCAACAAAAATTTGTAACAATCCCGAAACAATATTTTGGCTACCGTTTACTTCTCAGTTTCACCAGCTGTAAGGCTCAGTACTCTCAATGGTACGTTGTTACCGCCATGTCAAATAATGGCCTCCGATGCGATGACTCCGTCTGACCTGCTGCCCACACCTGCAAGTGTTTTTTTAATTCACCCAGATAGTTTCCAATATTTCATTTTGCAAAAGTTTTCACAATTCATTAGCTACGTTCATATTGCAACCAAGAAATAATTTTATTATCCATTAGTCTTATTTTTCTCTCTGGAAGAATTAATCTGCACAATTAATCTGCACAATTAATCTGCACAATTAATGATAATAATTTCTTTTACTCCGTTGTGCTATAATAGTGTTATATTTTTTCCGCATGCAAAAATAGTGTTACAACGTAATGAGATGCATGACTAAACATTGACAGAGAGATCAGATCAAGATCACAGGTCTTCGGGAAACAGCTGGTTTCGGCACCATTATGACCATCATATAAAACAAGGCCCTGAAAATCTACAGTCACAACAGTCCTATCAAAACTCTCTCTGGAAGGTAGGGTTGAAGGAAGAAGCAATAGAGGCAGACCCCCAAAGACTTGGCCTGATAACATCTATAAATGGTTCCATTAAATATAATCACAATTTTATATACTTGCCATTAAATATAATCCCAATATTACGTATTTGCCATTAAATATAATCTCAATCTCACATAGTTGCTGTTAAATATAATCCCAATCTAACATATTTGACATTAAATATAATCCCAAAGACAGAATTTACTTATCATTCAATCATATAGTATAAAGTTAGAATTTACTTATCAAGCAATCATATAATATAATCTTCAACTTGTGATTAAATATATGTCACAAAAATATAGATATATCATGTCCTTTCGCTAATTGAATATATTCACTAATCAATGATAAAATTAATTTCCAACCAAATATTGCATATAATATCGGCGAAGTGACTAAATCTGCCCTCGTTTGTAGTAATTAATCACCTGGAATTCGATTTCATCTTGTTCCAATAATGGAATACAATATGTTATCAATGGTGAACTTAAAATCCAATATATGACGACATATAATGCGTCACCAGCGACATAAGGAGATCCTCAATCAATCATAGAACAGAATCATTGATCACATATTGAATATAAGCACCAATCAATGACTAAATATTATACCTATCAAGGATCGAAATTAACTGCCAATCAGTGATTGAGTATAATATCCGATCAATGATTCAGCATATTTCCCAATCAATGATAGATTTTAATCTTCAATCAATTATCGAATACAAGCTCCGATCAATATAAAAATCACTCAAGAACGGCTCTTAATCTTCAGGTAATTATAAAAATTAATTTCTAGTAAGTGATTGAATATGATCTGCAGACAATGTTCTATATATATATATATATATATATATATATATATATATGCATGCATGTATGTATGTGTGTGTGTGTGCGTGTATGCATTCTTATATATTTAATTCAATCTGCTTCGTACTTTCTCACTCTGTTATTTTTACCTATGTCTGTTCAAAGAAAACGATCTCATTCTAATATAAACACATCACAATATATATATATATATATATATATATATATATATATATATATATATATATATATATAAGTTGGAGAGATCAAGTGATTAGCTATTATGGTTTTGACAAATCATGGTAGCGTAATCTAATACAACTGTTTACGTGTCATATTTAAATCTAACCGATAACTGTTCAGTATATATCCGGGTGTAGAGAAACAACAGTTTTACAATTCCAAGTTCTCTTGCATTTGCATTTTTTATAAAAGTGCTCAATACAACCAATATTGTAGAGCATAATATAATTAAATTTGTTTTTCAATTTAAAATTAATGTAGTTTACATTGCGACACAGAAATCTCTGTTTCGAGATTTTAACCTCGTCATCAGGCAATGTTAGATCATTGTTGTGAGAATGATTTTTATTTGAATATAAGAAACAATGTTTGTTTTTTATGGATGTGTGAAGACAGAAAAATGTATGTGTGTGTTCAAATTAACTAATCAGAATAGAGATTTTTTTTAATCGTTTCACCCCGAGCAAGGCATTCCACTGCCACGATTGTACAGGGGGTTACATAGGGTCGAGGAAGTCATGAGAAAGGATGGTTAGATATTGGAAATGTCAGAAGGAGGGTGATAGGTAAGAATACAAAGAATGAGGGTTGGTTAGATGGTGAGGGTGTTTGAGAGAATAGATGCAAGTTAGTGTGTTAGGGGATGTCTATTGACCTTACATTTAAACTCCTGGAGATTGTAGCTGTCGGGGAAGCAGGCATGTGGAAGGGAATTCCACAGACGGGAAGCGTGAGAAAAGAAGCTGTTGGAGTAGAAATTATGGTTACATCTTATCTGTTTCACTGTAAAAGGGTGGGACCTAGTTGCTAATCTAATATCTCGTGTAAATTCGTACGTAGGCGGCACCAATGACCAAAGTTCATCGGAGCAGAAGCCGTGAAAGTATTTATAGAAGAGGCACAGGGAAGCCACGTCACGCCGGTGAGAGAGTGGTTGCAGCCGGTCCGCCAAGTCAGTATCGATCACGTTACAGATTCTCCGTTGTATTTTGTCAAGAAGCTCGAGGAGAGTAGCAGGGGTCCCTGACCAGATGTGGGAACAGTATTCAATACACGGGCGGATGGTAGATTTATATATGTGCAGGATAGATTCAGACGGAAAAAACTCCCGAGCTCTGCACAGAGAACCGACCTTCATAGCAGCGGATTTAGCACTGGATTAGATATAGTCATTGCACCTGAGGTCCGCTGAGAGTGTAAGGCCAAGGAGGTGTAGTGTTTTACTCTCACGGAGGCAAGCCTGTTCCATGCTAATGGGAAGTAGGTGCGATTGTCTATGATGGTTAATTGATAGCAGCTTCGTTTTGGAAGCATTGAAATTCACGAGCCATTTCCTACCCCAGTCCACTACGGATTGGAGGTCCTTTTCAAGCTCGGCAGACGAGGTTCGCTTTGTCGCCAACACCGGGTTTTTGATCAAGGCGAGAGTAAATTGTGGAATCATCAGCGTACATGCCTACTTGGGATCTAATGGCATCTGGGAGATCATTAATGTAGATCAGAAAGAGCGTGGGACCTAGGATAGAGACTTGAGGGACGCCAGCGTTTGTATGGTAGTTTAGGGGGGCATGTCCGTTTAATACTACCTTCAATGTGCGGTTAGAGAGGAATGACTGGATTAGATCAAAGAAATGTCCAGTTATATCATAGCTCCGCATAAAAGGCCAGCATGCCAGACTCTGTCGAACGCTTTGGAGATATCCAAGGCAACGGTTCGTCCTTCGCCATTCTTGTCGAGGGTCTGGTATATGTGCTCGGTAATGGTCGATAGCATATCAGCAGTAGACCTGGTGAAGCGGAAACCATACTGTTTGTCCAAGAGAAGCCTGTGGGCCGTGAGATGCTGAATCACCTCAGCGTTGATAATGGCTTCGAAAACTTTGCCAAAGATCGGTAGGATGCTGATAGGACAGTAATTAGCGGGGTCCGATGGTTCGCCAGTAATCTACTTTAAATTTGAAAAAAGTTTCTATTTTTGAGGAAAACATGATTTCTTTTTTCACTCTTAACAGCAAACGTGTCAGCCGATTCAAAACCTCTGTTTATACACCATTTCGGTTGATGTATCCATTATTGTACAATTTTTTTCTTTTAGTTTTCGCTATATCTCAACATTAAATTGCTTAAAAACCGTCTATTTTGCATATCTTTCTGCATATCTGAGCGTTTTCGGCTATTCTTTTAGCCATTATCAATGGCGATTTTTATTTTTTATATTATTTTTAATTAAATGTGCTTTTTTTTATTTGTGTGTCTGAAGTTATAACAATGTTCTATTTTCCAAACACGGTCAGCATATTGTGGCCGTGTTCGTAGTTAATTTTATTGAGTGTTAGTTTTTCTTTATTTATTATTAGGGCTTCCATAAGTTTTAATTTTTACATGTGGAATAGGCTATTATACTTGTATTTTCTACGAGTAGGCTTTAGATAGAGTTTGGTAGGTTTTTGTGTGTGCGTGTTTAAATGAGTCCTAATTGAACTAAGGTTAGATAGATGTAACATGAGTCGTCTAAATAGGATCGTAGTAATAGGACCAATGTAATTTTATGAGTTTGGTTTGATCAGGATTCTTTAAGGGGCATTTGAACTGATACTATTGTTGGTTCTTTTGATTAGCTATTTTAAATTTTTAAATAGATAATTAAATAATTTAATTTTCTTGTTCAGTCGACTGGGGTTGCATATTTCCTTATCATATTTCTAAGAGAAAAGTCTTCTTCATAGTTGACATGAATTTGTTTTTGCAGAAGATGTTAATGCTATTATTTTTATCTGTATGTTCAGTATCGCTATTAGTTACTTTAGAAAGTCGGTCAGTTAAATGCCATGCGTGATACAGATACTGACTGGGCAGAAGATTATCCCGCAGTAGGTTGCCATTACTTTCTGCAGTAGACTAGTTGCCATCCAAGGCTATAGAACCCAATCTGTCCTGTTACTTTACTCAAAGCTAGAGGTGCAAGAGATGTATTTCATTATTAAGTAGTAATTAGAGTGGCATCTTTTTATTACTTCATAACAATAGAAAACTGATCCCCCACTTTATGACCAGTAGCAGCCTTAATCATGTTTCTCACTATTATATTCAGTCAGTCAGTTAAGTGCCATACATGATACACGCTTTGGGCGATCATGTCTCGAAAGTGACATGATTGACTGGGCAGAAGAGTATATCGCAGTAGTTTGCCATTGCTTTCTGCAGCAGACTGGTTGCAGCCAAGGCTATATGACCCAATTTGTTATTTGACTCATAGCTAGAGAGGGAAAAGATGTATTATATTATTAAGTAGTAATTAGTGAGGGATCAGTTTATTACTTCATAGCAATAGAAAACCGATCTCCTACTTTATGACCAGTAGAAGCCTTAATCATGATTCCAACTGTTGTATTCAGTCAGTCAGTTAAGTGCCATACGTGATACACGCTGTGATGCGATCATGTCTCGAAAGTGACATGACTGGCTGGGCAAAAGATTATCCCACAGACCGAAAATGTGAGTAACGACAGGTTTTGGAGAAAATGCAAACGAAGAGAAGACATACTTAGCATCAGGAAGAGACAGCTGAGGTTTCTGGGACACTAAATGAGGAAAGAGGGCTTGGAGAATATAATACTTACATGACGGATAAAGGGGAAAAGAAACAGGAGAAAGCCGCGCGAGATATACTTGATAGGCTTGAGAAAGCGGATGTCGGGGAAGGGTTTGAGAGAAATACCAAAAGAAAAATTTTTTACGAGCGACAAAAGATAGGGGTAAATGGAATTTCATGATCGCTTACGT
>JBBBDQ010001688.1:857500-885000 GCA_037127315.1 Ascarosepion bandense
TTTATGTATATATCTAGAGTTATAGGAATGTTTTTTTCTAAACACGGTCAGCACATTGTGGCCGTGTTTATAATTGATATTGTAACATCTTCTTCTTCTTCTATGTGCCCTGTCCCTTCAGGACGTAGGCGATCATGGTTCTCCATGTCTCCCTATGCCTTGTGGCTTTTAGTATGTTTGCTCTTGTTGCTCCTGGCAACCCTCGTTTCGTCATCCACCTGATCAAACCCTGCAAATATGTTATCCGCTGCCTTCCTCTGTCTCTCTTTTTTTCTATCTGACCAGTCAGTATCAGGTTCTCCAGGCTCTCCCTCCTCATTGCGTGTCCCAGGAACTTCAGTTGTCTTTTCCTGATGCTCAGTATCAATTTCCTTTTTGTTGCCATTTCCAACACCTCGTCGTTGCTTGCATGCTCAGTCCACGATATCCGTAGCATCCTTCTGTAGAACAACATTTCGGCCGCTTCCAGTTTTGTTCTCATTTTCGATTATATTGTTCAGCATTCACTGCCGTGTTGAAGAACTGACATCACGTAGCAGTCCAGCACTCTTTTCTTTGTTTCTATTGAGATTTTCCTGTGTGTTAGTATTTTGCTCATCTTCTGGAAACGCGTCCTTTGCCATGCCAATTCACCTTCGGATCTCCGTGTCGCACTTTCCATCTCCTGTTAGAACACTTCCTAGGTACTTAAATTTTTTTACTTGTATGACTTTGATATCTCCCACCTGTATTTGGCATTTTGGGTTGTATCTTTTGCTGATGACCATGCACTCAGTTTTCTTAAAGTTTATTTGTAGTCCCTTTTTGTCACTCTCCACTGCTACTTTCTGTATGAGGTCTTGTAGTTTCCTTTCCGTGTCCGCAATCAGCACTGTATCGTCCGCATACCTTATGTTGTTCAAGTTGTGGCCTCCAATAACAAATCCTGGTGTGTCATCTAGGGTCCTCAAAATATTCTCGCTGTATAGGTTGAACAAATCCGGTGAAAAGACAAATCCTTGTCTTACGCCTTTTTCTCTCTTTGTGTATCTACTGAGATCGTTACCTGTCCGTATGCAGGCCGTTTGCTGCCAGTAGAGATTCTTATTATTCTTGTGTCTTTCCCGAAAATATCGAGGCTGCCGAGCATCTCCATCAATTCTTTGTGTCGTATCTTGTCGAATGCTTTCGCGTAGTCAATGAAGCATAGGTACAAGTCTTTTTTCATTTGTAATGCCCTTTCAGAGAGCATCCTAATCATATATATGGCGTTCCTTCTTCCAGTGTCTTTGACGAACCCGCACTGTTCCTGCCCTATCTCTGGTCTGATTCTGCTTCTCGCTCTATTCATCAGGATTCTAACAATCAGTTTTGTAATGTGACTCTGATAGTTTTGTGTAGTTCGCACTCGTTTGCACCAGGTTTCTTCAGCAGTGCTATAAACATCGACTTGCATAGGTCGTCCGGTATTATTCCGCTGCTATAAATTTCGTTTATTATGTCGGTAATTTTTTCTATGCCATATTCTTCTAAGGCTGTCAGCAGCTCTATCACTATGCCGTCTGGGCCAGGTGATTTGCTTCTGTTCATTTTGGCCATTGCAGCTTCCACTTCAGATTTTAGTCTTTCCGGTCCATCCATCTCCTTGTGTATTCTCGGTTGTTCTCTCTTGTTGCAAAAAAGATCCTTTATATATTCTTCCCATCGCTGGAGTATTTCCTCTTTCTCTAATATGATTGTTCCTTCCTTGGATTTTCTGCATCCTGTTAAGGAGCAGGTTTTTGTCCTGTCAGTTCTCTTACCTCTTTATGCATCTGTGCTTTGTTGGTCCTGCTCAGTCTCTCTACTTCTGCGCATTTGTTGTTGAGTCATTCCTCTTTGGCTTGTCTGCATTTGTTCCTTATCTCCCTGTGAAGTTTCTTGTACTCTGCTCCGTGTCTTGGCGTTATTTTTTGTCTCCTTTGCATCATGTGGATGATCTCTTCGGTCATCCACTCGTTTTTTCTTCTGCGTCTGATTTCCTTTGGGGCTATGTTGTTCGCTGAGGTCACCATCGCTTCTTTTAGTGAATCCCATTTTGAGTGCCCTTTTCCAATTTGTTCTTCATATTTCTTTCTCACGCTGTTATTGGATTCTTTCTGCAGGTTGAGGTCGTCCTCTAGCGTGTCGTATTGCAGCCTTGGTGATGTGCTGGGCTTCTTCAGTCTTCGGAGTTTCATTTTTAGTTCGCAGATGACTGGGACGTGGTCACTTCCGCAGTCAGCACCTGGGTATGTTTTGCATTGGACCACTGCGTTCCTCAATCTGTTGTTTATAGTTATGCAGTCTAATTTGGTTCTTCGTGTTGACTCGGCGATAATACAAATATAATGCCATCATCCCCATGCAAAAAACAGATTAAATTAATCGAAGCATTATTAATAAAAAAGAAAAGACCAACACTTAATAATATCAACTATAAAAACGGCCACAAAATGATAAAAGTGTTTGAAAAATTGTACACTCACAAGATATATTGAAAGCAAGAGGGACAGAGCAAAGTAAGGCATAACCTATCTAACGAGCTTGTGTAAATGGTTGGCAGAACAGGTATTAGGAGAGATAGAAAAAAGACAAAGTTTACGAAGAGAATTTGACACTCACAAGACATAATGAAGGCAAGATGGACAGAGGAAAGCAGCAAATAACCTATCTAATGAGCTTGTCTAAATGGTTGGACGAACAGGGATTGGGAGAGATAGAGAAAAGACAAAATTTACGAAGAGAATTTGACACTCACAGGACATATTGAAGGCAAGATGGACAGAGGAAAGCAGCACATAACCTATCTAACGAGCTTGTGTAAATGGTTGGCAGAACAGGGATTAGGAGAGATAGAAAAAAGACAAAGTTTACGAAGAGAATTTGACACTCACAAGACATAATGAAGGCAAGATGGACAGAGGAAAGCAGCACAAAACCGATCTAAATAGCTTGTGTAAATGGTTAGTAGAACAGGGATTAGAAGAGACAAAGAAAAGACAAAATTTACTAAGAGAATTTGACACTCTCAGGACATATTGAAGGCAAGAGGGACAGAGGTAAGCAGCACAAAACCGATCTAAATAGCTTGTGTAAATGGTTAGTAGAACAGGGATTAGAAGAGACAAAGAAAAGACAAAATTTACTAAGAGAATTTGACACTCACAGGACATATTGAAGGCAAGAGGGACAGAGGAAAGCAGCAAATAACCTATCTAATGAGCTTGTGTCAATGGTTAGCAGAATAGAGATTATGAAATAAAAAGAGCAACTAAATTTATTCAGTGCTCCAAAGGAGAAAAGTTGTGGAAATTCATGATCTCCCACATCCTAAGGATAAAAGAAGAAAAAAGAAGAAGAAAAAGAAGAAGAGGAAATCTTTAATTGAATTTTACATATTATAGTATAGTGTAGTGGGGATATCGCTGTTCTCTATCTAAGACACACCTGGGTATTATTTCACTTGTCTCGAGCATGTTACGATCGGAAAAAAATCCCGTAAATATTAATTCTCCAAGTCAGCCCATGAAATATATATATATATATATATATATATATATAGAGAGAGAGAGAGAGAGAGAGAGAGCCAGAGAGAGAGAGACGGTGAGAGACAGGCTGAAAGAGACAGACAGGGAGAATGTGGGCAAGGATTTGCTCACAATGTAAGATATAAAGATTTACACATACATATAACATTAACACAGATACGCACTCACACACACACACACACACTCAGGCCTTTGTAAGAAATCTTTCGCTTATACGTAAAAACAAAATCGTTTATACATATTCATATGACCGCATCAACATATACAGGCGTATGTACACACACACACACACACACACACACACACACACACACACACACAGATATATATATATATATATATATATATATATATATATATATATATATATTGCGTGCACGCATATACGAACGTAAGCAAATCTCCCAAACAGCTGTCATTTTCAGGTAAACAAATGAAAATTATGTTTTTCTTTTCCAAAGCGGGAAGATTTATTTATTCATTAACTACTATGAAATCAAATATGAGTATTTGCAAGACAAACAAGGAAGATTCGCTTTATTCATACGACTAACAACAGAGAAAATAGTCAATAAGGCTTTCAGTCTTCTTTCTCAAAGCCAACCAAAAATTAAAAACCAAGGAAACTTTCCTTTGAGAACAGTCTGGCATCGTTCGACAAGATAAGGAATCATACCATCTTTCATGACTAACAACAGGCAAAACGTTCCATTAAGAATTCAAAGACTTGCCTCTATATTTTCTATAAATATGCCCATGGTATTTGTTCTAAAAAGCTCTCTTCGTTGCTACCTCGACTTCATAAAGTACGAGATTGACTCATCATTTTTTTTTTTGTTGAAGTTAATAAACATAACGGCAAGTTCTATTCTGATAGTTTCTTCTTTCGTGTAAATTACAATCTTCAAAAATCGAATGCCACATCAATCGCGACTTTTTGCTTGTTTTGAAACCGGTTCTTTTATTGTCCTTTCTCCTCAATAACAGTTTCTTGTTTTCTTTCACTCTTAGTAATTCCTTGCGTCTCGGTGGCTTTATATCCTTACTTAGGATAAAATAATTTATAACCATCCTTGCGCATAACCTGCCAATAATACGGATCCTTGATGAAATTTGTATCATTTCATCCCAATCAAAGCGAACCCGACACTAGTGCGCGGGTGGTTACAGTCATAGAAAAGACTGGGTAAAATGGGTAGTAAAGAAAGAATAAAAGATGAACGGGGTTCAAGAAGATAAAAGATGACAACTGACATTGCATTTAAATTTTTGGAGATCGTAGCTATCAGGGAAGCACATAAACGGAAGGGAGTTTCACGGACAGGAAGTGCTAGAAGAGAAACTGTTGGAGTATAAGTAGCGTTTAAATTTAACTATTTAAACAGTAAAAGAGTGGGACCTAGATGCCAATCTAGTAGTACGTTTACATTCACGTGGTTAAGGCACCAGGGGAAAAAGCTCGGTAGGGCAGTTACCACGAAGATATTTGTAGAAAAACAGAGGAAAGCCACGTGATTGAAGTCGAGATGATAAGTTGGGACCGATTACATTGTAGACTCTTCTTTGGCTTTTGTCAAGAACCTCAAGATGAATATCAGGAGCACCCGACCAGATATGGCAACAGTATTCAATGCGCTGACGAATGGTAGATTCATAACTGTGGAACATGGATTTGGGCGAGAAAAACTTTCTGGCCCGACACAGTGACTAAACCTTCCTAGCAGTAGATGCAGCTAGAGATCTGATATGTTCGTTTCACTTCAGGTCGCTTGGAAAAAAAATGAGACCAAAGAGGCGCAGCTTGTTGTCCTTAAGGTGACTTGCATCAGCCATATTGATGGCTGGCAAGAAAGTTTCTCTATGGTGGTCAAAGAAGAGCAATTTTCTTTTGAACGCATTAAAATTTACAAACCATTTCCTACCTTAGTTAACCACTGATTGGAGGTCCGTTTTAAGAGCAGCAACCATTTTGTTTATTTTGTCAGCCTTGGCAGATCTCCTATTGAGACGGGAGTAAATGAAGGTGTCATCTGCATAGATGCCGACTTGGAAACTGATGACACCGGGAAGATCCTTCATGAAGACCAGAAACAGCGTAGGACCAAGGATATAGCCTTGAGGGACACCCGAGTTCAAAGGATCTGGAAGCTTGTCCGTTCAAAACAACCGTTATTTCACAATTCAATAAGAATAACTAGATTAAATCAAACAATCGTCAGGAAATACCGCTGCTCTGGAGCATGCGCCGAAGGCCAGCATGCCAAAACCTGTCAAACTATTTCGAGATATTTAGAGTAACAGCTAGAACTTGGTCATTATATTGTATACATATTCAGTGATGGCAGTTAGGACATCAGCAGTAGATTTGGCGAAGTGGAATCCATATTGTTTTTTGGTTTTTTTGGGGGTTTTTTTTTTGTTTTTTAGAGTGGGTCGTGAGAGGTGAGATGCTTAACTACTTCAGTATTGAATATAACTGCGAATGCTTTGGCGAAAAGTGCTAAGAGGCTAATAGAGTGATAGAGGTTTCACCAGAATTATCAGACAGGATCTACAGATGATGACTTCCAACAAGTAGGAAAGCAGAAAGAAGAAAGTTGATAGTTGTAGAGTTCAAAGAGGACATGAGCCAGCTCAGTAACACATTTCTTTAGGACGATGTCTGGAATTTCTTCACCTCAACTTAGCTAATGGGAGTTTAATTTAGAAATTATGTCCGCGACCAGAGACCATGCCATGCCTATATCACTCAGTTAAGCATCTCTTCTAAATGGAAAAACTGGTGTGGGTGCTCCAGACGAGCCAAGTGTTGATTTGGAAGAGAATTTGCGAGCAAAGCATTCAACCTTCTCGGCTGTAGATGTCAGGACTTCAAATTGATTGAATAGAGGGATTAAGGGTTTGTTGTTGTTTATTTGCTTCATTTAGGAGACGACTGAACCAGACAAGAGACAAAGAGAAAAAAGGAAATCACGAATAAACAAAGTCTACAATTATATGAGATTCGAGTGGGAAATTTTAGCTGTTGTCATGTTTACCTTTGGTGCTGTTAGATTCTGAATCTTTTTTGTTTGTTTGTTTGTTTGTTTTTTTGTTTTAGCAACGATTTTCGCTCTAATAGATCCACGCTAATATTGGAGATCCACCCACTTTTTAAATATCTTCTTTGGGGGATTATCGTTAAACACAACGTTTTTACTCTTTTTCGTGAGGGTCTCATGGAAGTAATTTGACACTAGCATATGACATGACTCTAAAAAAGAAGAGAAAAAGTGGAACTCGTGTGTTTTAAGCCATTTGATAGCTCCAGGAAATCTATGTTTACGAATACCTCGAACACACACACACACACACACACACACACACACACACACATATATATATATATATATATATATATATATATATATATAGTAATGAGCAAAAGTATTAGGACAAGAGCTATTTGAGGCGTATTGACAGAAAATAAACAATTTCATTAAATTAATTTTATTTGATTTACTCAACAAAATCTTTAACAAGAAAAACATACTTGTTACAAAATAAATTTAATATTTAGTATAATAGCCTTTTGCTTTGATCACAGCCTTCATTCTGTCAGGCCTTGACATCACAAGCTTCTTCAATGTATCTAATGGTATCTCCTGCCAAACAGCTTGTATTTGTTGCCAAAACGTGTCTTACGAAGTAACATTAGATTTATCAATTTTTTTTATCCAAAATATCCCATAGATGTTCAACAGAGTAGTTTCAAAATAACTTGTTTGATAGAAAGTCGTAAAAATTAAATATAAGTTCTTTTTAATGCATTTCTTTTACACCTCGTTTTAAATAATCAATATTTATTAGCAATTTACTTGGCTTCTCACCCTGTATTTGAATTTCAGTGAGGTTTTTAGAAAAATCACCCCTGTTCTAATACTCTTGCACACTACCGGTAATGTGCAAAAGTGTTGAGACAGGGGTTATTTTAAACTTTATTTTGATGCCTCATAAAAGATCAAATAGTTTTTGTCTAATAATACTTTTGCACAGTACTATATATATATATATATATATATATATATATATATATATATATATATATTTGAAAAGAATGGACGTCATAATTATTCCACAAACCCGAGGAACCTTTCGACCAACACTTATCAAGGGGTTCGTTGGCTTAAATTATAAAGGGTCATAGACAAGGACAAGACGAAAAGGGAATGCTCACAATACTGGGAGAAGATGGAACTCGTTTAAAAGTAAACTTTAATGAAAAAACCATTAAAATGTAAGAGGGTGTATACATATAATTCCACAAGAGTGAAATAAGAGAAAAATGTTACACTCACAAACTCACCAGTAAATGCAAGGAGCGAAGGAACTACTCTTTCTACCTGCACAGGCTCGGCTGCTGGATTTTTAGACAAATAGCCTCCAAAACACGAAAATGATAAGCCGATCGAGCACTGTGCAGAAGAGGAAACTAATTGTCCTCATACGAGGAGGCACATGCTTGATTGTCCAGCAGGTGTTGGCCAATTGCTGAATCCAGAACTGCTTGGGTTGTTCTTATACTTCTTAGAGGACTGCCAGAACGTAATTCGCGGGGACGTGTTGCGCAACCTGTGTCTCCAACCTCAGATTGGTTCGTCCTATATATGCCGCATCGAAACAGCATTGAAATTTATAAACAACAGAGCTTTTCTGAAAATAGGACAACCGATCCTTAACAAAGGATGGAAACACAGGCCTTGTCTTAAAAACAACACGCAACTGCACTGAAAAATAACCCGACGAAACACATGCCGAAACTTTGTCAGTAACAATCAGACATTTCCTTCCTTTTATTTCACTCTTACACCCCCCTTACATTTATAGATAGAAGGAAAAAGAGACAGAGGAAAGCAGCGGATAACATATTTACAGGGCCTGATCAGGTGGATGACGGAACGGGGGTTTCGAGGTATAATAGGAGCAAACATACTAAGAGCCACAAGGGATAGGGAGATATGGAGAACCATGATCGCCTACGTCCTGAAGGGACAGGGCACATAGAAGAAGAATTTTATCCTTATGCTTTGACAGTAACGCGATGTCCGGTCACGTGCGTCACATGATCGCTTTTAACGAACGCTTCTTTTTAAAAACACAAAATATATTATGTTGCAGTCAAAACATGAGGATAAAATAACAACATTGCAAAAATAACATTCTTGAAAATGGCCAGTGAAGTGGCTGAAATCGCTTGAAAAGTAAAAAATTATGGAACATTTTTATATTCATTATCTCCAGCAAAAAGGAAACATGTAAGAATACTTGAAAACTTAAATCAAAAATTAATAAAATCTTCCTTGTCGGTCGTTTTTAACGAAACATGTAAAATAGATATAGATATATGATAAAATATTGTTTTAAGGCATGTTCTCAGAACGACAAACCGGGGTGTCGATTTCAAATTCCAGCTGAATCCCTTGCATTTACTTACGCACAATTACCCTTAGAAAAGTTATTAATCCGTCTCTTCCTTCCATTTATGGATTAAATTAGTATGACAGATTGGGTTCTATAGCCTTGGCTAGTAACCAGTCTACTTCAGAAAGCAATGGCAACCTACTGCGGGATAATCTTCTGCCCAGTCCATCCTGTCTCTTTCGAGACATGATCGACCAAAGCGTGTGTCAAGTATGGCAATTAACTGACTGGCTCAAACACAAGAAAATGAAGTAATAAAAGCCAACAATAAAACAGTGAATAATAGATAAAAAGTTAACTAACAGTACTAAAAATGTCAAAGATCTGTATTCGGATCCAATATTTTTCCACTCATAACCCCAAGAATAATTCTAAACAGTTAACGCCCACCAAAATAACCGTTAAAATAATACAAAATAACCAAATAACCAAAATAACCGTTAAAATAATACAAAATAACCAAATAACCAAAATAACCGTTAAAATAATACAATAGACTTTTTTTAATTTTTTTTTATAATCGTGTGGCCTCAAGCAAGGCATTTTACTGCCACTTTTGTGCAGGGGGTTACATAGGAAGAATGTTATGTGAAAAAGTGACAGGTTACAGGGAGTGTCAGGAAGAGAGTATGAGAAGGAAGAGAATACTGATGAGAGTGGGGTGGACGGAGAAAAAAGCACGAGAGAGAGGATGTAAGTTAGGGAGACAGGAGATGACTATTGACTTTACGTTTGAATTCTTGGAGATTGTAGCTGTCGGAAAAGCAAGTTAGCCGAAGGGAATTACACAGGCGGGAAATGCGAGAAAATTAGCTGATGGAGTAGAATTTGCGTTTACAATTTATCGGTTTCACAGTATAAGGATGGGACCTAGTTACTAATCTTGTGGCTAGAGTAAATTCATATATAGGGGGCACCAGTGAGCTAAGTTCATCAGAGCAGAAGCCGTGAAAGTATTTGTAGAAGAGACACAGGGACTAACCAAAATTCATGACTGACTTGTATATATAAATAGTTGAGTAAAACCCAATGCATATGGCCTGATGATTGTGTTTAAAATGAAACAGACTGTCTCGTCTGGGTGTGGACTTCAATGTCCATTTTAATATATATACAGGGTGTCCATAAAGTTCGTGCGCACTAGAATAACTTTATTTGTATTTGTGATAGAAATAATAATAATTTTATCCTGAAGTTGCTAAGTCCCAGTAATTGTACGAGGAGCTGCTTGTCTGTCTCCACCCGAATTATTCATACAAGAGCCTCACCCTGTGACAGACCAATTTCCATGAACTGAAATTAATATTAAATGCAAATTTTATTGAAACCTTTTATTGACATACAATAATTGTCACTAGAATATTATATCAGAAACGATATTATATCAGAAACGGTATAACGAATGGTTTTTAATATAGGTAAAATAAGAATAAATCTTGCCAGTTGAACAAAATTAAAAATAAAATATTCCTAATTACGCATTACTTCTCCATCACCTCGAAAAAAATTATTTTCATTTTCGACTTTTTTTTATTTTTCAAAGTTTTAACAAATTTAATAAAACCCAATTATTTCATTTATAAATTTCATACTTTGAAATCTTCAAAGCAAAGAAATTTTCAAAAACGTTTTTAATACGAGATTTAACTTTTGGATATTGAATTTTAAACTTCAATTTAATTTAATAAATTAATTTTAAAACAATTCTGATCAAATACTCTACTCTTGGAGTTGATCTTACAAAAAATTAAACTAAGTAAATATTTATTGAAGAAATATGCAACAGTTATTAAAGCCAAGGTAAAAATGAAATAATTTTTAGGAGCATTCTGTTATTGTTTTGTTTGTTGCGTTCCATCAACTTCCTAGAATAATTCATACAACCTCATATCTAAACTTATGTGTGTGTGTGTGTGTGTGTGTGTGTGTGTGTGTGTGTGTGTGTGTGTGTGTGTGTGTCCTATAGACTCCGAAACGGCTGAACCGATTTTCTTGAAAGTTTACACAGTTGTACTGTTCTTAGCTAGGTTTTGTCGAAAATCGATAATCGAAAAAATCGGGCTATAGAAGGAGTGATCCGATTTTAATCAAATTTGATACACTCATAGACAAAGACAAGAAACGATATTCAGAAGTTTCAAGGTTGCAGTTCTTACAATAGTGCAGAAAATCGATAATATATATATATAAGGCAAGATGTTTGTGTGTGTGTGCCTGTTTATCTGTCTGTGTGTCATTTATACAAATCCACAATTTTTATCCGATTCTCGCCAAATTTTTCACAAATATTCTTTAGGCTGAGTCAGAGCTCCAGGACCATGGATTAGTTTTAAAGCTTTCATTACAGCCGGGCAACGCCGGGCTATACTGCTAGTATGCGATAATTTGAACAATGTAAATACAAAGCGACACATCAGAATGTAGGCTTATGTCATAAATAAGTCAACAATGTCTTGCAGCCATTTGTAACATGAAGTTCTTTTCCTGATAAACAAATCCACAAATAAGTACATCCATTACAAATGTTTTTAATAAAAGTTAATTTCATACGTAAGTCAAACCCACTTTTCCTCACACGTTTTAGACCAGCATATGCTGATTATAATTATTTTTGTCTGGTTTCAGTGGCCCGGCGCAACTTCTATGTTTTCTATCTGACATACTACGAAAACCGCCTCGTCAGTGATACTTCAGCAATTTTGCTCACAAAACTCAATTCTTCATTTCAAAAAATATTTCTTTATGGCAACCAACGACATAACAGAACTCATGATGACTATCTTCAGCATCAAGAGATGCACTTATTAATTTTATTAGAATACATTATTACAAATGACGGAGAAAATGGTATAAAATGGTATAGCCCTGCGTTGCTCGGGTGTAATGAAAGCTTAAAACTAATCCATGGTCCTGGAGCTCAGACTTTTTGGACGTTGGCACGAAATACTAAAAAGCAATAGTTGTTTCCAGTTAAAGCGAAACCGTAGACTGAAAGAAAAATGAATGGATATAAGTCAAATTTTGATTTCCTGGTATCGATATCAAATAAGTTTTTTTTTCGTCGTAAACTGAATTTTGAAGGCTAAATAAATCCTCTGAGTAAATGGTATTATGGCTGAAACTAAGAACTAAAATTATACCTACTTAGAGCCAAACCCGAAGTAATAACTAAAATAAAAGGGCTGAAAAACTGATTTTGATCAGACCCGGTTTCTTGCCTTATATATATATATATTATCAATTTTCTGCACTATTGTAAGAACTGCAACCTTGAAACCTCTGAATATTGTTTACTTATGTCTTTTTCTATGAGTGTATCAAATTTGATTAAAATCAGACCACTCCTTCTATAACCCGATTTTTTCGATTATCGATTTTCGATATTTGTCGGGGGTACCTCGACACAAAAACTAGCTAAGAACACTCGCAGACGCTTATAGTACAACTGTGTAAATTTTCAAGGAAATCGGTTCAGCCGTTTCGGAGTCTATAGGTAACGGATACAACACACACACACAGACAAAGTTCCATGTATAAATAAGTTTAGATAGATAACCTAGGGTCTATCTGTTCTAATGTTGTCAATACGTTCAACATTTATGTCTGAAAAAGAAAAACGATTTTACATAGTTCTTTTTAACACTATTTACAGTATTCGGACTATTGTCCTCATCTTTGTTGCCATTTGTACGACGTTTAATAATAGATCATTCTATTTGTCTATATTTCTGAGATGAGGTAGTATTTACAGTATTTACACTATTCTGACTATTGTCCTCATCTTTGTTGCCATTTGTACGACGTTTCGGCCGGTGTACGCTCCGGTTTTCTTCAGGTGCAAGGAATTTCGAACCGAACTCTTTATTATGATCACTGGGTATATCATTCTCATTTCATGTGCGATGCCACTTCTATTCCTTGAGGACACATGGCCCAGTGGATTTGGACGTTGGTTAGTTCCAGTAACTTGACCCAAAAAGTTGTGAGTTCAATATCAGTCTGCAGCAGTCGTGAACAAATAACTTAGAGAGTTGAGTTAAAGGGAAATATCTACATGGTATCTCACAGAGAATGAGTTGGTGTACCCCAGGGATTTTAATAAAAGGTTCTGTTCGAAATTTCTAGTACCTGAAGAAGGCCGAAGCGTAAAACTGCCGAAACATCGTAATAATAGCAATAAAGATTAGAACAATAGTCTGAATAATGTAAATAATGTAAATGCTACCTCGTCTATATAGCAATGCTACTTCGTCAAAGTCGATAAATCGAACTTTTTCATATCCAATGGAAATTTTTGTGAACTCGAATAACTTCTCATCTCTCATCAGAGATTTCGGATTTTTTTCATAAATTTTTGTTTGCAACAGTCACTGATGTATTAAACAACAGTGGCAATTCGAAGTGCAAGTTCAGGGGCGCGTCAGTTAGTGATTCCGAAAAATGTAATCTAAAAAATGATGGGTATTCTTTCGATCCATTTTTATGTTCCTGATCCTTCGATTCTAGTTGCACAATTGAAGATCTTTTTATCCCGTGAGGTAATTTTCTGGTCAGGGTTGAACTAGAAGAATTGCATGAAATTCTTGCACTGTTTGTTCGGATTCCCACTCTTCATTGCATTCAAATGAAATTGTGAATTTTGAATGAATCCCTAAATTTCATTCCACTTGGATAGCAGTGAAAAAACGTTTCTTAATTGACGAATAAACTCTGTTCTACAAGAGATACAGAATTCATGACTAAAATATTCTTCAGATTCTTTAACTTCATTATAGGAATCGCAAGCAAACGTTATTTTTTTAGAGAGGGTCTGAAACGTTTGTTATACAAACCGTTTCTCAAGCCAATTACTTTTGCAATTTCACGCTCTGCCAACATAGCAGAGTCATAACCATTTTTGCGATAGTCTTAAAGAAAACTGTATACATTGCATAGATCCCAGCAATCTAGAATGTCGATTGTTACATCAGAAAACTGCACAATTGATTTCCTGTTTTTGCCTGAAAGGCAACATTGCACCAAACGTTGATATTAAGCCCAAAGTTTCAATTGGAAAGCCACTCAATCAACAACCTTGTTTCAGTTGCTGTTGCGTCGTTGAAAAGAATTCAGTTTTAAAAAAAAATATCATCTCATTCAAACTCAAGAAATTCACCAATATTGCGCAAAATAGTTGGGGGTGGGGTTATGTGTATGTTACATTTTACAATAAAACCTTTCAACGAAAAAAGGAAAGACTTACTCTTAAATTAAATTTAAAATAAATGAAAATTTATTAAAATACGAAAAACTATTTTCGCTTTAAATTGTACAAAAATACAAAATAGTTTGGCCTTTCCAAAATTTCACATATATGCCTCGAAATTTTGCCACAATGCAAAACTTTTGTGTAATTTCGACTAAGTTGGAATAAGTGAAATTTGAGTGTTTTCGAAAAAAGTAACCACCAAAAATGGTCGGCCTTCTTTAGCTTCCTGAACTCCCATTCTTGTCGCAGATCTTGATCTTGTGAGTCGGTTCTTCAAGTTCAACGTCATCCAATTTTTGTTTTTTATAAAATCGCTTGAAATGGTTGTTCAGATTCGCATACCACATGGCATTCAAAAGAGACTGAATTTTTAATGAATTACAACTGATTTCATTCAACAAGGGTAACTTTGCAAACGCAATCATTAACTGAAAATAAACTTTCATCAACAAAAGAGATAAAAAAAAATCCGAACGAAAATATTCTTCAGCTGTTTGAACCTCATCACAGGATTTGTAATTAAATAAACGTTTTTTGTTTCTTTTGAAACGCGTTTGTGGTTCAGTCATTTCCTAAATTCCATTCTCTTCTGCGATTTTACGCGTTGTCGACACATCAGAAGCAGAAGAATTTTCGCGATAGACTTGAAGAAAACTGCAGGATAGATAAACTTCAATAATAATAACGTCGATTGCAACATCAACAGAATGCAACAATTAACTCACCTGAAAGATTGTCCTAAATTATGATGCTATGCACAAAGTGCTTAGGCGTAATCCGGTTCAACATTGACGTTACTTCCATCACTGTTGCGACATTTCTCTTTTCGCAAAGACTTTTACTCGTAGCTCGATGAGAGCATTTCTAATGTTCTTTAGGTAACAGCATAAAGGCATAAGAGTAATGATTCATCATTCTTATTTTGTATCCTACCACGTTTCAACAGAATTATGAAGATTCTTTTCCAACGAATGGTCAAGGCAGAAAATAATCTAGATAAATTATTAACTATTCTAAAGAATATAACAAAAACTAATAATTATTTTTACACTATCCGGCCAAACAAGATACAAAATATGTGTATTACATGAAAGAAGTATTTTTTTTTTCATTCAACTCAAATAATCTTGACTGAACAACTTGGGACTTGACTCCCAAAACGTCCCAATGAAAAATTACGTCGGATAGTTTTCTCAAAGACTATTAGAAACTACATATTTTATGTTAACATAAATTAATTTAAAAGAAACCAACATTTAAACGTATTTAAAAATACTGCTATAAAGTAGGAAAAATAACAAAGGAGCTTTTTTCTAACTTTGCCCTTCGTGTGTGGCTGTTTTTGTATAGAAATTAAAGTTAAGAATTAAAAAGGAAAAACAACTGAAGTTTGACAAATTTATATAAGGATATGAAAACATTTCAAGGTTTTGAAATGCTTTGTATTTTATGAAAGTTATTTTTAATGATTGTAGAGAAAATGAAAGTAAAACTTTCTGAGAATTCTTATTAATTCTCCAAACTCTCCACCCCATAATATGTCAATAAATTAATGAAATATTATATAAATTATTGTTAAAAACAACAATTCGTGGTTAGAGGATGTCAAGTCGGTTTCTATTGATTGAAGAAAATACTGTTTTTTCTTTGTGTATTTTTTGTTTGTTTTCTTTTTCTATCAACAAAATATCGATTCACCAAGACGCATGGCAATAGAACAAAAACTGAATTCCTGATTTTAAAATCTTCCAAAATGAAAAGTAATCAACGAAGAAATTTTATCGAAGAAAATCGGTTCATTTAGGGATTAATCAATTGACATCAAAAGAAAAATATTTTGGCAATAAAATAGGAAATATATATATATATATCTTCAGCGGTGGACCAATTTTGCAGGGTATAATGGAAGTGATATTCTCGAGAAATACCAAAAACACTTTCTGTAAAATATTTTTTTTAATAATCGTGTGGCCCCAAGCAAGGCATTTTACTGCCACTGTTGTGCAGGGGGTTACATAGGAGGAATATTATGTGAAAAGTGACAGGTTACAGGGGGTTACAGGGAGTGTCAGGAAGAGAATACTGATGAGAGTGGGGGGACGGAGAAAAAGCATAAGAGAGAGGATGTAAGTTTGTGAGACAGAAGATGACTATTGACTTTACATGTAAGTTCTTGAAGATTGTAGCTGTTAGGAAAGCAAGTAAGCGGAAGGGAATTCCACGAGCGGGAAGTGCGAGAAAGGAAGCTGATGGAGTAGAATTTGCGTTTACATTTTATTGGTTTCACATTAAAAGGGTGGGACCTAGTTGCTAATCTTGTGGCTCGAGGAAATTCATATATAAGGGCCACCAGTGAGCTAAGTTCATCGGAGCAGAAACCGTGAAAGTAGATATGGCAGCAATATTCAAGAATTGAAGAAAATTCAGAGTTCTTCTACATGAAAGGGTAGAAATTTCTTACTGTAATAAGGGTATTCTCTTACTTAATGAGAGGGTAGTTGGAATAAGTAGTTGTAAGAAGGAATATTTTTTGGTACAGAGGTTATGCGTTTTGATGCAAGTTGTTGGTCGTTCTACGGTGCGTTAGGCAAAGAAATTTCGTCATCTTTAATTTTTGCCTCAGAACTTCAGCTACAGATATTTATTATTATTATTATTATTATTATTATTATTATTATTGTGTCATTTTTCATTATAATTATATTTCTGCTATGGCTGCACTACCTACCAAGTCTGCAGGAAGATCCAAGGCAGGTCGTGGTGTGTTGTTATGGCTCCATTTCACGTTTTTTTCATATCTCCCTAACATCCCTAGGGTTACATAGACAAAGTTCTCCTTAGTGTATGGGCTGTACTTAACAAGACACTTGTTTGTATATCTCTTAAGCTGGGCTTTTCAGGGATTCTTTCAATGTGTTGTTTTGTTCCGTTTTTTATCATTCCAAGTGCACCTACTATCACTGATATGGTACTTGTTTTCAATTTCCACATTTTTTTCTATTTCAATTTCCAGGTCTTTATATTTTGACAGTCCTTGGTTGCTATGTTACAATCCGCTGGACAAGCCATATCAATTAATAAGCAAGTTTTTTCATTTTAGTTTTTAAGAATAATGTCCGGCATATTTGCTTCAATTTTTCTATCTGTGTAGATGGTGTAATCACATAGAATGGTGACATCTTCTATTTCTGTAACCGGTGCTGGGTGATGTTCATACCCGTGTTTGTTTACATATTTTCCATAGTGTTTGCACATTGTCCAATGTAAATATTGCCCCACTCTATCGTGACGATTTTTATATTCATTTGGGGCAAGTACAGAACATCCTGAGATTATTATTATTACTATTATAATTTTTATTGTTGTTGTTGTTGTTGTTGTTTTACGTTATATAGCGTAAGGTATTCTATTTTTAGCGTTGCTGAAAATAAAACCTCTAGCTTGTGACTATGAGTGGATTTCAGCTAAGATACTAATATATTTAAAGTAATAATATACATTCTACATTTTATTTTAACACCATCAACAAATAATATGTTAATAAAACTATTTATTAAATGACCTTAAATAGCATTAAATCATTAGACGAAGTCAGTGTTTTTACTAAAACATATATATGAAAATTCATACGAAACATTGGATATACGCTTTTGTCTGTGATGTTCTGAATTGGGTCATTGGGCAGTTTCGGGTCTTTTAAACATCATATTCTCACCAAGTCGACCCCATCAGAGCTGATCACTCACTGATGCGCCCTCTATTTTGAAATAAACAGCCCGCAGAAACTGACTTATATAGGCAACCCATACCCCTCTGTCACGCATTTGATTGGAAGTTGACCAACAGCCAATCGCGATGGTGTGAGCTTCTTTTTTAAGTTGATTACGGGGGATTTTTACTTTTTCTTTAGTGTGGATACTCGTCGGATACCTGAAAAGTAATTTTGTGTTTTCCGATTTTTTTTTTTTTTGTGTTTTCTCTTTTACGTTTTTCAAGTTTAAACCCCAACTGATAATTACTGTTAGAAAAAAAAAACTTAAAATAATATGAAACTTACATTTTTTATGATTAAAATAGAAATTGCGACATATGCAGCGTGTTGAAACCAAAATAAATATATCGTTTAAAACATGTAAGCTTAAAAAAATCGATTAAATCTATCTATTAAGGTGGTACATATAACGTTTAAAATTAAGAAATAAATTAAATTGCAATTTTGATCGTCAAAAATAAAGAAAAAGAAAGAAAAAAAGGAAACAAATATACTCTGGTTGTTTTGTAAGCATAGCTTAGATGTGGCACAAGGCCGAATGTAAGAGTCACTCAGTGAGGATGAGCTCACTTTTCAGTCGTAAATTCATCTAGCGTGGCAAGCATGCTAACATTATTTCTTCCTCTTCATGTGTCGTGTCCTTTCAGGACGTAGGCGATCATGGACCACTTGGCTCTGTCTCTTGCCACTCTCAATAATTTTTCTCTTGGTATCTCTTCCAAGCCCCGCTCCGCCAACCATTTGCTCAGACCCAACAAGTACGTCTCGCGCTGCTTTCCCCTGTCTCCTTCCATTTATCCGACCTATGAGTATTAAGTTCTCCAGGCCCTCCTTCCTCGTTACGAGTCCCAGGTACCTCATTTGTCTTCCTGATATTTAGTGTCAGTTTTCTTCCTTTGCATCCTTTTCAACGCCTCATCGTTGCACACGTGCTCTGTCCATGATATCCTCAGCATCCTTCTGTAAAACCACATTTCTGCTGCCTCAAACCTATCTTTCATTTTTGATGAGATTGTCCAGCATTCACTTCTATACAGAAGGACATATCACATAGCAATCCAGCAATCTTTTAGTTGTTTCTATTGAGAATTTCCTGTCTTTCAGTACTCTGTTTAGCTTCAGAAATGCGTCTTTGGCTATGCCAATGCGTCTTTGGATCTCCACATCGCACTTTCCATCCTCTGTCAAATATAATTCCCAGGTATTTTAATTTTTTTACACCACCCCGAAACGCCCAACACGATAGTTACTATAATTATTTAAGGCTGACAATTTAATGTAGATCGGTAAATATTGACAGAAGTGGCCGAGGTCCTGCTAAAGTCCTGCATCCCAGAGCTCTAACCGGTTTGAGTGCCCACTTTCAGACAGGACGCCCGTGGGTAGCTAGCGCAGGTCCTGTTAAGATTTACCGTAAATGTTCTGCCATACCGTAAATGTTCTGTAAACAACATTAATTAAAGTATATTAATTGTTCTCTTTTACTATTAATAATTAATAATTATATAATTATTTTTAATCTTTTATTGTACCGAATAAGATCTACTATGAAGAGGAAACTACCATCCGTTAAATAACATTTATGACATTATATTACTATATATTTTACTCGTAGAAACCGTGTAAATTAAACGGACTTACTAATATTTTTTTAATGTTGTGCTCTGTACTTTCAAGCCCATTCCTAGATAGTTGTAAGAAAAGTGACATAGTCTTTCTTAGATATACTGAAATGTTCACAACGAATCTTTAAGTTACGAAACATAAATTAAATACACGCTACAAACAACAGCCTTTATTGAAGATGACCCCCACCAATTTCTCGCTATGATTTTTATTTCGAAAGGTCACTTACAGTTCAATAACAACTTTGTCCTTAATATATCGTTAGGTCACTACAAATAACTGCCTTCGTTTAAGAATTCAGGTGCCTCCACTAAATCGCTGAAAAAATAGCATAGAATAAAGAAAAAAGGGGCCCAAATTAAGAAAAACGAACGTTTTTCCGTCAAATGTTTATGTTATTACTAACAGCAAAGATCAAATTATTTTATAGATATTTTTTCCTATCCAATACGAACAAAATGTTCGTAAAAATCTTTCTTTTTTTTTTGGGGGGGGGGTGAGGTGCAAATCGTTACAAGAGTTTACAATGGAAAACGTAATATTACATAATTCACTCTTTTTCCGGTGACAAACACATTAATTTGGAAATTCTCGCAAAAAAACAAATAATTGTCAGATTTTAATTAAACTTTCAGGATTTATTCACAAATGAATTAAATTATTTTTGAAATTATTATTTTAAAAAAATCTTCGTAAAAATATTTTTTACATCTGTTAAAGTCAGACAAAAGCTCCTTTGTTATTTTTACTACTTCATAGCAGGTATTTTAAAAGAGGTTTAAATGTTGGTTTCTTTTAAACTAATTCATGTTAACATAAATTATGTAGTTTCTAATAGTCTTTGAGAAAGCTATGCGAAGTGATTTTTCTGTTACATCTTCACGTAAATTCATGAAATTTAAAGAAATTAAATTTTGTAGATAAAATTGGTTTAATTAGTTAAATGCAGTTCTCATTGGGAAGTGTAAATCACGAATTATTTTTTCATCCATTAGCCTCTTTTAAGTGTTTGACGATTAAAGTTGACTGGAAAGCACGAAGCCCGAATAAGTTTCCACAAGCGAGAATTGCGAGAAAAAAAACTGTTAGCATAGAAAGTACGGTTAAATCTAGCCAACTCAAATGTGAATTGATGATACCTCGTCGCTAATCTAGTTCTCCGCTTAAATTCATAAAGTCTAAGTATTTTGGCGAAAAGCACATCCGAACATTTGCCATGGAAGTATTTATAGAAAAGGCACAGGGAGGCAACTTTACGTCGGTGACAATGCCATTGAAACTGAGACG
The DNA here is from genome assembly GCA_037127315.1 of Ascarosepion bandense. Classification (NCBI taxonomy): domain Eukaryota; kingdom Metazoa; phylum Mollusca; class Cephalopoda; order Sepiida; family Sepiidae; genus Ascarosepion; species Ascarosepion bandense. Next base: position 878,442 of record JBBBDQ010001688.1, read on the forward strand.
CAATGCAAGGACCTATAATAATGCCGATTCTTCGTTGGATTTTATCAAGGATTTCTAAATAGCAGGAGCACCAGACCAAACGTGGCATCAATATTCTAAGCGGGGGCAAATGGTCGACATATAGATATTTAATATAGATTCTAAAGATAAAAATTGTCTAGCATGACACAGTGAACCAACTTTCTTAACAACTGACCTAGCAATGGATTCAATATAGCATTTCGCCTTCATGTCACCCGGGAACGTTAGATCCAAGAATGCACAACGAGGGACTCTTCCGGAGGTTAGGATCAGACATGCTGATGAAAGGCAAAAAGAGGTCCCCCAAATAATTAATATAGAGTAGTTTAGTTTTGGAAGCGTTGAAATTAATGTGCCATTATTTTCCAAGTTAACAACAAACTGAAGTTCGTTTTTCACATCTGCCGCCAATTTGGCATTACCGACCTGATAAGACTTACTATCCAGACAGGAGTAAATGGTTGCGTCATCAGCGTGGATACCAGCCTGAGGAATGATGCCATCGTCGTTAATGTCGTTAATGAAAATTAAAAACAAAGACCAAGAATTGAGACCGGGAGCACCTACATTAGTACAGAAGGATCTTAGAAGATCTTTCATTTCACGATTTGATATTAAAGACATTGTAACTTTTCAACTTGTGAAAAAAACCTGCTTGCCAAATCCTGTCAATAGCTTTCGAGATTTCCAAAACTGCCACACATTAATCCTAAAACTTTAAGAAAATATTCTAAGCAATCTAATATTTTATTGAATTTTATGTACTTTCGCTTCAAAGTTTTACTTACAAAGACGTTTCTTGAGGAAATGATTGACAATTAAAATTTACAATAATTACCACTCTTATTAGCAAATAATGTCATGTATGGGCATCCGTATTTACAAAACTGGTCATGCTTATGCACACAAAACATTCGGAATTCCTTTTCAAATATTTGTGGTCAGTCAGTTTAGGTGCCATACGTGATACACGCTTGGGCGATCATGTCTCGAAAGAGACATGACAGAACATTATCCCGCAGTAGGTTGCCATTGCTTTCTGCGGTAGACTGGTTGCCGACCAAGGCTATAGAACCCAATCTGTCCTGTTATTTAACCCATAACTGGAAGGAAGAGACGGATTAATACCTTTCCCAAGGGTATTTGCGCGTAAGTGAATACAAACGATTCAGCTGAAATTTGAACTCGGCTCCCCGGTTTCTCGTTCCGAGCCGATATCCACTGTACCACAACGCACATATTTGTGGTCACTGAATTGTAATAAGCTTTTCCATTTGTGGTTAGTAAATATAGTTTTTACTTAATAACAATATCATTTAACCACTAAAAATTAATACAAAATTTTTGGAGATTTAAATTTTTGTAAGTTATTCTAACTGAAATTTTCAGCAAGTGAAAACATCTCTTCATTCATTATTTATTGAAAAAAATTATTAAAGCAATGGTGTCCATAATATAATCATAAAAACAATTAAAAGCTTTTCAAATTAAATATATCTTAGTTAATTTTCTAACATTTCGAGAAATTAAATTTTGCAGCTTAATGTTTATATTAGTTATAAGCACATGGTCTTAAAGAATTTGAAGCATCAATCTGTTTTTGTAATCTAGGACCCCTCGTTACAGAAAATCTGCTTTAAATGGTGAAATAAAAAATTTAATAAAACTAAGTAGGAAAGTACAAATGTAAACAAATATTTACAAAGATTTATTTTAAAAAGAAATGCTTTAAAAATAGTTTTATTCATTTATAAATAAGTTCTAAAAATTCCATTAAAACTCGATAATTTAATTCTTTTTCAATAATTTCCAAATCAAAGTGTTTTTCGCTAAAAAAAAATTTAAGAAAAACAAAACTTTTTTGAAAGTTTTGAAAGTTCTCAAAATGATTAGAAAAAATGTAATTTAATAATCAAAAAATTAGTCGTTTCTCTTAATAATAATGATAAACATTTTCGCGATAAAACTTTGTTTTTATTAAGTCTGGAGTATTTTAGTATTTTTTTATTATGTGTGTTCATTCTTAGCCAATCTTTGGAAGTAAATTCCACACACGTATACACACACACACACACACACACACACACACACATATATATATTTTCAAATATATATATATATATATATATATATATATATATATATATATATAATATTACGCTCTCACACCCTGATTGAGCACTCTGGAAGAATGGTAGACTTTGAAAAACAGTAGCTACTCTGGCATGTACGCATCGCTCATTCAGTAATGGATTAGAGCACTCTGGCTATTGGGCGGATATAATGACAATATACACTCTAAAAAGTCTGCCTGGGTTAAAAGCAATCGGAGTCTAACCATACTAATGAGCTGTGATACAGCGAAACAGATCTGTCTGCGGATGACTATATATATATATATATATATATATATGTATATATATATATATATATATATATATATATGGAACTTTGTCTGTGTCTGTGTGTGCGTGTTTCCGTTACCTATAGACTCCGATAGTCGAAAAAATCAAGTTACAGAAGGAGTGGTCCGATTTTAATCAAATTTGATACATAAGACATAAGAAACGATATTCAGAAGTTCTTACAATAGTGCAGAATATCAATAATATATATATATATATATATATATATATATATATATATATATATATATATATAAAAGGCAAGATGTCTGTGTGTGTGTTTGTTTATCTGCCTTATGTCTGTTTTTTCAGCCCTTTTATTTTAGTTTTTGCTTCGGGTTTGGCTCTAAGTAGGTATAATTGTAGTTCTTATTTTCAGCCATGATACCATTTACTCAGAGGACTGATTTAGTCTTCAAAATTCAGTTTACGACAAAAAAAACTTATTTGATATCGATATCAGGAAATCAAAATTTGACTTACATCCATTCATTTTTCTTTCAGTCTACGGTTTCGCTTTAACTGGAAACAACTATTGCTTTTTAGTCTTTTGTGCCAACGTCCAAAGAATCTGAGCTCCAGGCCCATGGATTAGATTTAAAGCTTTCATTACACCCGAACAACGCCGGGCTATACTCCTAGTATATATATATATATATATATATATATATATATATATATATATATATATTTCATTTTTAAACGAGTTATTTCGCTAACCAGATTTCTACCATGAGTGGTGACTTCAGGCGATTTTTAATCACTTAAGGTTATTAAAAATCACCTGAAGACACCACTCATGATAGAAACCTGGGTAGCGAAATAAATCGTTTAAAAATGGAAAATATTCAAATGTTCTACAATATAACACTTTTTAATACAAATGTGTACTCGTCAAACTGTATTATGACCAACAACTAAGTATTAAACAAGCAATATACATATAGTCCTTTGAAAACAAGGAATTTATTAACAGTCTCAAGAGCCATTTCGTCCAATATCTCATCAGGAGAAAATCGTTGGAATTTTAAATCAAAAATAAGAATTAATCAACATGTACCTTCTAAAATACGATTAGGCAAAATTAGGATCAATTCTATATTATGATCAATATATGGTGGGTTTGAGTTGGTTTAACGGCAATACCGGGAAAACATTATTCAAGCCCCTTAAGTACTTCTTCTTTTTATGAATTTTGAGCTTTATATTAAAACTTTCCGGCGAAACATTTTGAATACGTAATAATCAGAAACCGATTAATCTATTTTATATTGTTTCCTATGAAGAAAATATTTTCAGTTTACGGATATTTCGTATCACGGCCTTCAGGAACTGATTAAGTTTGTGAACCGAAGTTCCAATATATATAGTGGGGTTGTAGTGGTAGCTGAGATGAACACTTATCCCGTTGCCTGACTAAATTTTATTTCATCCGTGTCTTTGTGTAGGCGAATTTCACCTACATTTGGTGTGGGTGAGACGTTGAAAATATCTTGTGGAAGATGAGCTAGGAACGGATACACATTGGTAATTTTAATGCTAGTATTAGCCGCTTCCTTACAAGGAAACATTTTTGCATAACATTGACCGAGCAGCCACAACTGCTTCCAGATGAAGTTTATAAAATCCTTCTCTGAAAGCAATTTCTCAAGAAAATAAATTTTCTCAGGTCCAGTAGCTGTTATCACTCTTCCCAGTATTGACGGGTGCTTCCTTCAAAACCTTTTATTTGAAGTAGTCTGAAATTTCACCATCTTGATTATGTCATCTTTTTCTCTCCGAAGTTTTGAAGAAAACCAAATATCTACTCTTCGCATATAAAGTACCTCTATTTACATTTAATACTGATGTATTATAGAGTTAGTTAAGATATATAGCTATATATATAAAAGTAAGATATTTGTGTATGTGTCTATCTTTCTTTCTGTTTGTCTGTATGTCCTTTATACAAATCCACAATTTTTATCCGATTCTCACCAAGCTTTACACAAATATTCTTTAGGCTTCCGGTCAGTTTACAGGCTACTTATTTTTCCGACCCCCCCCCCAATATCGGAAATCGATACCCCGTTATCCGATCAGGTCTAATCAAGATCAGGATTTCAGCCCTTTTATCATGGTTCTTGCTGCAGAATCTGCTCTAACTTGGTAAAATTATAGTTTTTAGTCTCAAATATTAGTAGATCTTCTCAGATGACTCATTTTCCTCGATATCGGAAATCGATACCTTCTATAATTTATTGAATCTGATCCAAAACCGGTATTCAGCCATCAATATGGCTCATTTTCTCCAATTTTACTCCCGATGAGCACGATAAGTTTTCATGGACTTACTTTGGTTAGTTTATCCTTGGATGACTTAATTTGGCTCCGATATTGGAAATCGATATTCCGATATCCTATCGGGTCTGATCAAAATCAGGTTTTCAGCCCTTTTATTTTAGTTTTTACTTCGGGTTGTGCTCCAAGTAGGTATAATTGTAGTTCTTAGTCTCAGCCATCATACCATTTACGCAGAGGAATTATTTAGCCTTTAAAATTCAGTTCGCGACGGAAAACTTATTTGACATCGATACCGGAAATCAAAATTTGATCTACATCCATTCATTTTAGTAAGTTCTACGGCTTCGAGACAAACTTTTCAACAACCTACGTTTTTCGTGCCAACGTCCAAAGAGTCTGAGCTCCAGAACCATGGATTAGTTTTAAAGCTTTCATTACACCAGAGCAACGCCGGGCTATACTGCTAGTATCATAGTAATCTATGGCATTTGGATGAACATTCAGCTTGCCATGTACATTTTATTTGGTTATAAAAAACACATACTTCAGTCAGTTAAGTGCCCTACGTGATACACGCTTGGGTGATCATGTCTGGAAAGAGACATGACTGCCCAGGCAGATACATGCTTGGGCAATCATGTCTCGAAAAAGACATGACTGACTGGGCAGATGATTATCTCTCAGTAGGTTGCCATTACTTTCTGTGGTAGACGGGTTGCCAACCAAGGCTATAGAACCCAATCTGTCCTGTTATTTAACCTATAACTGGAGGGAAGAAACGGATTAATACCTTTTCCAAGGGTATTTGTGCGTAAGTGAATGCAAGGAATTCAGTTTTGAACTCAGCTCTCCGATTTCTCGTTTCACGCCGATATCTACTGCACCACGACGCATATACTGCCTTATAAAGTTGCTGAGTGTTGTGGGACCTCCCCTTATTCTATGATAATGGACTCGACTTGAGTATACATATACTCCTGCCATAGAGAGATCCGTTAGAGACATTGGGACTGATCCGTAAGTTACCGAACGATACCGAAGTTACACAGAGAATACCGCGTCAAAATTCATAGTAGCTCTGAGCTCCACTCAGCCAGAATAATATTACACGGATTTTACTGTTTCAACACGGCTTCACTTCAAGATTTGTATATATATATATATATATTCCTTCAGTCAGTCAGTTAATTGCCATACGTGATACACGCTTGGGCGATCATGTCCCGAAAGAGACATGACTGACTGGGCAGAAGATTATCCCGCAGTAGTTTGCCATTGCTTTCTGCAGTAGACGGGTTGCCAACCAAGGCTACAGAACCCAATCTGTCCTATTATGTAACCCATAACTGGAGGGAAGAGACGGATTGATACCTTTCCCAATGGAATTTGCGCGTAAGTGAATGCAAGGAATACGACTGGAATTCGAACTCCGCTTCCCGATTTCTCGTTCCGAGCCTATATTATCTGCACCACTACGCACATATATTCCTTACTAATCGTATTCTTGGATTACTAACCTGTGTTCCAGTTTGTATATTTCTTCTTCATCTTCTATGTGCCCTGTCCCTTCAGGACGCAGGCGATCATGGCTCTCCACGTCTCCCTATCCCTTGTGGCTCTTAGTATGTTTGCTCCTGTTGTTCCTGGCAACCCCCGTTCCGTCATCCACCTGATCAGGCCCTGCAAATATGTTATCTGCTGCCTTCCTCTGTCTCTCCTTCCTTCTATCTGACCAGTCAGTATCAGGTTCTCCAGGCTCTCCTTCATTGCATGTCCCAGGAACTTCAGTTGTCTCTTCCTGATGCTCAGCATCAATTTCCTTTTTGTTGCCATTCTTTCTAACACTTCGT
>JBBBDQ010001688.1:887500-890000 GCA_037127315.1 Ascarosepion bandense
ATCTATCTATCTATCTATCTATCTCATTCGCGTACCCTCATTATCTATCTATCTATCTATCTATCTATCTATCTATCTCATTCGCGTATCCTCATTATCTATCTATCTATCTATCTATCTATCTCATTCGCGTATCCTCATTATCTATCTATCTATCTATCTATCTATCTATCTATCTATCTCATTCGCGTATCCTCATTATCTATCTATCTATCTCTCTATCTATCTATCTATCTATCTATCTCATTCGCGTATCCTCATTATCTATCTATCTATCTATCTATCTATCTATCTCATTCGCGTATCCTCCATTATCATATCTATCTATCTATCTATCTATCTATCTATCTCATTCGCGTATCCTCATTATCTATCTATCTATCTATCTATCTATCTATCTATCTATCTATCTATCTATCTGTCGTATGTTCTTGGTTATCTTTTGTTACCTATCTTCACAAAAACAACACGTGCTCAAATTATTTTGCTCGGATGCAAAAAAACAGCCAACAACTGATTACAGATCAGGCATCCGATTTTCAGAATCGATACTCAGGCAAAACACATACAACTCTGCTGACTATTTACATCACTGACCATATGTAATCATACCCATTTGGGTATATTTGTCGGGTATGTTCATTCATTTACTCTCTGTCTCTGTCTCTGTCTCTGTCTCTCTCTCTCTCTTTTTTCTCTCTCTTCTATCCCTTTTCTATCTATATATCCATCTATCTTATTCCCTTCATATCTCCTCTCTCTCTCTCCCTCTCTCTAGCTTTTCCTCTACGCCTATCGATCACACGCAAAAGCACATTTTCCCCCCACACTAATAGTCGATGTAATAACAATTCGACAATACGACGGTTACGTGCTGGCTGAAGTGGTTGCGTAATAATACCAAGCGTCACCACTGGTCGATGTTTGATCACAGGCAAAAGGCACGATTGCATATAGACTGGCGTGACACACACGGATGTTCACCCATGCGGCCTCTACAGTCTCCTCCCACTCTCCGTTTGACAATGAGCTCACGCACGCACTCACACTAATAGACGCACATGTCTGTGTTTGTTATACATGTCTGTGGGTGTGCCCGTAATGTGTGTGTCTGTATGTGGGTGTGTCTATGGGTGTGCCTGTATGTGTGTCTTGGTTGCGTGCGTGTGTCTGTGCGTGTCTGCGTGTGTGATTTCAAAACACGGATTAAATCCAAAAGAATAATCACATAAAGGAACAAGTCGTTTAGCGATAAGTTTAATTTCAACATGAATTATTTAGCAAATGAAGTAATAATTCTGTATGTTAAATTTATAAATGTTTTACATCTTATTCATACTATTTATTCCTTATTTAATTATATATTATAAATCGCCTGAAGATACCGAAAGGTTGAAACCTAGGTTGGGGAAATAACACATTTCTAAATGAAAATGTTTAAATGCTCTACTATATAAATGTATTGAGCACTTTTTAATACAACTGAGTACTGGTCTAATGTAATTAGGGCCAAAAATGAATTATATAAACTCTCCTCAAACAGGCCTGTTTCGCTGTATCACAGAACTTCAGTGCGGCTAGATAAACCGCTTGTCACAGGCTGGGACTGAAACCCGACGGATTTGTCAGCAATCGGAGATTCACCCACCAGGCTATATATATATATATGTGTGCCTCTGTGTGTTTGCGTGTGTGTGTGTGGGTGGGCGAGTGGGCGTGTGGGTGTATTTGTGTGCGTCTTTGTAGGCTTATATATACATATATAGACATGTTAAATTCTGGTACAAGGCCACCGTATGAATAATATACGAAAATAGGAGGTCGCTTCTGCTTATGAATGCGATCATATATAATCTTAATGCTTGATGCAACTTAAACAGGCCCATACTGAGGATTGAACCAGGGACACTGACACTAAAGGCTAAGTCTTTGTGAAGAATTTGAAAATAATCTATTAGCGATTAGAGATTAGAGTTACATCAAGCATTCATATATATATATATATATATATATATATATATATATATATATATATATATATATATATATACCCGAGTGAATAACAAACAAAGAAAAATATTACAACGTCCAAAACATTAATTTAAAACAGTGCTCGATATATAATATGTAGAGCTGTGAATATTTATTATAAATTATATTTTAGAACATGTACAATTTTTTTACATATTATTTTTTATAAAGTGAATATAAAAAAAAATTTGTACATGTTCTAAAATATAATTTATATATATATACATGTGTGTGTGTGTGTGTGTGTGTGTGTGTGTGTGTGTGTGTGCATCTGTGTTAGCTCATATATACATATATAGACATTTTAAATTCTGGTACAAGGCCACTGTATGAATGCTTGATATACCTCTAATAGGCTTATATAGATTATTTTCAAATTCTTCACAAAGACTTAGCCTTTAGTGTCAGTGTCCCTGGTTCGATCCTCAATGTGTGCCTATTAGAGTTGCATCAATCATTAAAATTATAT
>JBBBDQ010001688.1:892500-897500 GCA_037127315.1 Ascarosepion bandense
TCTCTCTCTCTCTCTCTCTCTGTCTCTCTTACTTCTTCTCTTTGTGTCTCTCTGTCACATTCACAGATGCCTCGTGTGTTATCGTAGTATGCGCCCTTCAACTCTACTATATATTTAGGCCTCTTTTTACAGACAATATTCGCCTTTTTATTTATTTCTTTTTTCTCTTCCTCTATGTGCGTGTGTGTCATGTTGCACATTCTGTACTCTAATTAAAGTGTTAACTTATTTTCCTTCTGTATATATATATATATATATATATATATATATATATAGATATAGATATATATTATAAATCATACTTTAGAACATGTACAAACTAAATCTACTACAAAATTGTATATTTTTTTCGACATTGAAAGAAGAACAATGTCTCCTCAGGTAGTTAACAACGATGGTAATAAACATTATTTTTTAAAAGAAAATTTATAAAAATTCATTTATTTTTATTTTTGTAAAACTTTTCATATGAGGAAAAGAAAGATGAGAACGCTAAAAGAGGAAAAGAAAAGGGGGGAAGGAAGAGTAAAGAGAAGGACACATTGGAAATAAAAAGCAAAGAGGAAAACAAGAGAGAAAGAAAGAAACGAGAGGAAAGAGCTAATGCCGAAGCAAAAATGTACAATTTTGTAGTAGATTGTAGTTTGTCTAAACTATATATATATATATATATATATATATATATATTATAAAATGCACACTTTGTAGTAGATTGCTGTTTGAACATGTTCTAAGGTATAATTTATAATAAATATTCATTGCTCTATTTTTGTATTTTAGCACTATTTTAAATTAATGTTTTGAACGTTGCAAATGTTTTCTTCATAAGGACTGAAGTGAAAATGATTTCATCTGGATATATATAAATATATATACGAATAGGATAAGTAAACAATATGCAGGACCAACAGTTCGTCTCCTAGAACTGAACAATCAGACAATTCGCACATGCGGTTTGATATGGTTATGTTTGAAGGCTTGTGTAGAAGCTTCCCTAGATTTCGGAAGAACTGGTGAACGAAATCCTCAAACAACCCTCACATTTAGAATTTAGAGTTGTTCTGCTAGGATATATATATATATATATATATATATAATCAAATATTGGAATCCAGCCTATAACGTTTGGAGTGACAGGAAATAATGTCTGATAAAAAAAAATACATTTATTCCTTCCAAATCATATATATGGCTATACACGGTTTTAAAGAGATTAACCATTTGGAAGGTGTGGCTGACGATCGCTTATAGCGTGAAAGTGCCAGTCGCCATACAGATTTGACTTCTCTTATTATTTACATAGATATATGTGTGTGTGTGTGTGTGTGTGTGTGTGTGTGTGTGTGTGTGTGTGTGTGTGTGTGTGTGTGTGTGTGTGTGTGTGTGTGTTTGTAACCGAAGCTACATCAATACGTTTGCAGGCAAATGTTGAGAGAAAAATTTACTATATCCAACAAATATCTATTTTTCAACATAATCTCCTTCCTTCTCAATCTACAGACTAAGCTGTGATTACTAACCACACAGATCGAACATTATGTAATTAGAACATTTTATCAAATTTTAACGAACAAGTATTTATCAGGCTATAGACGTATTGATCTATCCTCCCATATATATATATATATATTGGGAGAGAGCGAGAGAGAAAGAGAAAATTGATTTTAATAAAAGTTTGACATTTAAAAAGTGGGCACTGAAGTCAACACCCAACGACCACAGTCTGTTTCATGCTTATATACTTCATCGCTGATATTGAGCACTTTAATCCATAAATATAGTACAACTTAAAACTATATTTTGTCATAGATAGATAGATAGATAGATAGATAGATAGATAGATAGATAGATAGATAGATAGATAGATAGGAACAGACTGGGATAGATAGATAGATAGATAGATAGATAGATAGATAGGAACAGACTGAGATAGATAGATAGATAGATAGATAGATAGATAGATAGATAGATAGATAGATATGGGTATTGAATATATATATATATATATATATATATATATATATTGATTGATTGATTGATTAGTTTTTCGTCATAATAAAATTAGACCAGTGCATATTTGTATTAAAAAGTGTTGAATACAACTATATTGTACAACTTTTGAATATTTTCCATTTGTAAACAAGTTATTACGCGACCCAGGTTTCTACCAGGAGTGGTGTCTTCATGCGATTTCAATAAATCCTACTTATGATATATATATATATATATATATATATATATATATATATATATATATATATATCATATGTAAAATTTATTGCGTTTCTCTTTTCTTTCTCTAATGTTTTTACATGTGATTCTTTTTTCTTTTTCGTCTCTAAATTCAAATTAAATATGTCAAAGTCCAAGCCGATTAACATATGATTGTCAAGAGGTGAAAATGTGTTTTACCTAGAAAAACCTTTATTCGTAATCCTGTTTTACCTAGACCCGAACACCGACCTCTGATATCGAATAACGACACTGGTTAAGTATTAAATACTTTCTGCAATAGAGGAGCCGATCTCCAGAATGTACACTTCCAGGCCAAACCATTGAAGCCCGGAGTAAGCATCGAACTCAAAACTAGAAGGAACTGATTTGAAACACATACTTGTTAGCCATCACACTACGAAGAAACCTATTTAGATTCAATGCAGTAGAAAACTATACTGAAAGTAATAAGATTTACTTGAGTAGATTTTTAATTCCTTGCATTCATTAACGCACAAATACCCTTGGGAAAGGTATTAATCCGTCTCTTCCCTCCAGTTATGGGTTAAATAATAGGACAGATTGGGTTCTATAGCCTTGGCTGGCAACCAGTCTACCACAGAAAGCAATGGCATCCTACTGCGGGATAATACTTCTGCCCAGTCAGTCATGTCTCTTCCAAGACATGATCGCCCAAAGCGTGTATGACGTATGACAGTTAACTGACTTACTGAATATAATAGTTGAGAACATGATTAAAGCTTTAAAGCTTCTACTGGGCATAAAGTGGGAGGTCAGTTTTATATTGTTATGAAGTAATATACTGATCCCCTACTTACTACTTAATAATATAATACACCACTTCCCCCTCTAGCTATGAGTCAAATAATAGAACAGAATAGATATAGATGTTCTTGGCTGGCAACCAGTCTAACGTAGAAAGCAATGGCAAGCTACTACGGGATAATCTTCTGCCCAGTCAGCCATGTCTCTTTCGAGACATGATCGCCAAAAGTGTGTATCACGTATGGCAATTTACTGACTGTTAACTGAAGGTACCTGCATGCCTTGAAAATCAGCATTCAAAATTCCCGGTTTTTACTAAGGCCCTAACACTGAAAACTAGTGTCAGTAGAAAATATAAAAGATCACACTTATGGTAGTGGAAGGGTGTTAAAAAATCATGCCTCGCCGATCTTAAAAACTGAGGTTTATCTTGAAAATCTGCATTCGAAACCCTAGAATAAAAATTACTGACAGCAGCGAGTTATTACTGACGAACTAACCCAGTGTTTTCCAACCTGGGGGTTCCAGTACCTCCCGAGTGTGTTAAAATTCTTCATCAAAGAGTAGCTGGACTATCAAAACGTTGGGAAACACCGATTTAAACGAATAAGCCGATAAGCTCGTGTTTATTATGTTCTTTATAGATATACAGAGAGAGTGACCACTGGGGGGAGAGAGAGAGAGAGAAAGAAAGAGAGAGAGAGAGCTGTTCGCACCCTGTATCAACCCGAGTACCTCTTGCATTCTTTCTCGCAAACGTAGTGAGTCATAATATTATTAATATCTTGAGTAAAGCACACGAAAAGGGGTTTTCGTTCCAAGACGAACGCTGGAGCAGCAGTCGCAAGCTCGGTGTTTTAAAAAATAAAAGTAAAAATACCGAAAAGTCAAATATATATATATATATATAGTGGCGGAAGGAGAGGAATAACGTGAAGAAAGCAGTCTCGAAACAAAGGGAATATCAGAAAGGGTGGCGCGGGTGGGAGAGGATTGCAAAGGAGAAAGAGAGAAGAAGAGAAAGAAGGAAAACGGATAAAACAAGAGAAATAACGAGGAAGAGAAAAATAAGAAGAGAGAAAGAGAGACTGACGCAGAGTTTTGCAAAGAGGGTTGAGTCTTCTGGTTGCTCGCGTTTGCCGCGCTGTCGCACACACTCGCTTCGCCATTCGCGTAAATTTGGACCACTTCGAATAATAATAATAATAATAATAATAATAATAATAATAATAATAATAATAATACCAGAAAATAACGGACAGAGTTAAAAAAAAAAAAAAAAAAAAAATTAGCAGGTGAATAACACCAAAAAATTTTACAGCTACACACTGAATACACACGTGTGTATGTTCGTTCGTGTGTGTATGTGTGTTTGGGGTGCTTTACTTTACCCCAAGTGAGAACACTCACTTTGCTGTCGGCCGCGCACGGATTGCTACAATAAAACGCAGGCTAATTTTGGGGGATTTTTTCGACGAACCCATACCTAAATAATTTTTTTTTTTTTTCAATTATAATTTCTAATTAAACGGAACCCAAACACCGGTTTATAAAAAAAAAAAAGAAAAGAAAAAGAAGAGAGAGTAAGAAAAACGGTGAATGAAAAACGCAGTGACACCAAATTTTTGGAGAAAATTGATTTAATTTACAAACTCCGAGTAGTATAACAACAACAATAATATATTTAAATATTTCACTTTTTCCTGAGAACAAAAAATAATAATTTTTTTCATCTTTATCGTCTATAGACGGAAATACAGTGTCAACACAAGCCGGCTATATGGTACGTTATAAACAACATTTTTTTTTTTCAAAATTAAATGTCTATATTGAATTATTGCATTTGTGTGTGTGCATGCATGTGTGCGCGTGTGTGAGTGTGTATGTGTGCGTAAAGTTCAATGAAAATTCAATGAAAATTCAATGAGAAATAAATAAATGTAAAACAGTTTGGGGAAAAAATTACCTTAACATATTTCGGTGATAACCCGGTGGCTTCA